>VWYI01046382.1:317454-329742 GCA_013399455.1 Anthoscopus minutus | reverse complement strand
CTCTCTCTCTCTCTCTCTCTCTCTCTCTCTCTCCTGTTTTAATTTTGTGAATGTGTAGATTGTCCTTGTGAACATATCATTAGACTTGGAATTTGTGTTGTCATTTATTACATCCATGCTAAGGGGGGCGGAAAAAGATGGCAAAAAAAAAATCTCAGCGACGATGATGAAGCAGCATGGGAGGTTGGGGGGGACACGGAGGAGGAGGAGAGTGCTGACAACAGAGGGTTCACCGCAGCACCGTGGGCAAAACCTGTTCCTGGAGGAGGATACCAAGGAGCACGGAGCACCACGTGGGGATGTGTGACTAAAAACCCCTTGGGGAGGATTTTCCTGCCCTGCCGGGCGATTCGGGGCCGGCAGTCCCGCCTGTCGAGTGTCGCCGCGTTCAGGCACGGACTGACCCGGGAGCCCAGATAGAAACAGAAATAATAAAATAACCCCAAAATTTCCTTTCAGTTTAGCCAAGAGATCTGTGGAGGCAGCGTTGTGCTCAGGGCAGTGTGGGATCGGCCGGTGCCCATCCCTGTGCCCCGCTTGGATCGGGATGCGGGATGGAGCGGGGGGGATCTCGCCCAGAGGAGAGTCCGGGGGGGAGGCTGCGAATTGGGGGACGCTGGGAGAGTTTCTGTGTCTCTTGCCTTGCCTGCGCAGCTACTGGGAAGCTGCTGCATCCTGGTTCCACACATCTGGCCCAGCCTGCCCAAATCTGGCTGTAAGGAGCTTTTCCAGCATGGCCAAAGAGGGATGAAGGAGCCCCAAAATAAAACCCAAGCCACAAAGGGCACCAAAATGCAGCTTCACTGCCTTGTTCGCTTGGCATTAACCGTGTGCCAGGCAGGAGTTGGGGCTGGCAGTGACTGGGCTGCCCCTCACCCACCGCTGCTTTTTATAACGGGAGCTGAATTTGGTGAGAAATTGGTAAATCCGACCCAGCGCTGCTCAGACCTGCCGTGATGGTCCCAATGCTACTCCCGAGCCCTTTGATGGAAGAATAATAAATGTAAAATCAATTAATTGAGCTGATAGGTTGCAGCAATATTTCCAAACTGGGCTGTGAGGACATGGGCAGCATCATGTGCCAGGACCAGAGGGAGCAGGGCTCAGGGCTCAGGGGAAGCTCGAGCATGGGCAGGGCTGGGAGATGTGTGAATCCTTTTGTCATGCAGCGTTTTTAAGTTGTTTTTCTAAAAAAAAAAAAAATATATATATATATATATATGCATATATATATACAAAAACCCAAGTGCCAAATGCAATGTTTTATGTTTGCTGTTCCTTGGTGTCCTGCTTCCCGGCAGACAGGAGGTTGGAGGGAGTGATGGGGAGGGTGGAGAAGGGAAAACCTGAAGGCCAGGGAGGTTGGGAAGAGGTGTGAGGAGGTGAAGGCGAAGCAGGGTCGGTGCTGGGGACCTGGGTCATCCCCGAGCACCCCCAGCTTGTGAGGTGTGAGCAGAACCACCGTAGCAGGAGCCTCCCTCAGGGAGACTCCAGTGTATTTACAGAGCTGAAATTCTATTTATTCCTTCGCTGACTGTGGACACGGAGGTTTTCTGATTGTTCAGAGAGATTATTTTGGATATTTTACCTATTAACTTGCTATGGCTGGGAACCATGATAATGTCTGTTATTAACAACCACCAAATAATTCAATTGTTTTATCCTTTTGATGTTAAAAAAGGGGAAAAAAAGCTTATTTTCCATTTACAGTGTAGAGGTTAATAACGACTTAGTTGTGTTTGCTGTTTCTTGTTTTGTTTTTTGAGTAAAAACAACAAAAAAGTGGCTTCAGTTGCGTTCGGGAAGTGCTGCCTGGCTCTGGCTGCCGGTGCTAAGTGCGGGTGGCAGAGCTCCAGGAAAAGAAGCTTAAAAGCGAGAAAGAAAAAAAAAAGCTTGAATCCTAAAAGAAATAAAATTTATTTATAGAAAGAAAAAAAAAAGAAAACAAAAAAAACAAACCCCAACAGTTGCACGAGTGAGGCTGTGAAGTCAAATATTCAGTAATAAAGCGGCAGTGCCTTTCTTTTTGTATCCCCCGCTCGCCCCACTGCAACTGTCCCCTCCCTGTCCTGGCGATGTCGCCGCCGCGGGGTTCTGGGTGTCGGGCGGGCAAATCCCCCCCTCCCGCTGCTCGCCCAGCTCCAGCCCCGAGCCCCCAGCGCCGCCGGGGACCTTTTCGTGGTGCTGTTCCCCTGAGCCGTCCCCGGAGGCCGGCACGAGTGGCCTCGGGCCCGGTGGATGCGACACCCGCGGGGACACAGCCCCGTCCCCCCAGTGTGGTCCCCAGCCCCAGGGACAAGCCCCGAGCTGGGCTCTGCCTCTGCTCGCTCAGCTCAGCAAAACCCTCCAAGGGGTTCAGGGAGGGGTGGAGCCCGGGCAGCATCCAGCAGGAAAATCCCAAACTGTGATTAAAGTTGGGTCAGCACTTAGGGAAACGATTTCTGTTGTCACCTTTCTCCATGTCGGGTTTGGCTTTTGGAATGTGCCTGATGGAAAGTGGGTCCCGCAGACGTCTATAATTTGCACACAGCGACGATAACACTAAAGTTGATTTTATATGAGTCATCAGAGTTTGCAAAAGTGAGTTTTATTTTTTGTATTCCTTTATCTTTACTTAAAGGTGAATGTGTATTCCTCTGGGAGGAATAGGAAGAAAAAAGAAAAAAAAATACATAAAAAACAGGAATGTTAATAATGTTAAACAGAATATTTCCTCCCTTATTAATATATATAACCCTGATGTATTTATGCCTATTGTAAGCTGAGTTTAAAGAGCTTTGACCTCTCTTCTGTTGCATGCCGTTCCCGGGCAGCCTCTCCTTGTCCATGCATGCCTTTTGTCCTGGTTTTTCTGTACAAAGTTAGTGCACAAAAGAACTATTTTTGCCTAGTTAATGTTGCCGAGCAATGCCTATTTTTTAAATTTTAATTTCTTTTTTTTGGTTTTTTTTTTTTTGGTCATATATAGCAATAGCATGTTTGTTACATGTAAAAGCTTCCCGATATAAAGAAATACTAATGTTTGGAGATGCCAGTCTTTGCAAGTGTACAGTTTTCCAATGTTGTTCCCAGTGAAACACCCTCGTGATTTCCACTTGCTCCGATGTATTTATTACTCATTTCCTCCCGTGTAACTAGGAACCATGGCTATATTTCATATCTGCGCTATATTGAAAGTGAAGGGAGATGATTAATACAAGGTTTTGTAACACTGGGGTGTGGCGCCTCCTTATTTATCCCCTTTTTGGCAGGCGGCTTCGGGCTCCTTAACACACACAAAAAAAATCGGAATTCAATAGAAGTTCGTCCCGTGGGCGAGAGGGGAGGAGCCCTCCACATTTCCACAGGGGGTTGGGGATTTTTGTTTAAAGCCTGTGGTGGAGCTTTCAAATCCCTGGCATTCCCCACGCAGCTGCATCGCTGTCCCTTTGGGATGCCCACGCCCCAGGAGCTGTTTAGATAACAACAGGATTAAAGGATTTGCCTTTGAAATTGGCAGGAATTGGGGCTGGAGCAGCTCGGAGGCTGTGGAGGCACACGGATGCTTGGCCCAGAGCCTCAGCCTGTGTGTGGAGACTTTTGGGGTGGGATTTTAAGGATTTTTGAGTTCTTTCTGGACTTAAAACCTGCACATTTCAGACCCTCCTGGGGCTGGATCAAGCAGGGGAGGACACTGCTGCTTCCTGTGGATGCTGTGCTGTGGGAAGTGTCAAGGGCAGGGCCTTCTGCCCTGATTTTTCCCTGTTTTCTCAAATTGAGCCTCCACATCTCCAGGCTGATCAAGCCCGGCCCTGCAGACTCTTCTCTGCCTCATCATTCCTGCTTTCAGGTCCAGGGATGCCCTCCAGAGACCTCCTGGGTGTCCCAGACCCTGCCCATCCCTCCACGGGCATCGAGGTGTCTCAGGACCCCCATGAGGAGCAGAACTTGCAAACACGGGGTTTATTCAGGTTGTGTGAACATTTCACCTGCTGCTTCTGCCTAGGACGAGGCTCCTGGTGAGCTCTCCAAATGCTGATGGCACCAAGACCCCAAAACCACATCCTCAAGCTCCTTCTGTTTTAGGATGCTCCCAAGCATCTCGTGCCAGGCTACCCCAGAAGGGAAATATTTGCCATGGTTCAATCTCACCTGAATATCCCTGCCCATGAGAGCAGCCACAGCCCACTGGCCATGGCTCCCTACACTTGTCTGGAATGGGCCTCTCAACACAACTCGGATAAACCTAAATCCCTAAAAAAAAAAAAAAAGCAAAGCCATTTCCTTCCATAAGCAGTTTGCCTTTCCAGGTCCCAGTGCTGCTGTCTGGGTCTCACAGAGCAGCGTTGTTGCATTAACAGAGAATGGAAAGAAAAAAGGAGAAAAACTTGGGTTGGAAAACTGGAGTCGGAAGGGTGAAAAGTCTCCAAGGAAAGTCCATGGCAGCCACACATTAGGGAGAGTCTGTGGGTCCTACTGCCTCCAAAAGGAAAGAGGCTTAAAAAAGGAAAAGCAGGAGGAAAAATTAATCATTCCCATACTTCCAGAAGCTGTTGGATGAATCTATTCTGGACACTAAAGGCTTTACCTGCCAGTGTGCTTGGATTCCACCACACCTGAGCCTTGTCCAGCCCAGGGAAATCAGGTCCCCTTCTCCTGCCTGGCAGAGGCTGCAGCCCATGCCCAGCTGGCAGCAAAGCCAGGAGCTGGTGGCTGATGTTTCAGCAGCTGCTGGGCTGCTGTGATCCCAGCAGGAGCTGGATAACCCCACATTTGTTAACATGATCTTTTATTCCATGTCTACCTATTCCAAAAGGTGATGGAAAAGCCTCAGCCCTGGAGCCAGGCAAGTGCCCCTTCCAAGGGGATGCTCCTGTCCTTTCTACCTGATCCCTGGTGTGGGTACAAATTCCTCACATTTAACAGTGAGGGGAATATCCCAGGGAACAATCGAGCAGCAGCAGCAGGCAGGGATTTCCCACTCCAGGGAAGATTTTATGCAAGATGGAGAGGGCTTTTCCAGCAGAGCTCCTCAGGATCAAAGAATAATTAATTCCCCACATCTGCTGGCTTTGGCTGCTCCAGAGAGGCCGGGTGATGCTGCTGGCCTGGCTGCCAGCCAGGAATGCTCCCAGGATATACAAATAACCAGCTGCTCCTGGCAGCCCAGCCCAGCCCAGCAGCGTGGCCACTTCACCCAGCGTGGCCTCTGCCACCACCAGGGAACTGCTCCAGATGGGATCAGCAAAGGCCTTGGGAATGCACACCTGGAATGGGCACCTTGGCCCAGCGTGGGGCACTGGGCATGGCAGGGATGGGTGGTCCCTGCAGACAAGGGGTCCTGGCATGGGATCAGCTTGGGTACCTGATACCCACAGAGCTCCCCATGGCTTCTCCCAAAGCCCAGCACAGGCAGAGCTGGTGCCTGGAGGAGCAGAACAGCAAGGGAAGGGTTTTAAAATAAGAGATTGAAATGTTAGGAAGAAATTTGTTACTCAGAAGGTGGTGGGGCCATGGCACAGGTTGACAAGAGGATCTGAGGCTGCCCCATCTCTGGAAGTGTTCAAAGCCAGGTTAAACAGGGTTTGGAACAACCTGAGATAGTGTTCCTGCCCACAGCAGGGGGTGAATAGAAGAAAATATCTTTTTTTTGCAACAAAAACCATTTTGTGTTTCTATAATTTTCTCTCTTTTCTCAACGAAAACACCCCACTGACAGAGCCTGCTCAGAGGAGATGTGGTCCAGCTCAGCCAAAATCCCCACTTTTCTAAAGAAAATAGATTTTGGGGCTAATTTTAAATAATAATAATATTTTAAGCACTTCATCCTGGCATGTAACCCCTGCTTTTGGACAAACCAGCTCCATTCCCTCCCCTGTCAGGAGGCAGCACAGGTGGGTGTTTGCAGCATCACCTGGCAGTGTGATGCAGCAGTGGGGCTGGGTGTCCTTCTGCCACACCCTCGCCCCCAGTCTGGCATCGAGATGATCTCTGGGCCTCCCGAAAATGCATTTGCAGCCCCGTGGAAGCGCCTGCTCCTCCTGCGGCGAGCAGAGTTTGGGGCCGGGCTCAGCAGAGGGAGCCACAGACTGACCGTGCAGCCCCGGGCAGGCGCTGGGAGCCGGGACCCGCCCAGCCCGGGCCCCTCTGGGCATCCCTGACCTCGGAGCAGCTGGAGCAGAGCTTTTGCACAGTCCCTGCCAGCTCTTCCTGCTGCTCTCCCTCCCATTGCTGCTTCCCTACAAAACCTTTCCCGTCCTTCTCTTTCTCCCCTCCAGCACCGAGACCCGTTTTCCTCCCAGCTGATCTCCCTGGGTGAAGAGCAATGGAGAAAGGGCTGGGGAAGGTGAGCACAGAGCTGGGAGCCCAGGGCTGGCACCTGGGGCTGTGCCAGTTCGGGTTCCCACAGCCAAAGGCTGGCACCCTGCTCAGTCAAAACTCAGCAGAAATCACAGAATGTCCCAAACTGGGAGGGACCCACAAAGCTCATCCAGCCCAACTCCTGGCCCTGCACAGACACCCCAACAATCCCACTCTGTGCCTGAGAGCCTTGTCCAAATGCTTCTTCAGCTCTGGCACGACTGGTGCAGTGACCACTTCCTTGGGGTGCCTGTTCCAGCCACTGCATCCTGAAATTTTGCTTTTTTTCCTACACATGGATGCACCGCAGCGCGTCCTGGCTGGAGCAGTGACCGTCAGCTCCTCCAGGCACTGCTGCAGCCCTCCAGCAGCTCCATGCCTTGCTCCAGGAGAAGGGAGCTGAAGAAATGCCAGCTGTAGGATGAGCTATGGATTCCCTGGTGGAACTGAGAGGGTGCACAGGCACCCAGAGCCAGGCCAGGAGGAGCTGAAGCATGGAACCTTCCCACAGCACCCGGGCCAGGGGGTCCCAGGAATTACTCCCTCCGTGGCATCCACACATCCCAGGCCAAAGCAGCAGTGCTGTGTTTTACATTGGCATTTTAAAAATAATTTCCAGGCCTTTGCAGTCGGGTTGATCCTTCTTACAGTGGGTTTTTCATCTTTGCTTCGCTGTTGCAATCCTGGTGTGGAGAAGAGGAGCAAACAGAGGGAACCTGGTACAGTTCACCTGCCAAAACCACTCCTGCAACACCCCAACACCAAAAACACAACATAAGGCTGTTAAAAACGACAAATAAATTCCTTGTGATTAAATTCTTTGTGTATTTTAGCAATATTACTTTAAACACTGTGATTTATTTTCTGTCCCTCCCAGGCCAAGACTTATTAACAAGAGCTTTAATGTTTTATGTCCTCTCAACTCCTAAATCAAGAATGTAGCTTTAAAAACAATTGGAAGGCAAAACTTTTCCTTAAAGTTATTTCCAGGAGCTGGACAGAAGGGCTCAAAGGGCTGATTACAGGCTCTTCCCCAACTCCAACAGTGATCCAGAGAACAGGGGCAGGAACCAGAGGCAGGAAAGGAGCTGTTAGAGCTCATTAAGCAGCTCTCCAAGGTGTGGAAGGTTGTGAAAGCTGCAGGAAGCCTCTGGGATGATCCCAGCCCTTGCCTGCAGTCACTCAGTCGCTGGAAGACAGATTTTTGTCTAAAAAGAGCCTGATTTGGGGTCCAGAACTGGAGGAAGTTGCCTGAACCAAAGCATCCTGGTGGGCTTGGCAGTGCAGGGATAACTGTAGGGCTCAGTGGACAGGGAGGGCTTTCCCAAATTTAATGATTCCACAATAAAAACCTGCACCTAGAGGTGGAACACAGGTGGTGAGGAAAAAAGAGCCCAGGATCTGGCTGGATATGGCCAAGGGATTTATGGACCGGTCACTCCACAGCACAGGGGCAGGAGGTGATGGGAGACACCCAAAATAACCACAGGGATAGAAGAATCCTCAAGGAAGCTGCTCAGGTGGGGGACCCTTGAGAAAATAAAATTGATAAGCAACACATAGCACTGGGCAGCATCAGGAAAGGAATGAAGCACATGATAAATCAGGAGGAATCCGGGGAAATGGGGAAGTTCTGGGCTGGGAGGATTTCCCCTTATTTAATAGCTTTTGGTCCTTCTGTTTTAGCTTTTTGTTTCAGGTTTTGGGAAGTTTTTTTGAGCTATAAACACTTTGAAGCAGAATCTTTTTTCATCCCAATGAAAACAGATTTTCCCATGATCACAAAACCAGTGAGGCTCCTTCCCAATCCCACACCTTAAAACAAAACCACAACAACCCAAACAAACAAAAAAAAAACCCCAAACCAAACAAAAACCCCACAGGGAATAGATAATTTCTTGCAGAAGTTTTCCCAAACAGACCATTTCCCACCACAAGCACCAGCTTTAATGCACAGCCCTGAGAAAGACAGAACTCAGCCTCACCACAAAGATGGGTCTTGCCAATGCTCCTGGGGCTTCCCAGGAGTGTTATTTCCAAATAGTTCAGACAATTTGGATAAAAAAAATGACACCAAGGGCTGCAGAAGGCTTCACTCATCGTCCCTTCTTCCTTCCTGACCACCACAGTGGACACAGACCCTGCAGCTCCTCTTCCCTCTGCACTCCCTGCTCCTCTGGAGTTTGGGATCCATGTATTTTATATACTTTTTTCCCTTGAATCCCAGCAATATCTCCTTCCTGGGAGGCTGGGGGACAGTAGGAATGTCTTTAAACCAGTCTACCCACCCTGAGCCCAGTGGGGCAACCCAACCCAACCCTGGCTTCACCTTCCAGGTCTCTTGTCCTAGCTGCTGATGGGATTTGTTTATTTATTCAGGTAATCTGAGTATCTGGCCAGGAGCCAGCTGTTTCCTCAGGCCAATGTGAGGTCTCCAGGACAGCTGGAGAAGGGTACAAGACTGTGAGACCCCCCCAACCTCAATGCCAGGAGCAACCACTGCCTCCTACCACCCCTGCTCCAGAGCATTTGCTCTTGATTCCTCTGGCTCCAAGGAGCAGCACGAAGAAGGTGACAACAAATCCTGGAGTTTTTTTTTGGCTTCCCAGTCACCAGCTGGGGACTCAGCTGTGAATTACAGCAACATCCATCCCAGAGGGGCAGCCCAGCACATCACCCATGAGTGCAGGAACCATCTCCAGCTGAGGGGAGGGAGTTCTTGCCCTTTCCCTGGGCAGTGCCATCACCTCCAGGTCCCCCAAGGATGCTCCCACTCCAAAGGGTAACACTGTGCTTTAATGTTTCAGAGACAATGGACTGGTGAGCAGTACAACAGGGGCTGTACATCCTATACATATTTACACATGGGGTGTAGTTAAAGCTTCTGTATTTGAGCAATGCTGACTTTCCAAAAAACGCACTGAGACTTACAGCAACAAAAATGGGAACAAAATCCAAGGCCACGAGTAGAGAGAGAGATGTGTTTTAAGGACTACAGGTCACATGGAAATAAAAAACAGTGGTGGTGCAACGTGAACTTTATCCTGAATAGAGATAAGTGGTTAAAACGCAACTTTTTTGGTGCCTCAGGAGCAAGACAGTGTTTCACAGAGTCTTAATTTCCAAACTAAAGCAAGGAAAGAGAAGTAAGTGTACTGGTGTGTGCCCCTTTGGTCCTCAAAATCTCCTTCCAGTAGAGCTAAAAAGAGAGGTTTACTGCCAAGTTCAGGTAAGAAAGATTTAAGGCTTTTCAGCTAGATATTTGTAACATGCTAAACTGAAAACTGGGGATTTCAGGAAAACAAATGCCATGGAGTTGGTGTGGTTTAGCAATGTGCAGCACAGCCTGTTTACACCAGTGACAAACACTGTTACAGCACCTAATCCTACAGAATCCAGGACAGATGTTATAAAAGATTTCCCCAATAATGCTGCGATGGTCCTCAAAGTAAAATTAGTGTAATTAAACACATGAGCTTGCTCTCCGTGAAAAGATTCTTTAGGCTCAATCTGACCAGACATAATTTTCATTTTTGTCTCCAACACAGGCTGGAGCAAGAGGGAGGAATGTTGGTGAGATGGAGCTGGCCAGAGCAGGAACTGCCCTTGAGGTTTGTGTACAGGACATCTTGGATTGATATCCAGGAAAGCAGAGAGCCCTGGGAACCTGTGGGCATCCAACCCCCTGGCTGGCATTTGTTTTGCAAGCTCGGTGTGAGGAGGGTGGTTTTCATTTGCACCTCATCTTTTCCCAATTAAGAGTTACAAAACACCCATTAAAATGGTAACAAAGCAGAAGTTCAGCCAAGTCCAGCTGGACTGAAACTTTTTGTACCAATTCTGCCACTTACAGAGGTTGCCACATACGCAGGGAAAAATGTGGTTTGATTCATTCTGGTGGCCCTGGGAATGCTTTTCTCAGATGCTCTTACGAAATGAGCTGCTGTCATTCCAGGTTTCTCTGCCCTGAAATAACCCAACCTGTCGGCAAGGAGGGAGGTACCATGTGCTGTGCTCAGGATTTCATGCTCACCTTTGGTCCAGTATTGGAAAAGGAAACCTTGGAATGCTTGCAAATCTTCATTTTCACATTATCAGGCTGATTTCTCAGTCTAACTCGTGGAAATCCAAGAAGGAAAGCTCAAGATATAAATATTAAAAATCTCTTTGGTTATCTCAGTACTCTGCAGACAGACTCTGCAGGGTTTTTTCCTCTCCTCTGTTAAAGATTCCTTAAAAACAGTATGGAAATGACAGTTCAAGTGGTCAGACATTCTGAGGCACAGAGAAAAAGGTGCATAAACCCCTTTGTACTGAGACAGGGTTGTACCCCAAATAATTCAGAAGTTAATTCCCTGCCTGCTAAGAGGATAGGAAAAATGGAGTTTACACATTTCTCAAGCAAACAAACAAAAAAGTCACACAAAAAAAAGAAGGTTAATACCAGCAAGAATATAAAACACACCAGAGGTAACAACTCAGAGGTATAACACACATATCCAGGTACTGAAACAGCCACTGCAGGACTTGCAATAAAACATAGTCCAATAATTTGGGACAATCCCAATCCTATAAAGATCCACATCCTTTTAGGTGTTTCCTGTGTGCTCCACATTTATTCTAATAAACACAACTATTTCTTAAATATCCATTTCACTCCTAAGCCCCACTTCTCTCCTGACAGTTGGATAATCTGCATTATGGGTGGAAACACCTTCCCAAACTCCTATTTGTGGCTTGTAACTCTGTGACAGCATCAGTGGAAATCCAGGAGGAGCCTCCCTCATCCCTACCTTTCCCATCAGCCTTTCACTGCACAAAGACTATGACAACAATTCACAACGATTTAGTTTAGAACTGGGATGCGGGAACAAGGACAGACAGCGACACAGGACAGAACAATCCAGAGGGTAACACAGTTTCAGCTCCTGATGAGAGTCAGGAATTCTTCACGGGTCTTTGGGTCCTCCCGGAATACCCCCAGCATTGTGCTGGTCACTGTTTTACTGTTCATTTTCTGTACCCCACGCATGACCATGCACATGTGCCTAGGAGAAACGAGAGGGGAGTCAATGCATCAGGAGCACTCCAGGAAAAGGAGAAATCCCACAGGAAGAGGTGTTTCTGACGCAGTCACCTTGAGTTCTGGGAAGGTAACACAACCAGAAAGGACATCTGCAGCACCTCAGCTGTGGAAGAGTCACATTCCCAGCCACTGAGTTCTGCCTTCCCTCCCCTGATCCCAGGAAATTCCCACTTTCCCCAGGTGCATTCTGACCACAGGGACATGCCTGCTGCTAGTCCCAGGCTCTGCACTGCTCAATGAGTCAGAAGGAGCACAGGACATGGGTCTGGTGCAGTTGGGACAGCTCCTCACTGCCACATCTCCCCATGGGATCAGGCAGTGTCCATTTTAAATGGCTCCAGCACATCAGGATTATTAATTTTTTATTACTTCTAGTATTATTTTATTATTAATAGGGTTGCTATTATTGTTGTTACTGTTATTATTATTACTAATCTCTCTGCCTGATTGCACACAGCCAAAGGGGCAACATGCACCAGCCTTGCAGCACAGGGATCCCTCAGAGCCATGATCCCACCCCTGGAACACCTGGGATCCCACCCCTGGAACACCTGGGATCACTCAGAGCTGGGATCTCACCCCTGGAACTCTTGGGATCACACAGAGCTGAGATTGCACCCCTGGAGCCCCTGGGATCACACAGAGCTGAGATCACACCCCTGGAACACCTTGGATCACTCAAAGCTGGGATCCCTCCCCTGAAACACCTGGGATCCCACCCCTGGAGCCCCTGGGATCACTCAGAGCTGGGATCCCACCCCTGGAGCCCCTGGGGTCACTCAGAGCTGGGATCCCACCCCTGGAGCCCCTGGGAGCACTCAGAGCTGGGATCCCACCCCTGGGAGCCCCGGGATCCCTCAGAG
>VWYI01046382.1:299684-317241 GCA_013399455.1 Anthoscopus minutus | reverse complement strand
ATCACTCAGAGCTGGGATCCCACCCCTGGAACCCCTGGGATCACTCAGAGCTGGGATCCCACCTCTGGAGCCCCTGGCATCACTCAGAGCTGGGATCCCACCCCTGGAACCCCTGGGATCACTCACGTGGCTTCCACGACGACGCCGACCCCGGCGGGCTGTAAGGCTTCTGTGATGGCGATGGCAATTTGTTTGGTAAGGCGTTCCTGGACTGAGGGAACAACAGGGAACTCAGACTCCCAGAATCCCAGAATGGTTTGGGTTGGAAGGGACATTAAAGCTCAGCTCATTCCAAACCCCCCTCCATGGGCAAGGACAATTCCACTATCCCAGGTTGCTCCAAGCCCCATCCATCCTACCTTCCACTTGTGTCCTGGAACAGGATCTTTAATTTTCTTGTTTATATTTGGAATCATTTTGCATTCCACCTCTCCAACCACAATTTGTTCTACCAGTTTCTCCATTTCCTATTTTGCAGTAAGATTTTCTTGCCTCTCTGTTCTGTTTCAGTTTTTAATTTGCTTGTTCCCAATGTTACTGCTGCAACATTTACTCCACACACTCAATTTCCCTTCTTAAGGAAATGGAGATAAAAAATAAGCTTTGTGCTGGAAAGCTTTACTTCCTGCAGTTCTAGCACCCTCTATTCACCAGCCTGGTGGTCACTGAGACTTCTCTTGCCAAGACCAGGCCAAATTTAACCACAGGACAAAGGCAGCAGGTTCAGCCCAACCCAAGGCTTTGGACCCTGCAGCTTCCTCTCCTCAAGGGCAGGAGGCAGCTCCTGCTCCATTGCCTCAGACAAGGATTCCTGAAGGCATCTCTCCATATCTCTGCAGGAGAGTTCATCCCCAGCAGCATCCAACTGGTTTAGTTAATCCTGGCAGCCCTGCCTGGTAGCACATTTATCCTTGGAATCAGTTCCAGCCTCCAGTTACTTTCCCAGGCAGCAGTTACCCTTCACTGGGAATGCAGGGGCTAAATGCAATAACATAACCTCCTCCAGAAGCATTTTTCTCCCCTCTTAAACTCCACATCTACAGCCCAGCCCCAATTACCAACCCCCTGCACTGACTAGGAGAGGAGTGCACAAAACAAACACCAAATTTTGTGTTTACCTTGTAATCTTCTACTGTATATTTCCACGATCCTAAAGCAGAAAGGAAAAAGACAATATTATAATCATTTCCAGCCGGCCACTGACTGATCTTCACAATTAATGTGATGCTACCAAAGGAGACCCCTGTACTGATCCATGTCCTTTCTGGAAATCCATGGCCACGCTGCTGCCCAGGAATTCCTCACAGACTTTCCTTGGCACTGTGTTGAGAGACAGGTTCCCCCTACCTGAAGCACCAGGGACTATTTTAGGGCAAACCAGTCCCTTCTCCTCTGGTCTCCTTCTTTTGGTTTGAAATTCCTTGTATCCCCACCCCACCTACATTGCACAGTTGTGGGGGAATTCATGTCCAAAGACTCCCTGAACCCTAATTCCTGAACATTTCCCTGTACTTTAGACTAGATCAAATGCTGCCTTAAGGTCAGTTCAGATAATGGATTCCCGGAATGCTGAAATTGAGCAAGAAATGTTTTGGATTCTTGCATTTTACCACAAATTTAGCTAAGAACAATGAGACAGAATTAGTCTTATTTGAAACAGAATCTCTCCACCCATATCTCACCCCATCCTTCACATTTCAGTGCAGGGATCACCTTAATGGTCCCTTCCAACACAACTTCAAATTTAAGCCACTGGTGGGCAGTGGAAGTGACACTTAATGATAGTTCTAGAATCCACACATTTAAGAAAATCCATAAAATTGCTCTGTAACTCCAGCGGCTGTTCATGCCAACCTGAAATGCTTAATTACACTTCAAGTGGCCACAAAAGGAGCTGCTATAGCAAGCTTTGATACCTTGTCTGGTCACACCAGACAAAAGCCAGACAGGGGCTGGCAGCCTGAAGCATCACTTACAAGAATCATCCCCGACAATGAGACTCTCCTGCTGTTTTGGAGAGAGAATTAAATGCACAAACTCCCCTCCAGCAATGAAATGGTTGTGTTACAGCATAAAACAAAGCAACACAATATTTAGATTAACTCTATGCATAGGAAACATGCTCAGATATTGCATAGTCAAGGTGTTTATGTGAAAACAGTTATTTGAAAGAGCATTTTCAAGCCTGAGCTTAAAACTCAGAGAAAGATGTTTGTTTACTGAATACAGGCCATCCACAACTACAGAAACTCACCACGTCAGACTAATCCTATTATGAAAGATTAGACCTAGAGCACCAACAGCCTCACAAATCTTTGCTTGAACACTGGTTGCATTATATAGGGCATGATTTGGCCCCCACAACCTCTTCATGGCAAGCACTCAAAAGTGAGAACATTTTGTTATACAAGAATCTAATCTTTTCATTATTGCAGTGTATGGGAGTTTTACCCTCACTTTAGAAAGAGGCAAGATTTAACCTTTGAGCACAGTGCAGGAAGCCTTGCACATATTGATGAGGGTTTCCATTCTGAGAATAAATAGTAGGAAAATTGTACATTTATACCATGCTTCCACTTATATTAAAAAATTTTAAAAAAAATCACTGAAAAGCATTTTGAGCCCCTTTTTACAACTGCAATCAAGAGATAAATAGAGACCAGAGCAAGCAAAAAGCAGTGGATGTGCATTTCAGATGTGATCCTTAATCCTGCATTGGAGCCCTGCAGAAATGAAACCACATGCCAAGCACAGCTTCCTCAGGAAGGATGGATTCTCTTCAGAACTCCCAGAAACAACAACAAAACAACACCCCCAGCCCTGCATCACTTAAAGACCCACCCCAAACTCATCCCATCCAGCCATGGGATGCCACACACACCCCCAAGCATGAGCAGCTCACAGGAGATGAAGTCTTTTGCCCAACAGCTGCAGGTCTGACAGCTCAGGTCCCCAGCCTACAATCCCAGTAGCTCTGTACAACCACACAAAAACAATCAGGAGAAAATTTACACATTGAACAACCTCTTTCCAGGTCCAATCCTAAAAGTTGGGGATAGGGAGATGCCTCCCTGCAACAGGAGGTTACACAGCAGAGATGTGGCCTCCAGGGATCCTTCCAAACCCAGCTCCCTGTTGTGCAAGCAGAGCACAGAACAGATCTGGCTCACTTTAGGACATTTTGCTGTCATATCCTACACATTTCTTACCTGCTAAGAAAACCCAGCAGGCAGGCAGATTTGCAGGGCTGATTTCTCATAAGTGTTACTGGAACTACAGCAGGATTAACAGACCCATCAGGGAAAGCAAAACCTATGTCGTCTGTCTGAACTTCAGCCAAATTCTTTGATTTGTTTCTCCAAAAGGGGCTCTTCCACTCTGATCCCAAATAATCTGCTTATTGAAGGGATCTGCCATCCTCTTCCTCACCAGCACTTAACAACAAGAGTCAGTGCAGCAACTGACCCAAGGGCACTTGCTGAGGAAAAAAGCTATTTTACATAATAAATGGATTTCTCAAGAGTATCACAATTGCTTTGTTTCTTAGGCTGAACTTTATCTATAAAATCTACCCCACAGCACTCTCAGCACTTCTTCAGTGAAAGAAGGAAATGCCAAATTTTTCTGAAGACTAAGCTAAGAGATTAAAGCTTTTGACTCAATTTATATCCATAAAATTAGTTCATTTACAGTTTGGAAGTTTTCAGATTTTTGTTCTTATTAAGTCAATCTATACCCAAGTGCTAGAAATTCTCACTGGTTTTTATGGCCTGCCTCAGAACATAACCAAATCCTCTTGTTCTTTGCCTCAGCTCTGGGGGAACCTACAAAAGCATTGGAGCTCTACTGCAGCCACTGGTGAGAATTAACACAGAGCTCCAAGACTTATCAGTCCTCTCCACATAAAAAAAAAACCCAACCAATACTGAGGATTTGTCTAAATCCAAATCCAGGATGCAAAGTGGGCTGAGCTTTAGAGCGAGAGGAGATTAAAAAGATTAGCACAGCTAGCACAGCCTGGAATCCTTTTTACAAATTAGCATCACTTTCATTAGAACACTTACCTAGCAAGCTTGCTGAGGCCAAGCACTTGTTTGTTGGGGAGATAACCAATGTGTACCTAGACAGGGGAGAAGAACCATTAACAGCAGCAAAAGAACCCTTCCAAGGGCACATGAAACTCATGCACAGACAATGAGATGTGCATTCGCCCCAGAATTTACTCTGGGACAGCCCAGAAGTTTTAGCACGTGGGAGGAACATGGCACCATGCAAGCCTGGGGAGTTGTGGAGCTGAGACTGTGAATGCCTCATGAGGTCCTGGTGAGGAATAGGTGAGCTTTTCTGAGGGGGAGAAGAGTCACAGCTCTTCAAGAGTTGAGGCTCATGTTCCAAGTCTCAGGAATGCTACAGAACGCTGCTGCATTTGGGTACAAAGGCAGTCTATTACTCAGCACAGCACTATTTGTCTAAAATAAACATGCTTTTCTTTCAAGACCTTAAATGGATTTAGGGATTGGAAGGAAGAGGGACTGTGCTTTATTTCCAGTGAAAGTTCTGATGACAAGAAGTACTTTGTCACCAAAAATCAGGCTGCTCTTCCTGATTGGAT
This sequence comes from Anthoscopus minutus, assembly GCA_013399455.1. Classification (NCBI taxonomy): domain Eukaryota; kingdom Metazoa; phylum Chordata; class Aves; order Passeriformes; family Paridae; genus Anthoscopus; species Anthoscopus minutus. The sequence goes on along the minus strand of VWYI01046382.1, from coordinate 312,629 downwards.
TTTTTTTTCTTGTTTTCTTTTCATAGATCAGTGATTATTAACTCATCTTCCATCCTGCTCAAATATGGATTGGCTGAACATGTACTTGAAATAAATTGGAAGAAGCTTAACAGAAAAGTGCTCAGATATGAGGGGAAGGACATTTAGCTCCTTGTTTTTAGAAAGCCATGAGGGCTACTGATTATTCCAGTGGGTTTAGAGTTAAAACAGATTATAAACCAGTACTTGTGCCACTGTACCCAGAGACTTGAAAAATTAGCCAAGATGCAGCAGGGGAGCGTCAGTGGGGGATTCTGGCTTTGCCTGGAGGCCCCATCTCAGAATCCTGTGCTGCTGTACCTGCAGTAGAGGTACCACAGCGCACCTGATTACCTGGCTAACTTGCTCATTCCTACCCCTTCTGTTAGACAATCAACCCATTGACGCCTGAAAAGACATGAAGCATTTCAGACAAAGTGAGAGACACGACTTAGAAATAAGCTTTGAATCCTGCTCCCCATGTTTTTGCAGATTTCTTGATCTCCTTTAAGATAGAACTGCAAATGCAAGACCTACAGGTGAGTGTTTGCAGCCTGTTTGGTGCACCCAGCAGGGCAATGGTAACACTGAATATTTAGAGCCATACCAAGTCATTTAGTAGGACTGAGTTGGTGTTTGTGAGGAGATTTCTCCAAACCACACAGTCCAAACAGCTGGATGTAAAAAAAAAAAAATGCACACATTGCCACAGGAGTAACAGGGAGAAAATACACAGAACACACAACCAGGAGTAACAGGAACCACAGAAAGCTTGCACAGAAAAAGAGGTTACCCTGTTCTCCAGTATAAAACACTAACAGCAAGAAAAAAAATCAGACAAAACTGAATTGACTCAACTAAATAAACAGCTGGTTTCTGTTCATGTATTTCATTTTTGGGAGACAATTTGCTTGGAACATATGTGGTGCTGATTGAATTTTATAGACAACACAAGCACGAGCTGCTCTTGGACCTGTGAGCACTTTGTGATAACAGATGGATCAGGCTAAGCTCCATCCTTCTGTGCTGATAAGGGAGTGAAAAGGCTGACACGTGCAGCTCCTGCTCAGAACTCTTCATCACCTCTACAGTGGTTAATTGGGACAATTTTACTTTCTTAAAGTTGTTGGCATTACAGTTCCAACACCCTCTGGAGCACCAGCCCTTTTCAGAGTACTCCCCAATCAAGCAGAGCCCGCTCTGGTCATCCTCTCCATGACTCATCTCATAATCATAATTAAGGCAGGGCTGCTAATGAGTTTGTTCCACTCACAGGGGGTTTCAGAGATGAATGTGCACTGCATAGCTCTGAGCCAGGAGCTAAATCCATGACAGAGCCAGTGTGCAGGGTGAGCTGGTTTAATATCGAGATGTCTGCCCTCAAGGCTTGCTGCTGCTTCATGAAGAAGAGCTTTGATATGAAATGTCAGAAACCATTAGATTACTTAGACTAGGAAAGGTTGAGCATTTTATTTCAGGAGCTTAAGTTCAAATAAAACCTCACATTAAGGAGGCCTTCCTTATTTGTATTCTGAAGATTTAAACATCTGGAACTGTAGCCGTAAGCAGTAAGTACTTAGAGCCTTAAAAGCTCTGTAGCTACAGCTACAAAGTCTTTTACATGTACTTGAGGTCTTTTATTGTGCATTCCCACATTTGTTCTGTGAGGGAGAGTTACCTTTCCAACAAATGGAACGAGGTGGTGCTCACACAATGAGAACATGTCTATGTCCTTCACAATTACCATCTCATCATGGTCTTCGTCAAAGATGGCGTCGTTCAGGACATCTGAAATTAAACATTTGCATTAAAAATAAACTCAAAAAGCACGGCAGGCTCTTCCAGCCAGTGCCTGAGAAAGCTTGTAGCAAGAGCAGAACTCTCTCAGGGCTATGGATTTTAGGGTTAAGGTCTGGGAAGGAAGTAAGGAGTAACATCACAAACGCATTTTGGTTTGCGTACGATGCCACATTCGCCACGGTGTCACGCTGCCTACGTGCTGCACCAGAAGTCAGTCTGGAGGGTTTTATTTAATTAATAGCTTGAGCATGGGTTAGAGCAGGTCTGGTCTTTGCAGAATTACTGACATTTTAAGAGCAATTTAGCCTACAGCTGACAAAGAGAGCACGTCTCAAAAGTGGGCTTCCATCGGTGCTTTCACAAGCAAAGCCAGCCCAAGGTCAGGGGAAATCTAAGCCATCACAGCAGTTCCTCCAAACACTTTAACACCAGCATGATTGTCTCCAGGAAGGCTTTGCAAGCAAATTTCATCCTGTAGCACACCTGGCAGCAGCTGTTTTGCTACATACAGAAGTCAGAGACACATCTGGGGAGAGATTTGCTGTCCTGATATGAAACGGGCAGGTATATCCACACTCCAGCCTAATTCTGCACCTCAGAGCCAGCAGAAAGATGAGGTGCAGAAACCTCCTCAGAGACAGAAAGGAGAAGAGACAGCTCAGTAAGAAGAAAAGGAACACATAATATGACACTTGGCTAATCTCAGAGCTCAGCAGAATGGATCCTCACTTGATTTTCTACTCTCAGCAGTCCCTTGACAAATCCCCAAACAATCCTGGCACAAGTTACAACACATCAGTCTCCACAAAGATTGCAGGACTGTGCTCAGAGAGCTTAAAAGTAGAATAGTCCCAAGTCAGGAAATCAGATATTTTGAAGAAAAAGAGAGAAAAGTGGTGTATGAGGGAGAAACTTGCAGGAGATGACCAGATGTACAGATGGGCTGATCACAGAGACAAGGAACTCTGCAAGCAAGTTCAGCTTGAAGCTGACACCTGGAGAAGGCTGACCTAGAAGAGAGACTAGACACAGTTAAGAATGACGTAGGTATTTCTTGAAAGGCCTTAAAGGACACACCTTGGGCAGTACAAGAGCCTGGCCAGGGCTACACCCAAGATGGACCAAAAATGGTCACAAAATGGACAACTGGTCATGAAGTCTCACATTTTTGTAAGCTTTGGTCCATCTGCATATCAGGGTTAATTGTGCAATTACAGCTTCAGGTCATGAAGTCCCATCCTCTTTGCTTTCTCTCTTCAGTCCCTGTTGTTTGTGCTTTTGGGCCTGAAACTTGTAATGATTGTCCTTGGTATCAAGCTAGAACAAGAACTGTTTTGTCTACCTGCTCTGTGGAGAGAGTTCACTAACACTTAATATGAAGCTCAAAACTACACACCTAGGCAGCACAGAATATGAAAAATATGCAAGCTAAAACTTAAGGCATCAAAGCCACACTGACTCCTTGGAGTTACTCCCAGGAAAGCAGAGTCCCACGCACCTCAGACAGACCAGGGCATTCAGGGACTGTCCTGCATGCACCACGGAGGGGTGGTGGCACAAACCCAGCAGGGGTGGTGGCACAAACCCAGCAGGGGTGTCTCCTCTGCTTGCCTTGGTGCCTTTCCCTGACACACACACCCAGCTAATGGCCACCATCTGCTGTTGATAGGGATCTTCATCATCACCACAGAGCATTTTAATTTCCTGCCTGCTATCAGCTCTGCACAGGTAACCCTGGAAACTGCGCGAGATGTTTCGCCCGCAACGCGGGACCTTTCCTGAGCAGGGCTGGCAACCCTGCAAGGCAGCCAGGGTGGAGCCCAGAAGGGTTTGGATCAGGTCAGAGAGCAGGAGTAGAGGGCATGCAAAAGGCCAGGGAACAGCTCTGTGAAGGCACATGATTGTGTTCTTCAAATTTCTGGGTCTGGTTCATGCTGAGCACTGCTGGAGAGGGTTTTGATTGCATGGGCAGCATCATGCAGTTGTGTAATTATGAATTCAGCCAGGCAAAGGGAGAATCCAAAAGAGGGGATCTAAATGGGCTCACGGGAGAGGGAAAGGGAGGCAGAGCAGCTGTCTGGGTTCTGAGCTCGTCCTGCAGCACTCTGCAGCCGTGCCATTTCTACAGCAGAAAGGCAAACAGCAGTAGCACAAAACCTGCTGCTGTGGCCAGAGTTATTAAAACAAAATCCAAACAGATCCACGAAGCATCTCCAGAGTGCCTGCTGCTGTTATTAGACCCCCAGCTTGGCTCACACCAGCCTTGCCAGGAGCATATCAGAGCCTGATGTCAGATATGGATTTACGTCAGCACACTCACAAAGAAGATTGTTCTGAACAGCCAGAAATGGCCAAATTCTCATTAAGAGTCCTAGTGTGTGACACAGAGCAGGGCCAGAGCTACAACATAAGGTCCATCACCCATGAAGCCTCATATCCATGTGCATATAGATGCATATACACACTAATTAACATACAAAATATATCTTAGTAGATCTTTACAAACTTTCCCTCACAGCTGCGTTGTATCATGGAGACAGCTCAGCCAAAGAGAAGTTCAAATGACCTCAGAAGTACCCACAGGCAACTCCAGGCATGAAAGGTATCCTGCATCTTTCTCATGGCCAAAGCAATCAAACAGGAACACAAAGGGCATCCACCCTTTTTGCACATCCCCTCTTACACCACAGCCCAGTGTCAGCTGTGTGGACAATGCCCACACAACCAGAGGAGTTTTAGAGGTAAGAAAACAGATCTGCACATCAAGAATGCAGCCACAGAGCTGTGAGGTGCTTCACGATTCTTGTTTACAGTGGTCTTGCTATTTTTGCACCTTTTACTTATTTAATATTAGCAGCAAGGTGCAGCCGGGTTGCAGACAACATCTGCAGCAAGATGCGCTGATTTTGTCAGCACCAGCTGTTCCTTGAGAAGAAGGGCCCACAAAGGAAGAAACCAGCTCCAAAAACCCTCCAAAAACTCCTCCACAAGTGCCAGGTGATACAAGGACACACAGGTAAAACACAGTGTGAGGCTGAAGACCACCACCTGAGTAAATGACCATTCACCCCTACTCTGCTCCAGTCCCTCCTGCTCACACTTCATGAGGCTCTCCCCCTGAAAATCAGCACAGCTTGAAACCTGCCCATCCCTACTCCTCCCCCTTTGGAGCTCAAGCCCTGAGCTGACAAAAGCAGAGTGAGCAGAGCATCTTTTCACAGCTGCTTCCACCTGTGTCCCAGTGCAGCAGTTGTTTGCAGAAATTACACAGGAGACACTTCTCTGGCAGAGACTTAAACACCTTGTGCAGGGAGGCAACACCACTTTATCTAAATTTGTCAGGGGTTCTTTTTTCAGGGTTTTTTTTTTTAGAGGTTTTAAAAAATTTTTTCTAGTTTTTGCATTTGCAATAGCATCAAACAGGGCTCTGAGAAGCTCAGCCTGTGTGCTGCAGCACACGTTGTGGAGAATTTAACAGGGCTGAAAGGACAGAAGGAGAAACAGCCTCAGACTATCCAGGCCAGAAGCAAAGCTAGGGAAAGATTTTTGCCCCTTTTCCCGTTCTTTCATTCTACCTACCAGGCCATGCTACCTGCTTCACTAGTTTGATTTCATGGTTTGTAGAGCGCTCTCTAAATTATTCCAGCTGATTTTTCCTTCTGCCAAAAGTTCAGTTCCTGATGCAAAAACTTCAGTGGGCTGTTGAAACTGAATAGGCACCTGTGCTGCAAGTTAACTGCTGAAACAGAGCAGAATTAATTTCCCTTTATCTTCAAAAAGAGTTGAGAAAATGAAAAATCAGAACTGGATGAAGACAGAATGAGAAAGACCGTTCAGGATTTTGCGTCAGAGCTAAGCAAAGATACCTGTTGCTATAGAAACTATTTGCATGGCTTTAATGTGACACAGGAAAGCAAAAGCACCTCTGGCAAGCAGAAAAGGCAGAGCCCACCCAGAATGGGCTCGGGAGGTGGAGGGGATGAAGGATGGCAGCACTGCAGCAGCTTCACAGCACTTCAGAGCCGCCTTTTTCACTGTGCTTGGGAGTGAAGTGATGCAGGTGCTTCTCACCAGGAGGTAAAGCACTTCCCCGTGGTGTTAAGTTGCCTCACAGCTGCAATTTAAGTGCAGGCTGCTCAGTGCCATCGGGATGAAGGCAGCCTCGGGAACTCCCTGACACTGCTGCTTGAGCTCATCCGTGCTGGCAGAGACAAAAGGCACAAGGTTCTCCTGACACCCATTCCACAGCTCCTGCCCTTTGCTCTGCACAGTGACCCCCAAGGGCCACAAGCTGCCAGAGGCAGGGCAGGAAGGGGCTCAGGCCAAGGCAGGATGACATCCTGTGGGACAAGTGACACCTCACCAACACCCACTGAAGCACTGGCTGAGCTCAGACACCTCCAGGAGCACAGGGTTACACCCAAAGCAGCAGCAGGTGATGGTTTGGAGAAGGCTTCAGAAAAGCAGGGCCATGAGCCAGCTCAGGCTAAGTAGTCATCAAGGCAGAACCACCTGGGGGATGCTGGCAGATATTTCTGATTGTCTTTCTCAGAGTTCCTCCCCAGCTGAGGACAGATGTCACTGCCAGCAGGAGACACGAGTTAACAGCTGAATGTGTGGCAGGGAAACCAGCAGACTGCAGGGTCAGGATGAAATCTGGAAGGAAAGTGCTGTAAAAACCTCTCAGCTACTGCTGGGTAAGCAGTAGAGTCAAACCTGACTTTGTTTTTTATTTATTCATGTGATGACATTACAGGTAACTCTAGTTAGGGAAAACATTCCAGACAAGCAACAAGAAAATTTTTGCAGCCTTTGAGTATCAAAAAGGCACCAGGATTTTTTTTATGGATACAGAGAGCCAGGCTGTGAAAACATTAATGTAAAGGGCTTGTGCTGCTGCACAAGAAAGTGAGCAACTTCAGGTTGCTAAGAAAGGGGAGGCTCTGGAATTGTCATTTGCTTCAAGAAGTCTTGAAGAGCTCTAGAAAGGCACAGCCTGAGATGCCACATAACTGTTCAAATTAGCAATTTACATACCTTCCTACCAGGAACCAGGAAAAGTCTTAGAATAAGTTACAAGTTTCTGGCTACTATTTCAGATTTCATCACCAAAAGACTAGAAACAGACGCTCAACTTCAGACAGGAACATTTGCTTCAGAAGCAAAGATTAATCCCTCAGTTACCAGGAGGGAGGTGAACCAGATGTGTGATTCAAGGGATGTTTCAGAGTAGCAAAGATAAAGGAAAAGCATTATTGCTGTTCAGCTAATTCTTGCCATGATTTTTACAGATTTGTTTATTTTCCTGTAAGATACCCTCCATGTTGTAGTGAGGCTGGAGTCTATTCATAACAGATCAGCTACTGTAGGCAGATGAAGCCAAGGTTAGGTTCTAGAAGTTGTCCTCTGCCAGGAGATTTATTAATATGAGGGAAAGCAGAGTTATGGAAATGCTCATTAAAATGTATCAGGATTTCAATAACCATTTCAATGTCCCATTTCACAGAAGGTGCTAATTCACACTTCTTTCTGAAACTGAAACAAAGGAAAAATCAAAGACAAAACACTTTAGAAAAGCAACATGAAAGATCAGAAGCCTGCAACAGTTCAGATCCAAGAGGTTACAATATTGAATAAATTCCTGGATAAAACCCAACCAAGCTAAACTCGAGAATTTACAGGCAGAGATGATCCAGGAAAGACCCAGATTCCAGAAGTTTCACTGCATTGAATGTGGATCCAGCACGGTAGGCTTCCCTTATGTGGGGGCAGAGGCTGAAGAAACCCAAAAAAACCCTCACTCTGAACAACTCTGTATTTCCCACCCTCTGGTTTACCAGAAACAAGCCATGGCTGAGGCACAACAATGCTGAGGTTTCAGCTGTTAATAGATTACCATGTCCTCATGGATGAGCCAGCAGCACCTCGATTCCAGGAAAATCCAGCACCTCCCCAGCTCCTAGCAAAGGGCAGTGCTGCTGATCAAACAGCCTTGTTTGCTTAAGGCACTGTGTGTTTTGACACAGCAATGCTTATCACCTCAGCACAGCAAACCAAGCAGGCTGGAAAAATTTATGAGCTTACACCATGGCTGCCCTCTATAAAAATACCCAATCCACACTGACTAGAAATAAAAAACAATATTAAAGCTGAATTCTTTTGCCCATCAGCATAGGAAAAGCATATAAACTAATGAGTGAGGAAATGACCTAACCAGTTATTTGCTTTGAAATAAAAGCTGCCCAGCAGAGCAACAGCTCACTTGGCTTGCAGGCAAATAACATGTAACCACAGAGGGCTGAGAAGCAAAGTTCTCCCCTCCCAGTGTTTCTGATTTTCATTTCCCTGTTAAACACACTGAAAGGACAGGTGAACCTGCCAACATGGCTGAGAGCTGCCATGCTTTCATGCATAAAGGCTGGGAGACTTCCCGGGTAGCAGCTCCAGCCATCACCAGCAAGCCCAGTTTGGTGAACAAGCTTTACTTTGAGTGTTTGTGGCTGATGAGAACAGCTTAACTTCCTCCTGCAGATTCAGGCAGCCCATCTAACCCTGTGCTTAATGGTTCCTGCAGGATTACACAATCCAGACCAACTCATTTATGGTTCACCTTTCAAAGACAGGATCATTGACACTGTTCCTGTAACTTATCAATTGCTTGGGTCTGGAACCTTCAGCTTCAGTTTTGAGTTAGAGTTGTCTGCAACCTTGTACTTCCATTTATTCGCTGATTTACTGCCTTTGCACATGCTTGTGCTTTGTTGTATTTATTATTAGACCCTCAGACAACACCTCTGAGCATGGCACAAAGCCTTTAGTAAAAGGAGGGGCAAGGTTTAACCTTTGTGTGGCAGGCAGCTGAACCAGCTATCAAAAAGCTGAAGGCAACTGGCTCTCACAGCCCTGCTGCTAACCCTCACCAGCCAAGGGGGCTATTCTGAAATACAATTTACACCCAGAAGTAAGAAGCTGATAGATCTGACCCTGGAAAAGAACATGTCCTTTGTGCACAGAAGTACTGCATGAGATTGGAAGTTTTGATGACTTTGCTACTCTGCCATCATTACCAACACACTGAGAGGTAAAACAGCTGCCAGTCTACACCAGGGCTCAAGTGCCTGCACTGAGCTCTCAGGATTCTTAATCTGGTCCCCAGGTGGATTTTATTTGAAATCGCTAGAGGCATTCTTGCTACTCCAATCCAAGTGTGATGGCTGGTACTACAGAAGCAGGAACAGCACATTTGAATACATGCTGTCAATGAAAGAGGTTGAAGCCTTTAGTAAAGCCAGGATTAATAAATCACAATCTGGAATTAGCAGAAAGAGCCAGATACAGATATTTACAAGTGAAGTCTACTAATGGCTCTGACACACAACCCTGAGCAGCTGCAGAACACAGATAGCAGGCAAATAAGGGGTAAGGCAGGAACACTGTCACTCTGCACTGCTGAAAACAAGTGAGAAAACACAGAGTAGAAGCTGGAAAGCAGTATCAGCTTCTCTGCTGCTCACAAATCTGAATGGAGAGACAGAACTTAGGTGTTATCTTCCCTACAATAGTCTGAAGTTAAGCTATGGGAAATATAAACACGCAAATACAATCAGGTGTCATGGAAGCAAGGTGACAACACCCAGGACAGGAGATCAAATGACCAGCACATTTAACCAAGCTCCAAGTGTACTATGTTCTCAGACACACAGAAACCAAAAAGGTCATAGAAGGGTTTGGGCTAGAAGGGATCCTTAAAGGCCATCCAGTCCAACCCCCAGCAAGGGAGGCTTAAGTCAAGCACATCAAACACAGACCTCTGGCAGTGCACTGGCAGCTTTATGCTCTGCAGAAGAGATCAGAGCTGGGGAAGGATCTGAAGCCCCAGGAGGGAAAGAGGGAGCTGGGAAGGGGCTCAGGCTGGAGCAAAGGAGGCTCAGGGGCCCTTGTGGCTCTGCACAGCTCCTGGCAGGAGGGGACAGCCAGGGGAGCAGGCTCTGCTCCCAGGGAACAGGGACAGGAGGAGAAGAAATGACCCCAGTTTGCACCAGGGGAGGTTTAGATTGGATATTGGGGAAATTTTCTTCACTGGAAGGGTGGTCAGGAACTGGCACAGGCTGCTCAGGGCAAGGGTGGAGTCCCCATCCCTGGAGGGATTTAAAAGCTGTGAGGATGTGGCACTTGGGGACAGGGATCAGTGATGGCCTTGGCAGCGCTGGGGGAACAGTTGAACTCGATCTTAGAGGGCTTCTCCAACCTAAAAAGGTCTGTAATTTGGATATACAGCTGTCACATTTTCCCTTGTGTTCCTTTATGGGAAATGAAAACTCCATCAGACATTAATTGCTCTCCCCCTGCCTCCCCAGGGCAGATGCTGCAGCACACAAGGTCACAGGGCTGATTTTGAAGCCTGTCCATGTTCTGACATTCACTGCCCTGGTTTACCTGTGTCTCTCCTTCCTGGCTGGGTCTGGAGCTCAGCAGGGACCACTTGTAACACACTTTGCCTCTGGCCATGTGGTTGTACCACCACCACCACCTTCACCACTGAGCTTTTACCCAATGAGCCTTTCTTGGGAAGATGGAGCTTGCAGTTGCTGTAACTGCCCCTCATCTTCTTCCTGTTGCAGGGGCAAAAGTGAAACATTCCTCAAAACACACCCTGCAAATCACTGCTTTAACCTCTGCCTACACAGACAGCTCCATAGGAGGAGCAGAATAAGCTGCAAAAAAACCTGAGAAAACCAGAGGTCAGGGCTGCTTTTTGGCAGGTTTTTGGGGAGGGTTTGGACTTGTTTTGGTTCATTTTCTTTTTCACAAGCCACTTGCTGGTCCAGTTCACAGCCTGGCCACACAGAGAGCTGGATTAGTATAAGCAAGGGAACAACACAGGCTGCTGCAGCAGACAGCAGCAGTCCCACAGCTACTCTTGTGCCCAAATATTCTGTAGTTGTTTGCTCTAGGGTTCACAAGGTATATAAAGCTCTCTAAGAATTTACTCATATTGACTCTCCTAACAAACTCTTCATCCACCACTTGCTTTGCTATCTGCTGTGGGCTTGTCCTTCAGCTGCAGCTCTTCTGTTTGGGCTGGGAAGAGCGAGAGAAGTGGAAGCTGAGCATCCTGCAAGTGGAGGTGAGGAGCTTGAAAGTAAAAGGATTCCCCACCTGACACAGGAAAGAATGTTAGTATCACAGCTTCACATGATTTCCTGAAAAGAAAAAAAGCAGTCCAGGAGCAGAGCACTCTGCAGTGACACTTTCTATCCTTGGATGTAATACAGCTCTTTCCCAGGTATGGATAATCAGAGGAGGGGAGTATCCAGAACTACTCTGCTTAATTAAATGAATGTGAGAGATTAGAAGACCCCAGAGAATCCCCCTTGGAGCAGAAAAATGTCTTTAAAATTACTTCAGGTAACACATGCATGCAAAACTGGCAGCAAGATAAGAGAGGACTTAAGAAGGGCAGCAACCACATCCAGGTTCAGCAAAAAAATCCATGCTCAAATTATCACTAAAAAAAATTCCTTCTGCTAGAGCCTGGCAGGATGACTGAGACATTTCCTGTGTTTTACAGCAGTAAAATGAGGAAAGTTAATCCCAGTAAAGAAAAGATGATACCTTGAAACCCTGATGAAACCTCAAACACACTGGGCAGCAGGACTGAGAGAGGAACAAGGATGCAGCCCAGAGCCTGTTCCCAGATGTGAACCAAAAACCTGGGTTGGTCTGAAAGGCAGAACAACTTCCAAGGCAGAAATGCTGTCCCTGGGGGAAGCTGGGACACAACACTGGCACAAGAGTTTAAGCTGCCCATGAGTAAGTGAATGCTGGAAGTTGTAGCAATCTGATTTCAAAAGAGCCAACAGCTGAGGAATAAAAAAAGAAACGAAACACAGAACCCAGCCTTTAAAATGAAGCACAGTGCACTTAGAAAAGGGCTCTGCTGGAGCTGCCTGATGCCATCAATCAGCACAGTTGAGCCTTTGCATTCTGCTACAACATCCTGCTGCAGCTCTGGGGCAGGCTCAGCACACCAGTGCTGTATTCCAGAGAGCAGAAAGGAGCAGCTCCTTCCTCAGCCACACTCAGAGATCCTTCCTGATGCTGTTTGCATCCCTTACTGACAGGAACCTGCCTTTTACTGTAAGAAGGAGTAGAAAGGGGAATTCCCAAGCTCTCCACGCTCATTCTTACTGTTTGTACTGGGTACAGTCCTTAATCAAGAGGCTGAGAAGAGGAAAAGTGAAGCAAAAAAATAAATTTTTCAAGCAGTATTTACCCTGCATTTGAGCCACGAGTTGTTGATGACAACATATCCCAGCCAGTTCCTCTCCTCACACCCTCACCCAACAAGCAGAGACACTCAACTGGGGCAGGGATGTGAACCTGGGGTTCCTCTCCACACTTGCATTTGCTGCTGGGACCCTGAGATGGGGAAGGGATCTCCCTGTCCTACTCCTTTTTCCTTACCTCGCTTCCTTAAGTTTCATTCACACCCTTGAAAAACTTCCCTTGATTAAAGCATCGGCAGAACAGGACTTTTCCTGAGAAAATTCAAACCCCTTCTGTCTGCTAATCGAAACAAATATTCCCACCCTGTCTGAACACAGTCTCGCTGGAGCGAAGAAGGAGGGAACCCACGAGTTCCTCTGCCGGGGCTTGAAAAGTTTTCATCAGAGTAGAGGAAGCAAAAGCATTTGCTCTGCTCAGCCAAACGAGAAGGGAAACTTAACCTACACAGAGTTTAATAAAAAAAGAACAAAACGGGATATTGGGGAGAGAAGGGACATCGAGACATCCAGGTGATAACCAGATGGGTGATGCAGTGAAAGGGCAACGACGCTTTAAGAAATTTATTTCAAGGAATAAAGCAGCCCCTCGGCTGGTACCCAAGCAGGACACTCCATCCCCGCAGCCCCGGGAGCGCTCCTTACCCGCGATGGTCTCCTGGTAGCCCTTGGTGAAGAACTGCATGGCGGTGGCCGCTCTCCAGGGCGTCTTGAGCAGCCCCTGCCGCTGCGGATCCTCGCCCAGCGCCCGCAGGATGGAAGTGTAGGCGGCGGCCAGGCTGGGCAGGCTCAGCTCGTTGTCCTCCTCGCTGCGGGGCCGCTCTCCCCGCCACCCATCCCC
>VWYI01046382.1:235764-299605 GCA_013399455.1 Anthoscopus minutus | reverse complement strand
GGTCCCGGCCGCCGCCGCCGCCGCCGCTTTTATCCCGCCCGCGCCGCCCCCATTGGCCGCCGCGGCCGCGCTGTCACCGCCGCGCTGTCACCGCCGCGATGGCACCGCCGCGATGGCACCGCCGCGATGGCACCGCCGCGATGGCACCGCCGCTGAGCTCGGCGGGAGGGGCGCCCGGGATGGGGGTACCGGGGGGATCCCTCGAGCTGAGACCTGGGATGGGCGTGCCGGGAGGTCCGAGGGGACCCCCGGGCTGTAGAGGAGGAACCCGGGGCTGGGGGAACGGGGGGATCCCTCAGGTTGAGATCTTGGCTGGGGGTACAGGGGGTCCCTGGGCTGAGGCGTGGGCGGGAGTACGGGGTAGCCGAGGGGATCCCCGGGAGTACAGGGGAATGCTCGGGGTAGTGAGGGAGCCGAAGGGATCCCCCGGCTGAGATCCGGGCTGGAGGTACAGGATCCCCCGGCTGAGATCCGGGCTAGGGCTGCCGGGGATCCGAGGGGATCTCTGGACTGCGGGCACGGGCAGGATCCCTGGGCAGAGGTGGGTGCTGGAGGCACGGGGTGTGCTCCTGGCTGGGGGTACGGGAGGATCAGAGGGGATCGCCCCGAGCTGAGATCCGGGCTCCGAGTGCAGAGGGGTCCCCGGGCTGAGCCTCAGGCTGAGGGTACGGGGAGATCTCTGGGCTGAGGAATGGGCAGGGGCTGTGGGAGTATCCCTAGAGATCTCAAGGTCTGAAGATACAAGATCCTCTAGAATGAAGTGTGCAAGCAGGGGAGGAATGCCCTGGGATGGGGCTATAGAAGGATCCAGAGTGATCCCCAGGCTGAGGGTCCAGAGGCTCCAGGAGGGAATCCCACGGACTGAGGTGTGCTGGGGGTATGGAGGGATCAGTGAGGCTGAGGATATGGGGCACCTCCGAGACTGAGGGTTTGGGGGGGATCCCTGGGCTGAGATGTGTGATGGGGGTACAGGGGGACCCCCCAGGCTGGGGGTACAGTGGGAATCCCTGGGCTGAGGCATGGGAGGAGGGTACATCCCTCAAGCTGGGGGTATTGGGGTTCTCCAGGCTGAGGTGTGGGCTGGGTTTATGGGGGAGTCCCTGGGCTGAGGCACGAACTGGGGATTCAGCCCTGAGCTGCTGTAGGGCGCTCCCTGCCATCACCCCTCTGTGGGGAGCCCAGGGTGAGCAGCAGGGGGGTGGGGATGGATAAGGCAGGTCCTGCTGGGATGCAGGTTCGTGCCCTACACAGCAGCTCCCAGCATCATTCTCCATGTTCTCCCCATCCCCTCAAACTGCTAGAGCTGGTCCCTTTCCCACCATGGTGGTGTTGGCACATCCCACCCAGTCACTCCTGGCACAGCTGGAATGCCACCACCACCATTCTGAGGTGGTGTGGGCCACTGGGCTTGGGATGAAGTCACCAGAATGATCCCAGGCATGGACTGACCCTCCTTGGTGACCATTCCCACCACCTCATCCCAGCTGGGCTTCCATCCCTTCAGACCCCTGATCTCTGCAGACACCTACCTGCTGTAGGGCTGGCATGACCTTTCATATTCCCACCCAAGATTCTGGAAATGTGCTAACTCTGATGACCAAGACCAAATATTTTGGAAATCTGTGGGGATCTTGTTGGTGTGTCAGCCCAAAAGGTTTGAGCATCTTGTGTCCTCCTGGGCACTTTTGGGGCAAACCCAGCAGATAGAGCACAGCTTGGGTTCAAGTGCTGAACTTTGCTGGTAAACAAATAAATGCTGGGGCAGATTTTTGGAACACATGTCCTCTCCAGCTGGAGCTATTCCAGGATTTTATAAGCTGGAAACTGAGTCTAAAGGCTCAGCTGAGCATAGGGTGAATGCTCCATCACCCAAACACTAGCAGGGGGACTCATATTTTTTGGATTGCAATTAAATAAATGGGCAAGATCTAAAGGAGCCACAAACCCTTCTCTTCACACCATCAGTCCTTTAGGCAGCAGGGACAAATTGTCCCCCTCTTGTGCCTAGGAAATGGTAAATTGCTGGGAAGATAAGGAGGGGAAGGAGCTGTCAGAGGGTGGGGTGTGACTCACTCTTTTTCCTCCTCCTCCTGACACAAGAGCTGCATTTAACTAAGACAAGAAAGAGGACTAAAAAGAGAAAAAAAAAATACCCCAGCAGCTGTAACATGCTCCACATTTCCACATTTATCATTTGGTTTCTGATCACAGGTTTTACCAGAAGAGTCAGGATGACTCAGGTGAAATCCAGGGCCCTGCAGCCAGCCAGGCTTTACTTGGTTTTATTGCCCCAGGCTCCGATCAGGAACAGGAACTGCTGTAGCAGAAGGATTTGAAGCCCTGAACTGCATCCCTGCTCCTCCCCAGACACCCAGCTCATTTCCCAGTCCTCTGAGGATGTCTAAATCCTCTCTTTGAACCAGACAAGTTTCCCTCACTAAAAACATCCATGGGCCTCAGCAGAAGGATTGTGCTTCCCTTTGGATCCCAGCTGAGCAGACATGGTTCAGAGGGCTGGGTAACGCTCCTGAGGAGCTTCAAACCACCGAGACCTAATCATCCATACAGAAAAGGGGTTAGCAAAGGGCATCTAAGCATCTTGACCCTCCCTCTTCTTTGTTTTCTTGGAAAAGAAGAAGATAAGCTCCCTCTGGAGTCAACCCTGACTTTGTAACCACCTGAGCTTAGCTGCTGTGAGAGCTGCTTGTAATTTTTCTCCTATTTATGGAGCAAGAAGGGCAGTTTCCTGCTTATTTACCAACATGATCACTGCCTGGCTGTGCAGAAAACCACTTTTTTCTGAGGATGTTTGAGCAGAGGTTGCACACACAGGAGCTGATGCCAGCAGTTCTGTTAACGGGCTTTGCCAACACGGAATTAGTAGGTTCAGGTAATTGGGATTTGTGCCAGGAAGTGGAAGGCCACAGCCCAGTTTCCAGCCACTCTCCCTCTGAAACAGAACCCCACATCAGCTGGGTAAGAGGAAGCACTAGGACTTGGCCTTTTGGGTTTTTGAAGTATGTTATGATGAGATTTTATTGATAGTTCCCTGTTATTTACACCCCATGTTCTCATTAAGCCTTCTCTAATGACTTTTCTTTGCTATTTCTGAATACATACCAAAAAAGGTGAAATACAGACTACAAACCAGAGGAATCAATAAATATTTAAGGATGGAAATGACCTCTAAGACCATCAAGTCCAACCATTAACTCAGCACTGCCAGGGCCACCACTAACCCATGTCCCCAAGTGCCACATCCACACGGTTTTTGAGCACTTCCAGGGATGGTGATTCCACTACTTCCATTGGAAGCTTATTCCAATGCCTGAGAACCCTTCCAGTTAAGAAATTCTTCCCTAATATCCAATCTAAACCTCTCCTGGCACAACCTAAGGCTGTTTCCTCTTGTCCTGTCACTTTTTCCCTGCAAGCAGAGCCCGACCCCCCCAGCTGTCCCCTCCTGCCAGGAGCTGTGCAGAGCCACAAGGGCCCCTGAGCCTCCTTTGCTCCAGCCTGAGCCCCTTCCCAGCTCCCTCAGCTGCTCCTCACAAGACTTGTGCTCCAGACATATGCCCTAGAAGGAATGAGCCCTATTTTTCTCTCCTCTGCTTGCTCAGAGTTTCAAGGATAGTTTCACAGCTTAAAGAGAAGAAATTTTTAAAGATCAACAAAACAGGGAGTGTAAAAAGTCCTGAGACTGTAACTTGAATTGTTTTCAAATGGAGAATAAGGTTTAGAGGAGGTGAAAGCCCTGTGCACCCATTGAAGGGTACCGAGGGGCATCTCTGAGAGAGGCAGGGGATGCTGCTCGGGGCAAAGTCCACAGAAAAGCCCTTCAGAGGCCTCTCCTGTCTTTGAAAGTGGGGAAAATATCAAGCAGGGACAGGATGAAGCGGGTCTGTGCTCACGCTCCCACTCCTTGACCTGCTTCAGTCTGTTGAGTTTCCTCATGGTTTTGGGGCATTGATTGGGATCCAGCTGGAAAGGGCTGGAGCATCAATCCCCAAGTGCTTCTCAGGGTTGGAAGAGTGGAGACTCCAGAAGAAACTTCTCCATGCCAAGGGTAAGGATGAAATACTCTGGGCAGCCCTCACTGGAGCAGGTGAAGCCATCAAAACAGTGTTTCAAAGGGAATTTCTGCACCAACAGCTGCTGAGAAGCTGCTGGAATAAATAGAAACCATGCACAGAAGACACCTGCTTTTCTTCTGTTGGCTACAAAATGGGTTCATTCAGGAATGGGCTCAGAGCTTAGAGATGATGAATTCCACTCTCTCCATCCAGCTGCACCGAGCCAGCACATCAGTAACAGCTCAGGCAGCAAAAGAGCAAAGCAGATCAATCCTGCTGTTAACAGCAAGCCAGGACATGGCCCCAGTGTGATCCTGGAATAATAGCTGAGCCCACAGAGGCAATGGATGGCAACATCCCAGCCTAGAGACATCCTTCCTATGCTCTGGAAGCACAGCCTGAGATTTATTGGCCCCTGGAATCACAGTGCATCAGTTGAAAGAGTGAATCACGAGCAGTTTAATTCTATTACCCAGAATAACGAGCAAAATTGATTACAGGCTCCTTAAATACTAATCTGTTACAGGAGGATTTGTTGCTCCATGAGGACAGAGGATTCCCAGGGTCTGGGGGGTTTTCTGCAGATGGGATCTGCTCTTTAACTTCCTCACTGGGGTCTCACATTTTAGGGATGAGACTGGAGGTGGAGGCAGCAGCTTTGCCCTGCCCCAGATTTCCTTTCCTGCTCTCACAGAGCAAGGACACAGGATCTCTTGCCAATGGGCCTTTCCTCCTCAAAACTTGGAAAACTTCAGAAGTATTGGTTTGGGTAGGCTGTAGCAGGTGAATTCATATTTATGAATGCAAAACCAGATATTTAACACAAGTCTCCTGGCTCTCATGGACCTGCTCCCAACAGAAGCAACCTGAGATCAGCCAGGATGATCTTTAGGTCCCTCCACTCCATCTCATTCCATAACCATGGGTGGCTTTGGACTCACAGCCCAGGTAAATGGGAACAGCAGCCGTGTCCCTGCATCGCTCCCCTCAATTGCTCCTCACTGTTATTACCCCAAGATATCAATAATGTGATTTGGAGACCAGGCTGTTCCCTGGCAACACATGGCTTGAAACTATTCCTGCAAATTTTCCCTGCCATTTGTGTCCAATTGAGTCAGGATCAAGTGGCTCTTTTCACAGCCTGGGTCGGTATTTGTGTTTTGCCTGCCTTTAAGTAAATTATTTACTATTAAATTTGGCAGCATTCAGCTGAGCATGTTTAGTGCAACAATCAGGCAGAGGGAGAAGCCAGATCTGCTGTTCTCTGTCAAAGAACTCCATGAGGCACTTGACTTCCTCACAGTCAGCTCTCACAACCCATCTCCAACCTGGATTATCCAGCCAGGACCACCAGGTCACTCCATAACAATTTACATTTTTTGGAAGGAAGCTGAGGTGTATCTCATAGCCAGAGGACCTCTGAGAGGGGAAATCTTGTCCAAATACAGGTTCTCCCGTGCCCAGCTCCACACTGAGAATCCAAGAGTGATGGATCCATCCTGATTCTCCCATCCCACAGAATCATAGAATCAGTTGGCTTGGAAAAGACCTCTGAGATGGCAAAGTCCGAACATCAAACCCAATCACAGGCGTTTCTAGCACAGCCAAAGAAAAAACATCAGGCAGATTCCTTGGCACAGTTTCCAAGTTTCTGGCTTTCCAGCAGAAAGGTGGCAAATTCAGGACAAACAAGCATTTCTGAAGACTTCTGTGAAATTCTACTGAATTATTCAGCAACTTTTTAAAGTTTAAATAGATTGAAAACAAGCAAAGAAAAAGTCAAAACCAGGGTGTAGAGATTTACCTGTTCTCACTTGAAAATTCACTCCACATTTTCTCTTTCTTGATCTGGAATTTCATTTCCACTTGAATTAGGATTTATTCTTATCCCTGTCCTGCCAGTGCTGTTTTTGGATGAGTGCTCCCCGTTCCTGGCCGGCTCAGCACAGCTCCCTGGGTAGCTCCAGGTGATGGGGGATGTATTTGTAGCTCTGCCTGGAGCTGTGTAATAGAGCAAAACCCATCTTTGATGATAGAAATGTAACAGCAGCCACGTGGGAAATGATCCTCCAAGCACTAAAGCAGCTGGAATATTCACTGCCATGGTCTCAAGAGCCCATTTGCTGTTTATTTTAGGGCCATGGACAGCAATCACCAGGGAACAAGTCCTGGGAGGAGCAGCTGAGAGAGCTGGTGGGGGGCTCAGTTTGGAAAAAAGGAGGCTCAGGGGGATCCTTCTGGCTCTGCACAATTCCCTGACAGGAGGGGACAGCCAGGGGGGCATTGGGCTCTGCTCCCTGGGGACAGGGACAGCATGAGAGGAAACGGCCTTCAGTTGTACTGGGGGGGTTCAGATTGGATATTAGGGAAAAAGTTATTCATGGGAAGGGTTCTCAGGCACTGGAACAGCTGCTCAGGGCAGTGCTGGAGTCCCCATCCCTGGAGGGATTTAAAAGCTGTGTGGGTGTGGCACTTGGGGACATGGGGCACTGATGGCCTTGGCAGGGCTGGGGGAACAGTTGGACTCGATGGCCTTGGAGGTTTTTTCCAACCCTAAAAATTCTATGATTCTACCCACAGTCACGCAGCTCTGATGCAAATTTTCAAATCTGGTATTGGAAACAGCTCTGCCAGCTCTAGCCTGCCATGAGGTCCAGGCTGGAGACATTTGGTGGAGACATTTGAGCTGATGAAACCCACAAAAGCTATGCTGCAAAACCTGTTATGCAGGGAAAAAAAAAGAACCCATGGAAATCAGGGCCCTGCAGGATGGTGCCCAACATCCCCAGTGTTTCTATGAAATCACCCCCTAAATTCAAGAGCCTCCTTTTCAACCAACCTTTGGTGTTTGTTCAGAAGAGCTGTGTGATTGCAAACATCCAGCTCCCAGAAAACTCCCCTGGAAGTTTACTTTGGCTGTTTCCTCCCTCCACTGGGAGCCAAGAGGACTTTGGATGCTCAAGTCACCCTCAGAACAACCTAGTCTAGGAGAAAGAAAACATTTCAGTTCACCAAACCCAATGATTTTTCATCAGGATGTTTTCCTTACCAGTGCAATCCCTTTTTCCCCCAACACACCCAAATAGGCTTTACTAGCTAAAAATAAATCCCAGTCTCTAATACAGTAATTTCTTCCCAAAGAATGCAGAAAAATTGGAATTTTTCCTGCATTGTCAGTGAAAAAAAAATTATTTATGTTAAATATTGCTTGCTGTCCACTATCAGCTTAAACAAAATGTGAAATAATAGGAAAGTACTGTGGATGACAGAAGTATTGGAGTTGTTCAGGATTTTCTGTTTGTATTTCCCATCCCTGGTTGACATCACTACCCTCTTTTCTTTTTGTTTTCTCCAAAATTACCTAGAGCCATTGCTAAAAGAGTCTAATAAAACACTTCTTATGTTAGAACTTCATGTTTTTTAGTGAAATCTCAATCTTCAATCTACAGATTTCAAGGTTTAAAGGGTGTTTTCAATGGGAAGTCATCTGCCTTTCATAGAAGCAAACAATTGTTAAGGTTGTAAGATCATCAAGTCCAGCTGATGTATTTTCAGTAATAATTACAGTGGTACAGGTGGGAAGGGACCTTAAAGCTCATCCAGTTCCACCCCCTGCCATGGGCAGGGACACCTTCCCCTATCCCAGGCTGCTCCAAGTCCCATCCAACCTGGCCTTGGACACTTCCAGGGATCCAGGGGCACCCACCGCTTCTCTGGGCACCCTGTGCCAGTAAGAAGAGGAATGAAAAAACAATGAAAGGCTGTGCAAACACAGGAAAAAAAAAAAGAATTTGAGAACTCTTCAGTCTCTGCTGCTATGCTAAAAAGTTGTATTATTTTAGTTGATCCTAGAAAAAGTTTCAAAATTTGAGTTTGCTTCAAATACATTTATTAGACATAGTGCTCTGTCTCCAGAGACAAATAACAACTGACTGCCTTAGGGCTGGTAGGTAGAAACCTGTTTACTTTAATTACAACTCCAAAGAAGACTCAATCACCTTAAACAAAGAAACAGTCACATTTTATTTAAAGAAAAAAACATTAGAGAAACAAATGTTAGAAACATTACAAATTCTGAGCAGTTTCTGGACCCTGCTGAGGCAGGGATTGGGAAAGCACCTTTACACAGTCTGGAATAGCTTGGCTTTGCACACCTGACCTTCTTAACTCAGCTTCTGCTCTGGTTTTCTATCCCTGCCCATATGAGGCTCTGTCACTGCCACATGTGTTGAAAATGCAGCTTAACACATTGCTGGTGTTCAGCTTTCTCACCTTCACACCCATTTCCTTGAGTGTCTTACCCTCAAGGCAGCAGGGATGGTAGAGAAGCCATTGTTTTGCCTCTCTAAAACCACGGGGCAGATTTTGGATGTAGTTTACCCTCTCCAGAAGGATTAATCTGCATTTAGCACCCAGTATCACTGGTATCAAGGCATACAGGGTGTGCCACAGCTACACAGCACTGCTCAGGGCTCTGCTGCCAGGGAACAGACCCATGAGCAGGAACCTGTAAAAAACTCTGAGAGGGGATTCAGCATTCCTTTCAAAAATTCACAATAAAACACTTTCTAGCTGACTATTTGGAGCCAGGCACTCTTTTTGCTCCTCGAGCAGCCAATTCCTCAACACAGAGGAATTTCTTCCACGGATGCTTTCAGAGCACAGACAGTGAGAAGGTACCACTTCATTTAGCTCTGCTTGAAGGCAAAAGCTGACAATCTGTTGTTTGTGGATGGATCTAAAGGCTTGGGTTTTTTGGATATATTTGTGTCCTCAGATTTCTGCTCCTGGCTCTTTTTCACTTCATCTTCCTCAGCTGTGGGACGCTTCCGCTTTTTATCTTCTGCTGAGTCACTGACTCTTCCTCCTCTTGCTTTCTCAGTCCACACCTTTGAAAGAGAACAGAAAACTACAAATTAGGCCACAAAACTCACTACTTTGTTTAATACACATCATTACTCTGATTTTAAGGCACTGAAATAATTCCTGTGAAGAAATATTAGGGATTAAGTAAGGAACTATTTCCTCATTTTCCCTTCTTCTAACAACATTCTCCTTCAAAACTGGGCTTCTTTTGATGCTCTATGTGAAATTGAAGCTCTTAATTGTCTTTCTGGAGAAATGAGAAACTCAAAAGGCCCAACAAGCTAAATTAGAACAAATTTAATCCCCAGTGAATTAAGCCTGGCTATGTGACTTCAAACTCATTCTTTTTGTTATTTGTTCATTGATTACATTCCTCTCACAAGCCTCACTCTGGGAAAGCTGCTTTCTGATATTGCTTATAATTCAGTTTATATTTTCATAAATTATATGTCATAGATCATGGCACAATTCAAAACTGAAATCCATAAAGATGGACAAGACTGGAATTTCAAGAAAAAATTCCAAACTGAAAATAACCCAGGGATTCACTAGAAGGTAAAAAATGATCAAACCCACAGAATTAGAGAATGTTTTCTTACCATCCTTTCCTCTGATGTCAGCATTCTAAATCGACTCATGCCTTCTTTTATTACTTCTGCTTCGTTCAGATCAGGATTATCTGTCAAAATGTTTGCTCTGTTCTCTTCTAGCCACATCTGGAAACCTGTCTTTGGTCTAAAGCAAGCACAAAAAAATTGTCTGGTTAAGAAGATTATAGGAAAACCACATCCTCCCAATGCAACATTTCTGAGGAGCACCTAACTGGGATTTTATTTTCTCAGAAGACCTCTCAGGGCAGCAGCCTCCTCTCTCCCACTGCAGGATGCTCAGAGAACATGCTGACAAGGCAAGACTAAGTCAAGCATTTTTATTAAAAAACTGTGATGTATAAATGGAGATTAACATGCCAGTTTTAGAATGACAAAGCATAATGGTTCTCTTCCTTTCTGACAGGGTCCCATCAACCTAAAAATAGAGCACATTCATTAGCACAGCTCAGCTCATCCTTCTCACAGCTCTCCTTGCCACTTGCTGTAGAACATCATCTGTAAAGGTTAGCAAAAAGAATGCCAGTCCAAATGAGTAATAATTACCTTCATCTTCCTCAGTTAAATGTAGCCTAAATGAAACACGATTGTAATAATGCAGGTTTCATGAGGATTGGGATTGTTTGGAAATACAGCTGCTTCCCAGGAACAAGACAGATTAGAGCCTGATCTAGGCAAAGATGAGGTCCTCAGGTGATTCAAGTTTTTGCTGACCTTCTCTTTTTAAAAAACCACCAAAATAAAGCTTTTACTCTTTCACGTAAGACCCTTGGCTTTGAGACTTGGAGATTTTCTAGAGCTGTTGATACTTTCAGTATTTCCTATAGTTGGAACTGATACAGCAGCATGGTTTCATTTATCAAAGGTCATTACAAGTAGTATCAAGGTAAAAATTGTTGCTTAGAGCCCCAAAATTGTATTTTGAACTGCTCATTTATTATTCCCTCCCACAATTTTTCAAATGGGTTCACGAATGTGGTAACTTGCGAGCTAAACTTTAATATTAATGTTATATTTCTTTGGCCAGTCCAACATCTTCAGAAATAAAACAGATTTTGAACTTGCATTTCTACCAAAATTGGAATATGGCACTGAGATGCAAGTATCTCTCACCTTCTGTTTTCAGTGTTTTCCTGTGCAGTGACTTTGGTTTCTTGGGACTCGTTTCCTGCTTTTCCTTCTCTTTCTTCCCTTTCTTCCACTGTTTTTTCACCAGGATTGGATGCAGCTGTGCGAGCCTGGAAGAAGGAGGCTGCTGAAGCCTACAGAAATCAAGAATAAGAAAGAAAAAAGTAAAACCACCTCAGTCTCAGACAACATGTACCATGTAGCCTAACAAATCCCAAGCCCTTCCTAAAGACATAATAATCACTTGCACTAATAGAGTATCTAGTCCATCCAATTTCAGCACAGCAGCTGTTGACATTATTTAAAATAAAAGTACAAGGCCCAGTACAGAAAGTAATTCCCACAATTGATTTTTTTTTCTGCTGTTTTGTGTGCAGTCATAGTTTTTGCACTATGCTTAAATGACTCCTGCTGTCTAAGCTGCTTCACTCACAGGGTTTCATACTTGATAAAAGCTGCTAAAATTCCATTTTTTGTTCTTTTTTCAATGAAATGATGCAAGAAAGACTACAAACATTACCTGCTTGGTCTTGGGTTTGGGAGTCAGAGGCTTTATAACTGGAGAGTTCTGCCTGTTTACAGCTCGACTGCCAGACGAAGATGTTTTCTTTGAGTATTTGGTCATATTGTCTAAAATATTTGCTGAGGTGACCACTGGGTCCTTTTTGCTGGATGACACCTAGCCAAACAAACAAATAGGTGTTTTATTTATTTTCTGTCATGTTCCTCTCCGAGGTATCTTTTACATTGGAAACTCCAGACAGAATCTGGATTTTCAGAGCATCACAATTAACCCAGCTGCAAAATTCTTACCTTAAAGGGATTCACTCGTCCTCGGCTGCTGGATGCAACCAGAACTATTTCAGAGAGAAAAAAGAATGTAAAAATGTGTGCACTCACACATGTACCCAAATCTTTGAGGCAATGTGCACATTTCAGATGAGTAGAGAGACTTTAATAACCCTTTGAAGGTTATGCTGTACGTGCTTAGCTATTCTTAGTTATCAGAAATGCCACACAGGACCAGCAACTTAAAATACAAACCCAGAGGAAGACCCAGTACTTCCTCCACTCCCAAATCCGTTTCCACTCCTATTATTCTTGCTCAAGGATTGGCAGGTTGCTAGAGGTCACATTCTGCCCCTGCTTGCCCACACTCACGTTTCTACCTCAGGATTTTTCACTCTGTCTTGCAAGTAATAAATGTGCCTGTGATTAGTGAAACAAATCCATTGATCATTGTTCTCATTTCTCCTTTGTCCCAAAGAATGCCTTCTTGGAATGGCCAGGAAGGCACTGATTCAGCATTTGGCAAAAAGAGCAGTGTTAAGGACCATCATTAGGTGGGGAAACAGGAATAGGGAACCTCTTAAAAATGTGAGAAGGAGTGAGTGTGACCAGGCCAGGCTGCACAGGGCTTGAAGCAACCTGGGATGTGGAAGGTGTCCATGCCCATGGCTCATTGAGATGAGCTTTAAGGTTCCTTCCAAGCCAAGCCATCCCATGATTCTGTGAATTTACCATTTGACTACACTGCTATGCACTAAATTTAAGCAGTAATGGGAGAACAAAGGATAAAAGCCAGGAGCAGATATTGTGAAGAATGACAAAGGTGTCATCCCTTTGTCCTGGAATAAATGATTTACTCACCAGGCTTTGGAGTAGTCATCTCTGCTGAAGTGACACCTTTGGAGAAACTACTGGGCTCTTCTGAAAAAAGAAAGGAGTACATATTCATATGCAACAAAATATTGTAGCATAAATTCTTTAAAAAAATCAAACCAAACAGATAAGTAAGGAAGGATGGGGCTTGAGTAACCTGGTCTAGTGGAAGATGTCCCTGCCCTTGGCAGCAGGGCTGCAACTGGATGATCATTAAGGTCCCTTCCAACCCAAACCATTCTGTGATTTCATGATTACAGTAACATTACCTATATTTTAAAGCATGACTTTTCATTTTCAGACAGTACAAACATTTTTACAAAACCATCTTTCACCTCCACCTTGATTCAGAGTTGTAAATTTATTTCTTAAACCTTAATCTTATTCCTTAAAAAGTGTGCCCAGCAAACTACTCAATCAATCTTTACCTCCTGCAAGATTGGAGCTGAAACCAAAGTAACTGACTGGAAGGTGAGCCAGTCCTTCAGGAATAAAATCAGGCAACACAAAAATAATCCCCCAGGGCCCCTCTAATGGATACTGAGCACAAAGCACACACAGCTGTGACACAGCAGATGACACATAGTGAACTTGTTTCTCTACAGCAACTGCAGGCACAGGCTGGAATATGGAGCCACTTAATTCCTTATTAAGTCTGCAAAAGTTACCTAGATAACTCCCAGTCTATTCAGAGAATATATTGTTTCTTACTCTCTTTATGCACTTCTGGGGTTTCTTCTGCTTCCTCACAGGCATCAGTTTCTTCATCATCTTCCACTTCTTGGTCCTGCTGCACATTCCTGCCTGGCAGCTGACCCCACTTCGTGGCAGAGCTGCTGTAACTGAAAGGAAGGAATTCAGCAGAAAGGAAGTGGTCACCAAATTCAGAAGGGAAACTGAAACAACAGACAGCAAGCTCACTTACCTAATTTAGACAATAAGAACAATAACATCTGGCATTTATGTGCATTATACCTTGATTAAACTGAGATGATTAAAGATTCATCAACCACTCCATAACTTTATTGCCAAAACACTTTGCAACAAATATAAATGCAAATAATAAAGATCTTCTGTAATCTCCAAGTAAACACATATACCTCCAGTATGATCAGATTACTTTTCTGCATCCATGTATACACACAGAGATGGTAATATGGCATCATACTGAAGGCATCAAGTTTTAATATTTAATCTGATTATTCTCTAAATTACCAGTGTAGTAGGATGCACAATTCTTGCATTTTTCTCCTCAAATTTGCCAATTACCAAAACCTGTGTAATATACATAAACAAAAGGCCTATTTCTTTCCATCAAGTCAGTATTAGATTACTCTGGCACTAAGAACAACATTTTGATGGATTTTAACTCTCAGAGTGGTTGAAGTTGCAGACATGGGATTACACACAATCCAGAAGAACAAGCCAGAATATTTAGAAATGAGTTTTACTGGGCAATTTAACACAGAAGAATAAGGGAAAGGCTACAGATAAGTTCAGGGACTCATCATTTTCTTTTGCTTAAATAAGTCCCAAACTTCATACATAAAATTGCTATAGGAAGGCATTGCTTCCAACAACATGACAAAAATGAATGTAAATATATATAATTATTATAAATTTAAATATGTTAAAAACCAACCCCCTAACAATTAAAAAAACCCCACCAAAACACACCCACACACCTTTTGTTATACATGTTATCATGTTACACAAAGCAGATGCATGTAGGAGAGGAAAGACTGATAGCACAAAGAGAAAAGGAATATAAAGCCAACCTGTAGTATGTTCCATAGCTTTGAAAAACTGGGATTAGTTAGGAAGGAATAAGACTAAATAAAATAAACTGAGATGGGATATTGAAAAAAAGGGATGGGTGGAGAAAGATAGGATTTTAAGACAGGTGTGGAATGAATCAAGATTGAGAGACTGAGACAAAGAGGAAAAAAAAATAGGTGGGAGTCAAATAACCAAAGGTAAGGAAAGGTGGGAAGAGAAAATTCCAGTCAGAGCAACTTAGAACTGAGCATGCTTTGACTCTGAGGATGCTGGACACAGGCACACAGGAAATGAGGAGTGGAGATATTTCCCTCTGTGCTGGTATCCTGGAACTAATGAGTCCTCACAAGATACCAACAAGGATGTGCCATTGCACAGGTACCATTTACAAGCAGAACAACTCAAACTGTCACTTCACCCACAGACACCCTGCACACTGTGGGCCAGAGCAGTGCATGAACACATTAAAGAGAGCAGTAAAAACCCTCCTGGGCTTTTAGCCACGGAAATTGTCATTACCCAGCGTTCGAGTGCTTTGGGAAATCCTCTTCCTCCTCCTCCTCTTCCTCTTCCTCTTCATCTTCCTGTGCTGCTGCCAGCTCTGAGGCTTTTCCCACAGCCACCTGGCTGAGGCACTGGGCTAAGTTCAGCCTGTGTGAGCGGGAGGCGTATTTGATGGCCAAGTTCACCACGCTGTGGGTCATGAGGTCAGCGAGCTCCACGCAGCGGAACTCGCGCTCCAGCTTACAGGAAAGCTGCAAGAGAAGAAGCCTGGGGAGTCACACAGCTCAATTCCACAGCTCCCTCAAGATTCCAGGAGTAGGATGTCATGGTCTTGGTGGAGGGAATGGGTAAAGATAAGTCACTGACAATCATGAGTTACAGATCAAAGTAAAAGCTTTTTTATTTCCTTCTCCCTACAACCCTTCACACTGACAGACAAGATTACCTGCAGCCCACCTTTTATCAGAGTCCAATCTGGCTGGATTGCCAATCACTAGCCAGATTCCTAATAAGAGGAATCACATCAGCATTTACATTTACATCAGATGCCATCTACAAATAAATTACAGAATTGTCAAATGGTTTGTGTTGAAAGCTCATCTCATTCCAACCCCTGCCATGGCAAGGACATCTTCCACTATCCTAGGTTGCTCCAAGCCTCATCCAACCTGGCCCTTAGCACCTCCAGTCTCAGGGATAAATCCCAGGGATTCTTTCTATTATGTATTTGTACTTACAGCAAACAGCTTCATTAGAAGTTCCTGCTGTTCTTTCACTGCCTGATTTTTAGCATTTTCATCAAATTCATAGCCATTTTTTGACAAGTAATCCAAGTGGCTGTGAAATACAACAGAACGCCAGTACTGCTCCTGGAAAAAAGGGAGAAGGATGAGTGTTGGAATTCAGAGGGAAAGACAGTCTATAACATAATGCCTAATAATTTACAACGTATTTTATCCACTTATTCTTAAATGTTCCTTTCCTCTGATAATGACTGAAGGCTACACAATTATCCTTCAAGTCAATGCCTACAAAGGAAAAGATGGATAACAACCACACTTACAGAAACTGATTCAAACAGTTGCCATATATATGTTGAATTCCATTTATATTACAGGCTTGCAGCAGGATGAAACCTACATGTTCACCAATATACTACCAAGACAGACAATTCTAGAACAAGTTCTTTTATCTGCTGTCTCACAGCAAATTGGAAGTATTCCAGAAACTCAGGAATTTACCTGAGAGACATATAAACAGAAACTACAATGCAAGTATGGCTATTAGACCAGGCTAGCCTTGTTAAAAAGAATTATAAACTTATTCGAAGTTTATAATTATTAGCTTAAAGTTTATAATTACAAGCTAGTATGTTTTCATCAGATGTATTAGAATAACTTTTCTTTACCTACATATATGCTCTCAAACCAAATTAACAGTTAGATGAAATAATTCTCATCTAATTATTTTGGGTAGAGGGAGAAATGGCAAACATACTCTATCAGATAAAGAGCAAACTACTTAACCAAATGAAGGAGAATTCATTAAAAATGACAGTGGGTTTACTACTGAAACTTTTTATCTACACTTCTATCAAAGAGAATAAATTTCAAATAGCATTTAACTGTTCAAAGGCTGAGGTTAGAATTTTATGTTCATTTCTTTTTGGTTCATTACAGCAGAGCATCACAAGTCCTAAATACTTAAACCAATAAAAGATGAAGAATAAATGCAGTTATTTTTCTAGAAGTTGTCCATAGGTACATCTTGCTTTAACCAGTGTCTAAATAAGCCAAGCCAGAAGACCTGTGTTTTCAGTGATTATGAATTTGGATACTTAATACATCTTTCAAAAATGTTGATATGCCTAGAAAAGTAAAACCCAGTCATTTTCAAGGGCATCTTGACTGGGATCCCCAAATCTGGTATTGCAACCCACTAAAGAAACAAGAGTGAGAAAGAGTTCAATGGTCTGTAACAGATCATGTGTAAATAAAACTTTGCACCAGCTCTGCCCATTTTATTTTGTGTTCACTTAGAAACAGTTGTGAACCAAACCAGAAAAGCTCCACAATACACTGAACCCAAACAATCCCCTTGGCCACGTGTTTTTCTCAGGGTTTGCACTGTCCTCCTTCACAGCAGAGGTGATTAACAGGGGTCTTGTATAATCCCCACTCCAGGGACATCTGAGCCTCCCAGCTGTGGACCCCACACCATTCCATACCTCCATCTGTCCCTTCTCTGTTTCAACTTGGCAATAAGGAAGTTTAAAAGGCAGGATTGCTACAGCAGGTCGTGGCAGGGTGGGAGGGAACCGGGCTCCTTTACAAGGAATACACCTGTGCACAGGAAACAAAACCCACACTCACCAGATGTTCCACATCTAAACCAGGTCTCCTAAGCAGCAAGATACTTTAAGAGGATTTATCTTTTGGAAAGTAGCAATTAAATGACTGGCTTAAATACAGCACTGGGTAAGATTGCATGATAAAGGGTTATCTTTGCATGGCAAGCAAGAAAAGATTTCAAAACCAGCAAGGCACACATTGCTCTTGTTCACACTTTAAACTCCAGATCTGGCATGTAACACACTATCATCTTGATCTCACATAATGTCTGATTTAACAGCTGTTACAAAGAGTAAATGCAACATGTTAAAATCAGACACCACTGAACAACTGAAGGCACAGACTTATTGTTTCATTATATTTAAAGGAGAAATTTCTGGTAACAATCACTTAAGCAAACCATTGACTGGGGAAGAGCTGTGTTTCCTGCAGCACCAATGCAGCATTGACAAAAACATCTGAGTTTCTAAGCTACTGCTTCAGAGACTTGGGGAAAAAAAAAAAAAGAACAGGAAGCATCAGTGTTCTGGCTATCTCTTAATTAAGGCATGTGGTGTTTCTACAACAGCCCTCCCCCCTCCTTATCTTCATTATGCTGCTGGTTTTGAGTAAAATGGTCTTTGCAATTCAGAGAGCAGCACTCTCTTTCTTGGAGCAGAAGGAAAAACTCAGGATGAGAGACTCACAGCTGACCATTTTATCAATGTAATGTGACCTGCATATTTTTGGTGAATTTTCTAGAGGCCAACATAATGATTTGGAGGGAGAAACAGGGAAGTGACATTTAAACAGAGGTATCAAATTATTTCCCTTAGTCCAAAAAAGCAGAGTATTATGAAGAATGCCATATAAGTTTAAATAAAATGCAGTCTCCCACCAAACTCTACAATTGTCTGTAATTAGTAAAATAAGAGAGTCTAAATTT
Source organism: Anthoscopus minutus (assembly GCA_013399455.1). Taxonomy (NCBI): domain Eukaryota; kingdom Metazoa; phylum Chordata; class Aves; order Passeriformes; family Paridae; genus Anthoscopus; species Anthoscopus minutus. The sequence goes on along the minus strand of VWYI01046382.1, from coordinate 281,709 downwards.
CAGTAAAATACCTGAGCTGATGGATTCTGCCCTGGTAGGAAAGGGTCACAGAACTCTGAATAAAAAAGGCTACAAATAAAGCTTAGCAACAAAATGTCCAGCATGCATGTCACACCAAAGAGAAACAGGTATTTAGACACACCAGTGTAACACTTTATGAAGAAATGGTAAGCTTTCAGCTAAATGTTTGAGCAATTTTACATGCTGAATGGTTCTTCAAGACCACAGCTTAAATATCAATGTAATAACAGACAGTTCTGATTTATCTATGTCTGATGATGTAGATGAGTTACAGGATTGGATTTTTTTAAAGTCAAAAAAGGGGAAAACAAGGGGGGGGAAAAAAGATACCAAGAACCCCAAAAACTTGGGGAAAAAAGAAAAAACAACGAAAACAATCAAAAGCAGAAGTAGATTTCTAACAGTCACCATAACTTTAGAAAGTTTCTCTAGCAAAATATAGTTTTATGAATGTGTCAATAAAGTACACACACACACACACACACACCTCTGAGCCAATTAATCAGTTAAAAATTATAAAACTCTAATGAGTTACTCAAAATCAGTTTAATAACGAATCCTCCATGCAGAATTCTATCTGGGGAGTTATCATTTGCTGTGCATTATTTACCAGGCACCTGTTTCAGCACCAGCTGAAGTCTCCAGTTTCTCTCTGGAAAAAGGGACTGAAAAAGGGATTCTCTAGGATTGAAAACCAAGACAAAGCGTTTCCTCGTGAATTATCTGACCTGAGCTGCTGGGGATTTTCATGGATGCCAACGACCCAGTAATGATCATATTTCCCTTTGCAATGCTCTCTGGTGTTGCAAACTGGAATCCAAGTGTTCCCAAGTCCTCTGTTCAGCATCTGCACGATTCCCTCAGAATCCACATAACAAGGGGTACCTGTTTGTTATAAACGAGAGAATTTCCTCTGGCAGGCAGCAAATTACAGCCCAGCAAGATGGGAGTGGTGGATATAGCTGGGAAATGATGGTTTACACATTTCAGATATGACATCCCCTCTCCCAAACACGGCACAAATTAATTTGGAAAAGGCAGTTTCCTTGGAAAGCTGCGCCACCTTCTGTCAGGCAACACCACTGCTGGTCGACTGACAAGTTCAAAATTAAAACATTTTATGGATAAATCGAATTTATACTGCTTGGGCAGATTCCCAAAGGAAATCAGCAATTTATACAATTATTTTTTATGTTTATTATAAAAGGTGCTCCCAAGCTACCAACTTTAGGATGCTGGGGTGCCCTTATGGTGTATTAACAGTTTATTTCTTTTGGCTGAGCAGGAAAACCAGTCAGGAGAACAAGTTCTAATAACATTTGAATGGTAAAATATTAAAGATTTCTGACAAATATATTGAAAGAATAGAAAAATAGAATTTTGTTTATTGTTGAGGAGATTGAAAGAAAAAGTTCAAGCCCCAAGATCTACAGTATTAAAAGGGCATTAATTAGCCAAACTTCTCCATAGAATAACAGGATGGTTTTGGTTGGAAGGGATGTTAAAAATCATCTTGTTCCACCCCCTCCACAGCAGGGACACCTCCCACTGTCCCAGGTTGCTCCAAGTCCTGTCCAACCTGGCCTGGAACACTTCCAGGGGTCCAGGGGCAGCCACAGCTTCTCTGGGCACCCTGGGCCAGGGCCTCCCCATCCTCACAGGGAAGAATTTCTTCCCAGTATCCCATCTAACCCTGCCCTCTGGCAGTTTGAAGCCATTTCCTTGTCTTGTCAAGCTTGTCTTCAGCTTTCCTGCAATCCCCCCAGCAGTGTCAGTATTTCTCAACACCTCTCATGCAGGGGTTTCATACCTTCAGCAGAGAATCCAACCCACACCAAATAGGATTTCCTTGTAAGACAAAGAGGGTCTCCATGCAAAATTTGTCTTTTCTTCATTCCTAGCTCCATCAACTGTACCCCGAGGCACTGATCCCCATCAAACCCAGTACCTAGGAAGAAGTTGTTCAATGACTGTGTTAAAAACCAGAAGAATTGGCCAAATTAGTTTTGAAGCAAAACTTAATTCTAATGCAGGTTTAACCATGGATACCACTGTCAGACTATCTGATATTTTGGACACAAGAGATGTGCATAACAACAACTTCCTTAATTTCCTGTTGTAATTCCTTCTGGCACAGCTGAAAGCCAAATTTGATACATTAATTTCACTGTTGCAAAATTCTCCCCATCCCCACAGTTTAATTTCAGCAACCCAGTATCAAACACAGGCTCTGCTGTCAGAAGGCACAGATCCATGGGTTGTGATGGATGTTTGTAAAAGCATCACCCTCAAAAGGAGAAACACCATGAAGAAGAAAAAAAACACTCTAGTGATTACAAACAAATAAACCAGTGTGTGAATCCAGCAAAAGGAGAAAACTACCTCTGTGATAAACAATCATCAGCTGCTCTCCATGTCCTGCCATGGACACCACTGGGCCTGGGAGACTGAAGATCTCTTTTTGAACTCCTCCAACCGTGAACACACGGACCAGCAGGGCAGTGGTGGCACAGGCAGCCCAGCCCTGACCCAGACAGATGGCCTCAATCTCTTCATCCTTTGGCATATCCACAGTCCACTCTTTGTTGGCATCCCAGGAGCCAAAATGGATGCAGTGGAGCTTGCTAAGGCAGAGACAAAGAACCAACAAACATCTCAACATGAAGTAAATACAACATCTGAAAATACAGTAGGATATTAAATTTCTATCACATATCTCTGATGCAACTATAGATGGCACTACAAATTTCAAATGGTCATTTGCAAAGGTGTTGGCTCTTAAAACTGAAGAGCAAGCTTGACCTCCAGCACTGCAGATTTAAAGCCTCTAAAGCCTGAAGCAGAGACACTTGAAAGGTCTGAGGGGAGATTTTTTTAGATGGAAGCAGGTAAATGTCTTCTTTGGCACCCTGAATATCATCCCTCATTAGAAGTCAGTCATATTATGCTATCTTTCAAAGGGAAAAAAAGATTAGAAACTTCAGTTCTTAATAATTGAAAACTGCTTATGACCAATCCACAGATATCATGCTTTTTGAGAGGTTACCCATTTCCACTGAGAAAAACACTAACACTTTCAAAATCAGACAATCAATATATAACAAATAATACTTTTAAAGGGTGCTTTTCAACTTACCACAGGGCTGTATGTGTGAAAATAAGAAAAAAAGCTCTTTCTTCAAGATATTTCCACAGAAACCAACAATAAAATACTGTTGGGATTGTTCTTAAATGCAAGAACAGAGTTTAGCTGGCCCAGATGCTTAAATCTTTCTGTGGTTTTCATAAATTTGTGTTCTTCACAGTTGAAATTATTATGGGTATCATCAAACATCTCCTTAGCAACAGTGTGAAAAGAAATAGCTGAACCCTTATGATTTATCTTTAATCTGAGTAGACCAAAAAGCTATTGTTCATGTGTACAATTCCTTTTGAGCCTGCAGTGTGTGAAGTTTCCAGTACATACCCATTTGAAAATGGAATTAAAAAGGAATTCTCAAGAAAAAAAAAATTACATGTTTCAATACTCTTGAAATCTTCAAGTAGGTGGAAGCTAAAATCCTCCTTGAAAGTGAAAGCATGATCAAAAGCCAAAAAGCTCAAAATCGATAGAGGCTGATAATAAAAGCCAAAATATTTAAAACAAGTTAAAGCAGCTCCTTGCAACTTACCTTGCAAGTTCCTCTGTACTCTCACAGGCCAGCAGAATGGCTTCAGTGGAGAGGTCAGCCATGGTGTGGCTCAGGGAGTTGGGGAGGTGTGTGGCATGGTGCACTGAGGTGTCGTGGAATTCGACGTCTATGGCGTTGTCCTGCTCGTCGTTGTAGCAGCGAATGATCCCAACCGAATTCCACACCTGGAAAAACACCCCAAAAACCCATCAAATCAAATGCTCTAAATCCATCAGATATACTGCCCTAACCCAGCTTGCTGTAATTATTTTATCTGAAACCAGAGTGGGTGGCAGGCTGGAAAAAGATTGAAGAGCTGTGTAATCAGGATTTGGGGCTCCTAAAACAGCTGATTTAGGCAGAAAGTAGTTTCAATCTCTGTTCAGCTATCTTTCTCCTTACCAAATTAAGTGTAAAGAACTTGCAGATAGAAAGAAATAATGAATGATTAACATACAAGTCTTAAAAGCACAAAAAATTCCACAGTTCTGACTTAAACAGAATTTTTTAATGGATTTGCTAGAATAGAGTAGCATGGGTACAAACTGCATAGCTTGATTTTGTCTTGAAGCAAAATTTTATTTTTAAAGCAGCTGAAATGTAAACCAAAACATTATGGAGTCCTTGCATAAAAACAAAGCTACTTTCCATTATTTAACTTCACACTGTAAAGTATGAAAAAAATTTTTAAAAATCTTGGATTAGATTAAAATATGACACAAAATGGACAGTATTAAATATAAAAGAAGCATCTGAATCTAAATAACCACACAGATTTACCATGAATCGATGCATGAGATGCACAGGAGTGGAGCCAGACTGGAAGGGTTTTTGCCTGGGGGTTGGCATTGGCCCATCATAGAAAGGCTGTTGTGTAGATGATGGTGGCAAAGCTGAAAAGCCACCAGTCTGATCATCACCATCATCCTCCTTTTCAAGAAGACCAGAACTAGCTTTTATCAACCCAATATCTAGAAGTTAAAAAAAAAAAAAATCTTACACACAGTATTATGACAGAATAAAGGTTAAAAAAAAATTAAAACAATCAAGATTTCTCTGGAAAAACAAAACAGAATATATCTAAGTAGAGGATGCTAAAAGGTCATCCCAGTAAAAGAGCTCTGGAAAAGAAGTTCATTGTGTACCTAGTGAATTATCATCATCATCATGAATTACTGCCCGTTTCATATGGCCTGGGGGTTTCATAAGGTCATCAGCATCATCCTCATTATCTCCAGTTTTTGGGGAAGAAGGTGGTTCAATCATATCCCCATTTAAATAATCATCATCATCTCCATCAAACAGGTCGTTGTAGTCTTTGGCCACTGCACTGGCAACCTACAAGCAGATTAGCCATCAGCATGAGACTTCCTTTGGACATGGAACTCAAGAAATAGATTATCACACAAGAGGGAACTTGCAAAGCACAAATAACTTTTATATATATATATATATATGCATGTTATTCCATATAACATATAACCTAAATAATTATATTAATTCAAGAAGTCATTGGTACTGAGCACCTTGTCATTTGGCTTCTCTACATCACCAATATTTTCCAACAGCCCCAGATTTCCTTCAGTGTCTGTGTAAGCAATTTGTTTATATTTAGGGTGCCATGCCAGTCCACAAATTGAGTATTTTTTCTCATGCTTCATCCTAAAAAGAATATGAAAAGAATGGATTTTAGTAAGCTTCTCAGAACAGAACCTTCCCCCCCAAGAGTTATTGCAAAAAGTGGTAATTTTTATTAGTACAAGAAAGTGATATTACACATAATAAGATATCTAATAGGTCACCTTCAGAGTAAACAGCTCCTATAAAAATAGAGCAAGTCCTCCTTTTCTATGAAGAAAATAATTTAAGGTTTAAAAAATCAATCAGAATCATATTCTTAAAGCAACAGCTTCCTGACACACATTTAAGACAAAGGAACTCCTCAGCACTCATTTATTCCAGAACCATCCAGATATAGAAAGAACATTATTTCTCTTGAATAAACTGCTAAATTAACCCTCTATCTTTTCCATCCTTTATCCTTATAAAAATCATTCCATTAATTATTTACATAATCTTTCTACAGTTCTTAACATTGCAGTTACAATCACATTTCTTAAGCAGAATATTCAGATAATTCTCTTGCTCTCTACCTCATTTAATATTACCCTTGATTTTAACTGGGGGGGAGGTGATATTTAGGGGTTTTTAAGAGCTTTAATTAACCAAATTGCAATTTACCAGTCTCTCCTTTTTGGCCTACAGGTGAGGATGGCTCCCTATCCCTCTAGAAAACATGTTACTGGGGTCTGGGATGTGAGGAAAATTTGCTTCCATCAAAGCTATCCTTTAATCAATCATCAGTTTCAAAAATAATAACAGATATACACAGAAAGACAGATTCTGGGATTTGAACAAAATCCACATTTAAGTCCCTTCCCTAAGGTGCCTGACAGGTCAAACCAGAACACCCTGCAAATCTCATCAGGGCTTTTCAAAAGGCAGAGTTCTACATTTGCACAAAAACATTTCACAGAAAAGACCATAAAATTCTATTTTGAGAAAAAAAGAGATGAACTTGGGGATTTATGGAAAAGCATTGAATACCTCTCTATGCACTGCTGGGTTTCCACATTCCACACCACTATATTCCCATCCACACTTCCAGCTGCCAGGAACTGCCCACAAGGAGACCAGACCACAACATTCAAGGGCTAAGGAAAAAAATAAAACAAGTATTAATAAAAAGTGACCAATGCATGCATAGCTTTCCTATTCTGGAGCTTAAAACAGACAGATATTCTGGAATAAAAAAAATAATAATCACCATCTTTGGCAGACTATATTCAGCCTCCTGTATATGGGCTGGGGTTAAGTAGCTCTTTTTCTTTGAAAATTATTATAAAAATGATTGCTATTAAGATAGCACACATATTTTTGTTTCAGAATATGCATCTTGTGTCATTAAACAGTGTCATGAGGCCAAACAAAATCCAATTCTAGACATGCAGAATGAACAAGAGTGTATTTTGCAAACTCAGCACTAAATATAGCTTTATTTATTTTGAACTTAATACAGTCCCATAAATTAAAATCCAAGGCTGTGTGTTCTGCATTTTAATAACACTAGTAGGTGGTTCTCTTCAATTCAAAGATTCTCAAGTACATAGTGAGGCCAAAAGAAAGAAGGTGGCACAGTCAGGTCTACCAAATTTCAGCTCAATAAAATATAAAGTGAACAACTGACATCTCTGCTCTGTACTGAAGTTATACTCCTGATACTTTCTCTAAAAAGCTCTCTATTTAGAGCAATTTTCAAAACCAGATGTTTTTCAGCTGCAGTGGGTGAGTCACCAGGAGACTTAAGAGACCTGGTGGGTTACTATAAATGAAAGAGAGGAATCAGAGCTGCATGAAGGTGTTTGACACCACTCAGTATCTCTGCCCTGTTTTCCAACAGAAAGTAACAGGATCAGAAATTAAACAGAAAATGTGAACAATCATTACCAAGAGAAGGGGGCCAGGGAAGGGAGAGGTACTGTGCAGAAGACAATTTCTAGCAGAATAACATTTAAATTACAGAGTATTTAACAAGCTCCTGGTTTCTGCACCTACCTGTGTGATGGAGGCATCTGCCAGATTAAATTGACTATCCCAGGTTTCTCTTCTGAACAGTTCAACAACTTTATCTACAGGAACTGCCAGCAGCTGCTCAAAGGAAAAATATTACACAATTTAGAACAAGTTACCTGTCAAACAGAACACTCAAACAGCACAGTTCCTCCATTCAGAAGCCTCATAGATGTGACTGCCTCAGGATTTAACAGCTCTCTAACATCCCAGCCATGCCAACTGAGAGAGAAAACTGAAGTAATTTAAATTATAAGGTTCTTTAATGCTTTCCACAGGCAAGAGAGCAAAACATGTCTGTTTTTACTGTAATCTTCATTTCCTTCTGGCAGAAAACTGCACCATAAAGTAATAAGTTCTTATTTATCAAAACACGACACACAAACACACACATAATTTTCAATGCCCTGAGCACAAGGTTTAGGTGATTCTTTACCCTCCCTCCCCAAACTCCTCTTGGTCAGGTTACAATTTCTCAATAAATTTGATTTGAATAGCTGATTCCCAAACCAGCTCATTTCATCTTCCATAAAGCTAGATAAATGCTGCTTAATAGCTGTTTATTTTTTATTTTGTTAGGATTCTAACAATTTGTTTTGTAAGAGAAGCAAGACAACTGCTTACATTTCAAATACATGTGTGTATTAAGAATTAGCATAAAAATGGAAAATATTTGGTTTTATGCAATATGGATATTGAAACAATTTGTACTGAGGGTGACATTCACTCTTCCATGGAAAATTGATACATAATACTGTCATAGCAGCCAGGGATTTTGAAGGATCATGGAATCACTTAGGTTGGAAAAGACTTCTAAGGTCATCAAGTCCAACCATTAACCTGACAGTGCCATCTTCACCACTAACTTATGTCCCCAAGTGCCACATCCACACAGCTTTTAAATCCCTCCAGGCATGGGGACTCCACATTGCCCTGGACAGCTGTGCCAGGTCTGACAGAAAACCCTTTTGGTGAGAAAATTTTCTCTAATATCTAATCTAAGCCTCCCCTGATGCAAACTGAGGCCATTTCCTCTTGTTCTGATATTTGTGATCTGGGAGAAGACACTGACCCTCACCTGGCTACACCCTCCTGCTACTTTGATCTTCAGCTGAAAAGAAAGGGAGCAACTTACTGGGGACACATTTACTGACCAGGGCAAAATTTACTTAAAGCAGAGAAGGACAGGACTCCTTGGATGCTCTGTTGTGAACAATTTGATTACTTCCCCCATGTACAATGTTCCTTCCTATTCAGCACACCAAGACTGTTTAATGCTGGTTAGGGCTGACAGCTGGACTCCTGCCAAGCACAGTCTGGAGCTTAAACAAGGAGCCATTTCCACCTTTTTACATTTCCTAAAAGGGAACTTCACCCCAAATATTTTCCTTACTCCCAGGACAATTTGGGCTTGCCCAGATTGAATTCTACCATTGGACTCAGAGGCAAAAGAAGGAATAAGATGTGATAAAATAATGTCACTTACCTTGCCAGTGCCAGGTTGCCAGGCAAGCCTGCAGATTGATTTAGCATTTATCACATCATTACATTTCTGCAGCAGCAGCCAGCTTGTCGTGCATGTCTGAAACAAAATTTTTAAAAAATGAGCTTTTTAGCTCAGCAAAAATCTGCTGTTTAGTACAAATTCCTAAAGGAATAAGAAATATATCTGAACTGAAATAAACTCTTTCATCAAAACACAGTAGTACATACTGCCTTAAAAATACTTTGTCAATGTAGCCCTGAAACTATTTTAATGACAATAAAACTACTTGTAACAGAAATAAGATCACAGAACATGCATTTTTAATCAAGTACAGAAGAAATGAGCCCATCTATTTTTAGGTTATAGAGAAATGTGGCCAAAAAGCATTTGTCAAACCTGGATCAACTGCAACAAGGTGACACACAGCAGCCTGAATATGGTCCCAGCAGTATAAAAAATGAATGACTGTAATCTTAAATCACAGCACAGATTCATGCATCAAACTGCCCCAATCCTGGAACATTCTCAGTATAATTTTCCCAGAAGGCACCCACTGTCAGTCTGGAACATGAGATTTCACACAACTATGCTTGTGTCTTAAAAAAGTAGCAAGCCACAAGTGTGGGGAGTGTATTTTCAACTGTACTTACAGGAATAATTCCACAGGGATTCTTATTGCAGTCAGTGGCATTTAGCAAAACTAATGCCACATCCATGTGCAGAATTGCCTTATTAAAGCCTTCATCTGAAATTCTCAGGTTCCTTAAGAGTTCTAAGAGCAGAGGCTAAATGTGCTTACTACAGTTAATAAATTGTTTATTATAATCAAAATTCCTCAGTCCTGAAAGCAAAGAGTTGAAATTCTGAAATGAGGAGTCTGATGTCAGTTGCTATCCTCATTTTGTCCTTGGCACTTACACTGTTGGCCAGTTAGGAGGGATGAACGGAAGGAATCAGGGATTTCACAGACAGAAAGAACAAAACACAGCTACCCAGGCAACATTTCATAATCAGATTTTGGAATTTCTCCCAGAAGCAGATAGGAGTATTCTGTGAAGTGTAGCTAGATTTCATCCCCAAAAGGAAAACCCTACTCCAGGAGGGTTATTTCAGTCCAGCTCTTCTTGCTGTCTGTGAAATCCTGGATTTCTTAGGAAAGATTACATGTGGAAAGGGCAGCCTTTACCTGATCTGCAAGGTTCCAGACTCTGACAGAACCGTCACAGCTCGCCGAGGCCTCGGTAAGAGAATGGAGTAAACAAATTAATAATTAAAGACATAGAGAAATTAATGCTACAAAATGGAAAAAGCCCTATAACAAATGCCACAGACACAGGATACACAGGCAGTTTTAAGAAGAAAGCCTCCCTGTTTAAACCACTTTTAAGATTTAAAACTTTCCAGTGCTGTCATCTTGATAATTGTACTCAGCTCCAAGCTGCTGTAATTACAAACCCTCATTCTTCAAGTGAGCTATTTATTTGCAAAAATAAAATTTGCAAAAGAGGCTCAAAATTAATATTAAATTTCTTTAGTGAGGCACCTTTTCTCCTCTAAATTAGATTCCAGAAGAACACAGACAGTAACTGATTAGTAAAGCAAAAACCGACTTTTTCTGTGAGGCAGCAAGTTGTGACAGATTCCATCACCAGCAAGGTCAGATGAAATGAAGTTATCTCATTTGCCCAGTCACTGGTTGGTTATTTTTGTAAAAACTACTTTTTTTTTTCCCTCCAGGGAAAATGAGATTCAAAGCAGAAATCAAATAAGAAAAGTGGTTTTTTTACCAGGTAAACATCCTTAGGGTCAAAAGACAGGCTTAAAACAGGAGCGTCGTGTCCTCGGAATGTTTTCTGTTTGCTGCTATCAGTCACCTCCACAACTTTGATCATAAAGTCACTGCAGATCACAATGACATAAAATTGTTAACATTGCTATTAACAATGACAAACTATGTTTTTATGGCAATAAAAATTGGGCATTAAACATCTTTTGGGGAAGTTACAGCTCTCAACATTATATGGAAAATGAGAATCTTGAGGCTGGTTACAATAGGAGTCAGGCTGGTTACAATAGGAGTCAGGCCAAACTGTTTTTATCAGAAAATTATTTTTGTTCATGTCAAAATTCATAAAATATGGGGTTTTTTTAAGAAGATATTATGCACAGACCATATTCCTCTTCAATATAATATTCTATGTGATCTAATAAAAATCCCAACTCAGATACCAGAAAGCTGATGACTTAAGAAGAACCATCTGCTGAGTGGAACCAATATTTATTACTGTAATTATTTGACCAAGCAGCTTTTAAAAAAAGATGGTGCAAGCAGTTTATTTTGTGTGACTTTTTAACAGGATTTTTAAGACTATTTAGTGTATCAGATTCAATTAGAGAATTTTTACCAATTTCATTCCTTCTTCCAGAACTGCAGCCATTGCCACAGTTTAACTCAAAATACCAATCCTAACTCCTAAGACAAAGAGCTCCTGCGATAAACTCACAGTACTACTCCCTCTCAAATCTCATTGCAATACTCTCAGAAGTTTCAGTTTAGAATCTAACTCTACAGGGTTAACCATTACTTTTAACCTTTTTCTTGTAGTTCATGAGAACTTTGGCAGCCAGTTGGATGTTAAATTTATATAGAAATGAAGTTTGAAGATTTCATGTAAAAATGGAGCAATCTGGGACAAATAAAAGCAATTCTTCTCAGCTGCAGCATTCATCATTCTCCTTTGTATGACATAGAAGAGCTCACTGAAGGGTGACCTGACAGTCTTGTGAGTTCTTTTTCCTAAAAATGTGGGAGCTCCAGCCAGGCTGCAGAGACTACTGGGGGTTATAAACGTTTTAGAAACAGCAAAGAGTTTTCTGTCTGCCTAATCTCTCTAATCAAAGTCAGATCCTGAGGCAGAGCTGTTCTCTCAGAAACAAGCACTGGCACAGGGCCCAAAGACATGATCCCTGTCAGATTTGGAGATTATAGTGGTTACTGCCCAGCCTCCCAGTTTTGGTGGAGCTGCTGCTAGAGTTCACAGTCCAGCATGTTCATCCAAAATGCTTTTCTGGTTCAATTCACACTCAGAGGAGTCAGGAAGCAGATCTCTGCCATCTCCCCTGTGGAGCAAAATTCCAGAAGAGAGGCAAGCAGACAGCCTGAATTAGCTACGACTGGCCAAAGAGTTCACCAAATCCAATTAAGAATCACCTGAGCTTTAAAAAAAACCCCATTGCCTGCTGGCTATTTTGCTTCCTCTGTTAAAGGACGGGAGTATATTCTGTAAAAGCACACGTGCTGCTCTAAGAAAAGAATTAAACTACATATTAAATTCCCCTCAGGCAAGTCTTGAAAGTGTCATCTGTAATTGTTTGGCAGATCTGTAATGCTTATGCTAGAGAATGACTCAAAGCTCTCACACAAATCAGAACCAATCTAACTTTTAGATGTGCACATTCATCTGCAGCTCCATGATCCTGAGCAGTTGGGACATCATCCTCAGCTCCTAGTGACAAAGCCCTCATTGAGAGGAGACATTCATAAAGGTGAACACTTGTGCTCCAGACTGAGAGCTGAAAACTCTAAAGCCTCCTAAAGAAAAGAAATGATTTCACAACACCAGCCTTCTATATAAAACTACTTGGTGGATCAAGTATCTCCCAGAGCATTGTTTCCTAAACTCTTCTTCATCCCTTTCCTCCCCTCCACCCCCTTGAAGGCATTTTCCAATCCTTTACAGCCCTCAGAGGTTTGTGGGCTCATTGTTGGTAACAATCAGCCTGTGAGGAAGTTTCCAGATTCTGAAGGGCAGCAGTGCTTTTCCTCATGGTGCCACATTACCTGGATCCAGCAGCAACTCTGCTGCCATCAGGACTGAAGGTGACGTGGTTGACATGCATGGTGAAACGAGTGAGGATCCCATCAGGAGCTCCCTCAGGAAATGTGTGGATCTGGACAGTGTTGTTGGAGACTGCTGTGATCAGCCTTCCATTCTGACAACAAAATCAGTCATAAAATCTGTCAGCAAAAACACATTCATACCACAGAGACAAAAACCCCGCTCTGATGTCCCAAATATTCTGGCAGATTAACTTTATTCATTCCAAAAAGGTCTGACAGTAAGAGTAGTAAGGGAAATACTCTTTAACTTATTTTTTTTTCCACTCAAAAATACAGACAAGCATAGTAACTTTAACAATTTATCTCTTTAACCAAACCAACTTGCATGCTATTTAGATTCATCTGCTGCAGCATCAGGAGAGGGCACCCTTGGACTGGAATTCTCAGTTAAATGCCACCAGGGAAAGATAAGAAGTTCATGAATCATAGCTCAGTTCTTTGCAGAAAATAGAAGGCAGAACAAAAGAAAAAATTATACCCTACTTCAAAGTAATACCTTTTTGAGTGACAATACTACTCCTTAGTTGCACACAGCAGTAAAACTTTAAAATAAAGAAATGCCTTATTTTCTTTTTTATTGTGTGTATTTTTTGGGGGAGAGGAAGTATTGTGGTTGGGGTTTTTTGTTAAGGTGTATAAAATTATAGCAAAAATTCTGAAGGTAAAGAAAGCAGCAGTCAGTGGTAAATAACCTAAAAAAATAAGAGATTAGATTTATTACCTAGATTACATCAATATCTCAGAACAGTCCCTCATGACATTTCATTAATGAAGAGTAATTTTTGAAAAAGGATTTCCTGACATTTAAGTCTCCCACTGTTTAAAAATAAAATATCTCTCAAAACTGGGAGCACCTTTTTCAATTTTTCCCAGGATTTTCCTTCATCTATTCTTTAATAATTCTTTTTCCTCAACTATTCTTTAACAGTTTTAGAAATTTCTGGCTCTGCCACTGATTTGCTAAGAGAAGCCATTCAAGTCATCTCACTTGGTTTGTGAAACAATAATTAATGTGATGGAAATCTACAACAAAATACTCCAAAAATCAATGAGGAAAACAGATTCTACAGATATTGAGGAATAGATACATGAGGTATGTTAAAAAGGACATAAGAAGGAGGATTCAATTGAGGCAGTAATTCTGAATAAGATTTCAAATTATAATTCTTATAATGCGATACAAATATGTTAATACTCAATTATTTCCTCTTTCATACTCCTCTACAAAATCACAAGTAGCTGAAAAACAATTTTAGAATTTCTCTTTATCACTGTCAGGTTAAATACACAGAATTTGTAGATCTGATGTTGGCTTCTAGAAGTATTCTCCTCTAAAATTGCCACAAAAACAACATTTTGTCTTTGTCAATAAATGTAATATAAAAAAAAATTGGACATGAAGGAAATAATGTGGCAATTCTCAAGCTAAATACATGAACATGCATAGTAAAAATAATTATTTTCTATGATATAAATCCTCTTCTCACTTTGGGGACATTGGGTCAGAGGTATCTTTAGGCCAAATAACAATTCTGAGAGTGAAACATCAACCAATTACTAAAAAAAAGGTGTTACCAAACCATTAGTCACTTTGTGAAAGCAAGTTTTCATTAACACAGATTATAATTCCTTGGACTTTAACACAAGCCCACATAAAACAACCTCTTGGCTTTCTTCCTAATAATTGATGATCACACTCTATGCTGGGAAAACTCTTGCAACTTACATGGTGAGAAAACACTGAAACAGCCTAAAAAGTTCACTGCATAATTAACTTAATCTGCTGGGTTTGCTTCTCAGAAAGGAGATCAAAGTCAAAAATTAATATAACTGAATGTGAAAGAAGAGGAGGGAAAAAAACCATTACAAAAGTTTAGTATAAGTGATAATTCCTCTACAGCTGTATGTGGGGTAGAATGAGTTGTCAGAATGTTTAGTTTATTGTTACCCACAAAAACAGCATCCCTGAGCTGGGAAATCCACAATCTGCAGGAAGATCCACAACTGTGAGGCGTTAACAGCCCTACCTTTAGAGAACATGAGAAGGCCTTTTCTCCCACATTAATGGACTTGGGATCATCATCATCCAGGTTTTCCCAAATCCTAACATCTCCATCACTGCCACAAGTCACAATGCAGCTGTGGAAAGACACAGGATATGTTAACATCCAGGAATCTGCATCCTTTTTTAAGCATTTGGTTGTAATGCCAAATGAGGCTTTTTGTGGTTTCAAGGGTTTGTTACCAGACCATCTCTTATAAACAGTCTTTGCAATGATAATTAACTTAAGAAAGGAATAAAATTATATGGACTACCCAGAACCAGTATATAAGGTGTATCCTTTGAGTTTGTTTTGAAAAAGCTTGGATTTTTTTTTTAGTTTACCTCTTAGTCTATAAAAATGTAATACTAAATATATAATTTGTATTTATACATTCAAGAACTAGCACAGGGAAGAGATGAAAATATAGCAATCTCAATATTGCATTCCTTCAGCTATATTTTTAATTTCTTAGTGCATACATAAACGTATTTACTCCCACACTACACTGACTTCTGCTAAAATCAATGAAGTCACTCTCATAAAATGTATATATAGAGTTTTTATATATATAATACTTACTATATATATACATGGGGATATATATGTGCTTACACTTAAGTTATAAATCACTCACTTCTAAACTCAGAGCACCTAAATATGTCACATAGCCAGTTCTCAGCACAGGCAAAACCCAAAGGATTTCTTGGACAATGCTAGGCCATAAATCCATCCCCGTATCTCATATAGCAGTGGCTGATACAAAAACTTATAGAATCATTAAGATTGAAAAAGCCCTCTAAGATCATCCAGTCCAACCATTCCCCCAGCACTGACGAGGTCACCACCGATCCATGTCCCCAAGTGCCACATCCACACAGCTTTTAAATCTCTCCAGGGATGGGGACTCCAGCACTGCCTTGGGCAGCCTGTGCCAATGGCTGACCACTCTTTTAATGACAAAATTTTTCCTAATATCAAACTCTCGAGGAAGCATCAAACAGGAACAAGCCTGTCTCTCTCTCAGTCTCTGGGAATGGAGATGTTACCTGCCAGTGTCATCAAAGCAGACATCAGTGTGTCCCTCAGTGTGGCCATACCGCATTGGCCTCTGTGTCGATGGCATCTCTGCTTATGGAGAGGAAAAAAGAGGGGAAATAACATCAGTTAAAAGGAAACACTTCAGCAAGAGCATCAGATGGGGGGACAAGGTGAGAACTGCTGGGACACCCACTCGTTCAACCACCTGTGAGGATGGGAACACCAAGGGGATGGGGACATGAGATGGGAGATGAGGACACTGTGATGATGAGGACATGGGAATGGGGACATTGCTAGGACTGGAGCACGGGGATGGGAGAGGGGGATACTGTAAGGATGGTGACATCACAGGGATGGCGGGGCACGGGGACGGGAGACGGGGACACTGCAGGGACGGTGACATCGTGGGGATGGAGACACGGGGTTAGGGGGAGCCAAAGAGATGGGGGCATAGGGAAAAAGACATGGGGATAGGAGATGGAGACACTGGATATTTTAGGGATGCGGAACATGCTGATGAGGTCACTGGGTAGGAGATGGGGACACTGTGGGGAGACGGTGACATTTCAGGGATGGAGATATTGCAGGGATGGGAGATGGGGACACGGGGATAGGGGGCGTGGAGATGGGGACANGGGATAGGGGGCGTGGAGATGGGGACCCCGCGGGGATGGGGGCCTGGGTTCCGGAGGCCCAGAGGGGCCTGGCACGCCGAGGCCTCTCACTCGGCCGTCCCATCCAGACCAGATAAGCCTTCCGCCGGCCCCCACCCTCATTCCCAGCGCCTGCCCCCGCTCCGGAAATGTCTCGCGGGGTCTCGGTGGGGCCGCAGCCGCCATCCCTCCGCCTCCCCTCCCGCCGCTCACCGTCGGCGCCGCGGCCCGTTCGAGCTTTCCCGCTCCCGCCGCCGCCGCTCCGCCCNNNGGGGACGGGGCCGAGGGGCGGCAGGCGGGGGATGAGCAGCGGTGCTGGGGAAATCGGGGTTTGCTGTCACCGGCGGGGCTCGGGGTCTGCGCCCCTGTCAGTCACCGGGGGGCTGCGACCGCGGTCTCCTGTCACCGCTGGCCTGGGGTCCGCCCTCTGTCACCGCGGTGCTCGCACCGGGCTCAGCGCTCTGTCCCCCGGGGGGACTCGGTCTAGGGTCTGCTGTCACCGGGGTAACTCGATCCGAGGGCTGAGCTTTGTCACCGAGGGAGACTCGCTCCAGGGTCTGCTGCCGCCGGGGAGCTTGGCCCGGGGTCTGAGCCGCTGTCAGTGACCGGGGGGTTCAGGGTCTCCTGTCTCAGTCCGGGGTCTCCTGTCACGGGTAGGGGATTCGGTCCAGGGTCTTCGCTCTGTCACCAGGGTGATTCGATCTGTTTGCTTCTCTTCTAAAAAACCCCGTGCCCGACGTATGTATCCTAACACAAATGGGACACGTATATTCCCTGTTTATCCTTCTGTACATGGATTTAATGGCAGCTCCTCAAGAGGCACAGGAACGGCAGGGAAAGCCCAAAGGAGGGGCCTGTGCCCTTCACCCCCCTTGGGCATCACCCCCATAACAGCGGGGTCTGCGCTCACCCAGCCGCAGGATCAAACCCCTTTGGAGATCCTCATGGTCATTATGGAATTACTCTGGAATTCCAGCCATCCTCATGCGTGTGCGAGGTGGAGTTGACAGCAGTGGTAGTCAGGCTGGTAGCGATTGCACTGCAAAAATCATTCAGCTTTTTTCTTTTTCTTTTTTCTTTTTTCTTTTTTTTTTAATTGAAAAATAGGAAGAAAGCATCCTGGCTGATCTCTTGAAGGATTAAAAAAAAAAAAAAAAAAAAGCTAGGATTGAACATACCTGAAACAAAGAGGAAAAACAGTGTTATCTGTTTTCCCGTTCTGTAGCCTTAATGATCTGGCCCAGTTTATTCCTGTTTCTAAGAAAAAATTGCTTCCAGGCAAAACCCTTTTATCTTCAGTTTTGCTCTGCAGCAGGGTTATTGGTGGTTGGGGTGAGCAGAGTGATTTATTTATATTGGAAATGTGTTTCTCTCTAACACTCACATTGCCGGTAGTTTCATGAATGAATAAGTGACAGGATTACAAAGCAGGCACACTTCTTTAAAAAAAAATAGAAATATGGCCAGATTTCATTATTAAATCTCGTGGAAGCTGTGTAGAGACATGTTTTCCATGGGTGTATCCTACATATTTCAGTAAATCGTGATTTCTGGCGAGGATAATGTGTTCTAGAGAAATGATTTGGAGCTGAACTGCTTATCAGATGAGTGGGAAGACCAAGCTATTCCTGCTGCAAGCCGCTGCCTGGGATGGAGACAAATGCCTGTCAAATGTGTTTATTTTTCTTAATCACTTTAATTTTCAGAAGCACCTAAAGTGTTTTGCAATGTAAAAGCCATTTTACATTCGGTTCTATATAACAACTAATTTCCTTGTCTGGAGGTGCTGCCTGCTGGGATAACTCTTTGAACAGCACAGGAAAACTGAGGGGGTGTTTTTCAGGGGAGTGCCAGGATCCCGTGGTCACTTGTCCGAGGGATGCAGGCACTTTGGCTTTGTCACATCCAAAGTGACACGGCACCAAATGCAAAGTTATACTTTAAATCCGGTTTGGAATTCGGGCTGCTGCTGGCTTGATTAATAGGTGTGAGTAGCTGCGAGCGGGGCGGGAGCCGGGAATCGCTGCTGTGCTCGGTTTCTGGGTGGAGCACGGAGTGTTGGTCATGGACCATAAAGCTTTCACTGATTTAGTGCTGGAGAGGCTGCTGTGGTTTGCCAAGCGCTGCCTTGCATCTCTCCTGCCACACATGAGCAGAGCTTCATTAAGGCAGGAGATACGAGCAGCCCTCACCTCTGGCACCTGCTGCCAGCTCAGTTCCACCTCCTGGGAGTGAATAAAATATCCCCCGTGTTGGGGTTAGCTGGGCATGGCCCCCCTCCTCCTACAGTTCAAGGGTATTGCCAAGGAAGAAATATTTAGGTTTCCAATGGTGCCTTTAAAAACTCTTTTTCTTTTGTGTGTATGTGTGATAGTTGCTTTAATTTGCTGTAAAGGCCTCTGAAGTCAAGCTTAGGTATTTTTAGATGGTATCATAAATCAAAGTAAAGCCAAAACTGAAGAAAAATAATTTAAGACAGAGGACTTGATGTTTATTGTTATCCTTAGTAGGTTGGGAAGGTCAGGTTCTAAAATGTGGTCTTGTGGCCAAAATCTAGTCGGGTGAAATTAATGAAAGCAGTTTGTGACCAGTGAGATTTTGTTTTAAATTAACTTTTAAGTAAGTCATGAAAGAAAAAGTACTCCAGTTTATTGCAGCATGCTCTTTTCTCCCTGGATTTTATCAGCTCTACAAAATCAACTTCCATAACAATTTCAAAATTGATTCATTGTTCTCCATGAGCCTTCTTTTGTTGTTTAATTAGAGGCACAACACAGCGACGCTTCATGCGCTCGGACAGAAAACTTTCCAAGTACTTCCTGCACTAGGAGGCTTGTGCAGCATGGGAGCACCAGAGAGGTGGTGAGACCTTCATCCTGGGAGTTTTCAGGACATGGCCAGGCAATGCCATGGCTCCCCTGAGCCTACACTGGCAGCAGTCCTGCTCCAAGTGGGAGGTCAGGCTGGAGACCCCCCACCATCTGCTCCTTCTTTATACAGAAAGGGAAGCAGCTTGAAGAGGACTTTTGGGCTAGAGGCAGGGATCCAGCAACTCAGGACATAAGTATCTGGTTAAAGCAGTTCAGTATTCAAATTGAATAAATTAAAAAAAAATGCTGTCTACATTAATGGTTTTGATTCTCCTAGTGGCGTTATTGATTAGACATATGGTGAGGCTGTCGCCGTCTTATCACAGCTGTGGGTTGCAGCCTACCCCTGGCTAGGAGGGAATATTGTTATCCCTCCAACTGGATATTGTTTTCAGTCTGGGCTTGAAGTCTCAGGGTTGAGACATCAATTCATGAAAGTAAAAGCACCTTGTCTGCAGACAAGAGAGAGGAACCTCTGAAGGAGGGAGCTGGGTACAGCACAAAGCCAAGAGCAGAAGCCGCCCAGCTCTCTGCCTGTCCTCAGGGACTGTAACTGTGACAGTGTTGGGTAACCTCAGACCACCAGCCAGGTCCTGTGGCCTGAAGTGAACTCTGCTCATCCCACCATATGTCTTTATCTTTGCTATTTCCTTAGGGGAAAGGATTTCCAGCATAAGGGTTTTGTCAAATCTGCCATCATTGGAGATGCCTGAGGTGTCCCCATGCAGGACGAGGCTTTTCAGGCAGGACACTCATTATTTGTCCCAAAAGGAGCTCAGGCCTGATGCGTGCTGCACAGCACTGGACTGCTCCATTTAACCTTCCCCTCTAGGGAAAAGTACACTCTGTGTTCTCTCTCCTTTATCCTTGCCCTCCTGTCCTGCTCTTCCAGCAGCGCTTCGGCCATTAATGGAAGTACGTGGCATTTCCCTTGGATGCTGCAGTGAAATGAAGAGCTGCTTTAGGTGGATGGCCCAAAGTGGTAGTAGAGCACTGAATGCCTTCCCTGCCCTTTCTGCCTTTTTCTTTATGACACTTTAATTATTTTTGGTCCCTGCTTTATTGGTGGGGCTGTGAATCACTGATCCAGAAGGGTGTGAAGGTGTGATCCCTCGCTGTAATGCCAAGCAGTGGGATTTGGGAGGCAGGTGTCCCACAGCACACAGATGTTTGTAACACATGGTCAGGTTCAAACCTGGCTTTAGCAGGATGAGATCCCTTTTTTCTTCATTTGTTCCCTGCTCTTTTCACGGCTCTAGTGTTCTGTCTGATTAGCAATTCCTGCTCTGACGTGGCAGAAGTGGCACCTGGGCTCCAGCAGCCCTTTAAACCCCAGGGAAGCAGCTCTGGCTAATGGTGCATGGCTTTGCAGCATAATGTGCTGCTTCCCCAGCTTCTCTTTCAGGGTTCAGGTACCACTAATGATTTCTGACAGGAGAAGAGTACAAAGGAGAAGGTGGTGTTACAGCTCAATACAACAGCAATCCAGAAATTCCATAAAACCCTAGCTTCTTTCAGTTGGAAGGCTGAACTTAGGAGATAACAGGCACTTCTGGGGTTTGTATGTTTTGCAGTTTTTAATTAAAAGCCCAAATTCTGCATGTTCGTATTCCTTATATGGGCTGGATGAGCAGAATGAGATAATTGAAGGTTTCAAAAGCAATTACAAACTGTCGTATCCTAATTTTTAAGTACTTGACTTTGCAACCTCAGTGATATCTCTCTGTCCAATTAAAAATCCCATATATAGACAATTAATATATTTTACTACAGGATGAATCTAAAAACTTTCTGTCTTCAGTGACTTCAGATTATCATCAAATGAGATTGCTTTTTTCCCTCTTTTTTTTTTTGAATTGTGGAGAAAATACAGGGCTCCACTCTAGGTATTTCTGGATGAAAAATATCAATATTCCAAAAGCAATCAATGAATCCTGGTCTAAATAAAAATGTTTCGAGTCTCATATGCAAATGTTTCCTTTCTCCTGTCTTCATTGTGTCTTGCCATGTTTTCACTGAAAAGCAATTTGCAAAACCCTGAGAGAAGAAAAAGAAATATTTAGTTTAATCTTTGATTTGTAATTGTTGAAATATGGACCCTTTCCTGTGATTCCTTTTGGTACCAGTGAGGTCATATTCATCTGCACTGCTCTCATGCCATTTTAGTTCCCAACATATTTCCAATATTGAACCTATCTTACCTTTATTCTACATTTCTGCATCTCCTCCCTTCCCCTGCCTTTTCCTTTCCCCCACAGCTCTCAGGTCTGTGGGTTTTAAATAAGGAATGCAATGTGAAAAATTCCTGGGTGAAAGTTCCATCTGGGATGCATTTGGCCCACAGATTTCATGTGAGCCTTTTGGCAAGGCTGTCTTGTTCTTTTACTGAAAGCAGAAGCTCAAACCCAGCCTGCGCAGCCCCAGGGGACTGCAGAGAGGTTGTGTCATGCTGGCTAATCCTGATGATGAGAATGGATTGAATGGAGAGAGGAAGTGGATGCCCTTTTCTTTTCCTGCTTGGTATTTACCGTGTCAATTAGTTGTAAAAAAATCCAAAACTCCAAAACAACGCGACAGAAAAACCCACAGCCAAAAAAATACCTCAGTGCAACAGAGGAGCTGTGCATGGGTTTGGTGCAGAAGCATCACAGAATCACAGAATATCCTGGTTATGATAAGTAATGGGAAATATTTCTACATCCTGCCATGCCTCAAGGGGTATAGTGTCCATACCATATCACTATCTATGTATCTTGAAAAAATCCTCCTCCACTTTCAACTGAGTAATCAAAAGAGGATTTTTTTCATCTTTTTTTCAAAGTGCAGCAGTCAAAAAGAAACCTCTTATCTATTTGAGAATTCAATATACCTTTGGAAACAAAAGAAAATGAAATCAGCAACTGTAGGTCTCAAAGCAACACTGATTTTAATAATGTAAACTTCCTTCTCTAATGAGTAATAAGCAGTTCCATCTTTCACGGCCTTTTAAATTGCTTTTAGTAAGAGGCTGGATTGTTTTAATCCTTTTCAGTATGTAAAGCCCCAGATATTTCAATCCCTTAGGGCCTCAGTATTTCCTAGCTCCCTTCCTTTGAAAAGGCAGAGGAAAACAGCTTTCAGAAACTGAAGGAATCTGTGACTGATAAAATTTAGGTTTGGTTTTTATTTTTTTATCCCGAAAGTGACCCAAAAGTGTCAGTTAAGAAAAAGATCTCTGGCATCCCACCCTGTGGATTAGTAGCAAACAGGCATATCATCTAGGTACAGTAGCTCTTTGTACTCTGACCTACTTGTTTCTGTTCTGGTTTGTTCCTTCTTGAAAGGTTATTTGGAAGAGATGCAGAATTTGCTCCATAAACAGCTAAAGCAGTATCACCTGCCCCAGGAAGGGTTTCCTTTTGAAATGAAATGGGCCCTGGCACAATGGGGTTGCCAACACCTAAAACGTTCTGCTCTGCTGCATAATCAGAATGAAAACTCAACAAATAAGATAGTTTTTTCTGGAGGATGCTTTTCTAAGGAAGGGCTGGCTACAAGAGCTTTTTCTGGGATCAGGCTGATATTTGTGGGGTGTGCTACTCTATTCACCTCAATCACATGATTTTTTACATGGTCAGCAATTAATTGTCACAATTGTCCTGTATCCACCAGCACTGCTGCTGCATTGTGTGTGTGCATAGCAGTTAACTGAGCTGTGTTTTCTTTTCCCCTAGATATTTCCAGAAAGTGCCTCGAGGAAGCTTCCTTATGTAGAAAAACCCCACAAGAAGCACAGTGTGCGCTTCCTGGCAACTTGTGAAGCAAAGCTGTCACAATGGCAGAAAACAAGGACAGCAGTGCGAAAAACGCAGATGTGAGGCCCAAAAGCAGCCGGAGCAGAAGCGCAGACAGAAAGGATGGGTATGTCTGGAGTGGGAAGAAGCTCTCCTGGTCCAAGAAAAGTGAGCACTGTCCTGATGCTGAAACAGCAAGTGCTGCAGGAAGGTCTGGGACTAATTTAAGGAGCCAAGAAAGGAAGTACAGCTGCTCGTCAATCGAGCTGGATCTAGACCGGTCCTGTGGCCACAGGTTTTTAGGTCGGTCTCTCAAACAGAAGCTGCAGGATGCTGTGGGTCAGTGCTTTCCCATAAAGAACTGCAGCAGCCGGCACACCTCTGGCCTGCCATCCAAAAGGAAAATCCATATCAGTGAGCTGATGCTGGATAAGTGTCCTTTCCCTCCACGCTCGGAGCTGGCTTTCCGGTGGCACTTGATCAAAAGGCACACAGCCCCTGTAAATCCAAAGGCAGAAGAATGGATAATTGCTGATTTATCCCAGCAGGAGGAAAAGGAGGATCAGCTGCGAGATGAGGAGATTGCCAATGGGGGAATGGACTCTCCCTCCCAGTCCTGTGACTTCACAGACAGCAGTTCCTCTCAGGGTGACCCAAGGCCTGAGCTGGTGACAGGTAAGGTGGCAAGGAGCAGTAGAGATGAGAGCGACATGGACTCAGATGATGAAGTCATAACTCTGTGCACAAGTTCTCGAAAACGAAACAAGCCCAAGTGGGAAACAGATGATGAGCTGCTACGGATGGAAACGCCCCCGAAATACCACACCCAGATTGATTATGTCCACTGCCTAGTGCCAGACCTCCTCCAGATCAATAACAACCCCTGCTACTGGGGAGTCATGGATAAATATGCAGCTGAGGCGCTGCTGGAAGGAAAGCCAGAGGGAACGTTCCTGTTGCGGGACTCTGCCCAGGAGGACTATTTGTTCTCTGTGAGCTTCAGGCGCTACAGCCGCTCCCTCCACGCCCGGATAGAGCAGTGGAATCACAACTTCAGCTTTGATGCCCATGATCCCTGTGTCTTCCATTCTCCTGACATCACGGGACTCCTAGAACATTACAAAGATCCAAGTTCCTGTATGTTCTTTGAACCACTTTTATCCACTCCCCTGAACAGGACCTTTCCCTTCTCTCTCCAGCATATATGTAGAACGGTCATTTGCAACTGTACAACTTACGATGGTATCGATGCACTTCCCATTCCTCCCTCGGTGAAGCTGTATCTGAAGGAATATCATTATAAGTCAAAAGTTAGAGTGCTCAGGATTGATGTACCAGAGCAGCAAAGCTAGAAGATATTTTTGTGAAAGAAATTTTCGCCAAACAGACAATTATATGTTCAATCTCTTCTCCTTCTAGGTTTTTTTTAATAGTGAATTGATTATTTTTTTCTTTTTCTGCATATTATTTACCACCCAAACTAGTATCTGTTTAAATGTACTTTTGAGTCTTCAAAACTCTCTTTTTTAGACATTATATTCGTTGTGGGCTTTTGGTACAGTCCCTAGGCTAGAGTTTTATGGAATTCCAGGTAGGCTTTCTGGTATTTCTGTAGATGGATAGTCTTTAGATCTAAAAACCCCTGAAAATCGGTTTTGAACTTGATCTGTCTTTTCTATTGTAATTGACACGTGTTGCTGACATGATTGAAATAGTTCACTGTTAACTAAAGATTGACTCATCTGTATTTTCTGCATTTCTTTTAAAATGAGTGCTCTAGCCTCTGTGTGTGTGTGTGTCTGTCCGTCCCTACCCACTGCAGTAAATTCGTCAGTCTATTTCTAACATTACTATTCCAAGCAAAATGAAGTTTGAAAGAGGATATGATCTTTCTATAAATATATCAGGGGACTAAATACCAGGGAGAGGAAAAACAATTCAAGTAAAGGACAACACTCAGTGCAGGAACAAACATGTATAAACTGGTCCTGAAATGATTTTGGTTGGAGAGGAGGAAGACTCATCATCGTCAGAGCAGTGGGGTTCTGGAAGAGCTTTTCATTTGGTATAATAGCAGTAAAAAGCAATCTGCTCATAAACTGGGATTTGATCAGTGTCTTCAAGAGATAATCATGTAGTTACTTATGATAGATGGGGCTTGGACTTGGGAATGCTGTTTCTGTGTTATTGTTGCATTATATGAAATACCCAGTTTTTGCTGTAGGAGCTGCCACTGCTTAAATGATAAAGCACAGGGTGGGAGGGTGGGAAGGAGGATATTTCCTTAAAAATCTGCATATTTAACAATCTGATTCTGCATGGTTGAGCCTGAGGTGATGGTGAATAACTTTCCTACTTTGTTAGTAGGGGGGTTGGTTTTTTCAATAAGTATAGTTTAAAAAGAAAACAAGTCTGCTGATTTTTCTTGCAATGAGAAGCATTTGGTTGAATGGCTTCCTGCCAAATTCCATGTACGGGAAAACCATGCATGGATAATGCTCCTAAAAGCATTACTTACATTACATAGATAGGCAGATCTGCTGCTGAGTTGTTGGTGGAATCCCACGAGACTCAGTGGATGTGGGCTCAGGAAACTCCAGGCTGGCCTCGGGGTGCAGCTCCAGGAGGTGCAGCCGTGACCTGCAGTTCTGTTCCCTGTGTGTGCTTTATCTCCTCTCCCAAACTGGGCCCTGAACTCCTCTGCCAAAAGAATGTGAGATGGTGTAATTGTAACTCCAACAAGCACATTGTTTCCTCTCCTTTGACCACAGGGAGCCTTTGTATCCTCTCAAAATGCTTTTGAAATTGAGCCCCAAGCCTGCCGAATGACAAATGTGTTTCATTTCATGCATGTGAAGGATCCTATCAAAAAATCAGCAATGACCTGTGGGTGAGGTTATCACTGAATGGTTGGGGTTGGAAGGGAGCTCTGCAGAGGATCTCATTCAAGTCCCCTGCTCAAGCATAGGATCACATCCAGGTGGGTTTTGAACATCTCCAGAGTAGGAGGCACCACAACCTCTCTGTGCAGCCTGTTCTAGGCCTCTATCACCTGCACAGTGAAGAGGCTTTTCCTCATATTCAAATGGAACTTCCCATGTTTCAGTTTGTGCCTGTGCTCCTTGTCCTGTCTCAGGACACCACTGGAAAGAGTCTGTTCTCATCCTCCTGACACCCTGCCCTTAAGATATTTGTATGGATTGACTGGTTCCTCTCTCAGCTGTCACTTCTCCAGAGCTGAGACCCAGCTCCCTCAGCTTTTCCTCATAGGAGAGATGCTCCAGTCCCCTCACCACCCTCACAGCCCCTCCACTGGCCCACTCCAGTCATTCCTTGCATTTCTCGTACTGAGCAGCCCAGCACTGGACACAGCGGTCCCAGCTGAGCCCTCAGCAGGGCTGAGGAGAGGGGCAGGATCACCCCCTCGACCTGCTGGCCACACTTTCCCTCCTGCAGCCCAGGATACCATTGGCCTTCTTGGCCACAGGGACACAGTGCTGGCTCACCCTGGGTCCTTCTCCATAGCACTGCTTTCCAGCAGGTCAGCCCCCAGCCTGGACTGGTGCATGGAGTTATTCTTCCCCAAGATAGGGGCACCCTGCTTGAACTCCCTTAGGTTCCTCCCTGCCCACCTCTCCAGCCTGTTCTGGGTCTGGCTGAGTGTCAGCACAGCCTCTTGGTGTGTCAGCCACTCTTCCCTGTTCTGTATCACCAGCAAACCTGCTGAGGGAATACTTGCTCCCTTCATCCAGGGTGGTGAATAAGCTGAACAAGACTGGACTCATCACCGATCCCTTGGGAATGTGAAGGCAAGGAGCAGTCGAGCACAGTGCTGCAGAGTCTGGCTCCAATATTGTAGACTCAGACTAAGCAATACTTCTATTTGAATCTTTTCATTTCATCTTGTACAGAATCCTATAGATTTGTGGACATCAAATCCATCCTGCAAGGTGGCTGCTCAGGAGTTAGCAAGGGAGTTTTGCCATGCAACTCCACCAGGACCTGCCATCCTGCCCTTACCCTCAGCCTGAGCAGATAAAACCCTTCCCACCGAGCTGCTGCCACTGTGATGATGTAAACAGATTTCCAGGGACATCTGCCTAGAGACCAGCTCGTTTGTTTTCACTGGGTTTTAAATAGGTTTGGAACCAAAGTCTCCAGGGAGAAAATGCTAACACATCAATCCATGGCATCGCACATGGATGAACACGCTCCAGGATGAATTCTCAGCTGCTATAAATCAGTGTGGCTTTATTGATACACTTATAGTGGGTTATCCCAGCTGAGATCCTCCCTCCTCCATATCCAAATGGAATTGTGGGCCTGATGTCAGAAAAATGACCTTGTTTTTTTTCTGTAATTTTAATCTTGTGCTGCTTCCATTCATTACCTTTTGCATAAACTGTATTTTATCAAGGGCGGCTTTATATTGCCAAGTCTATTTTACGCTGTCATTGCCATTTTCCAGATGCAACATAGGGATCATCAATGATCTGCTCTTGTCCACTGTACCCATCATAGTGGGATGGTGGGCTGGGATTTGGGTGGCTGCAATATGAAGGAAGAGCTTCTGGTTCAAGATCTGGAGTGACATCAGAGATATTTGCAGTCTGCTTGATTAAAATTCTCTTCCAGAAACTCCTAATTAGGGCAAAAAGCTCATAATTTTAGATAGGGATTAGCATAACTTTTATGGCAGGACCAAAAAAAATTAGATTTTGACCAAAAGTTGTGCTGCAGAAGTTAGTGAAGGCCACTGTCATTTTCAAAATTAGCAAAGATTTTGTCCCTTCAAAATGAAAGGCCAGGAGAGAAAATTTTTTGGGGTATCATTCCCCAACACACTGCATTTCAGTGTTACTTTGGATGCAGCCTACATTGTTTTGACATGATTTGATGCATCACTTACCCCAAAAACATCTTGAGCACTCCAAATTTAGGAGACCTATATAATACAGCAGTTGGGGGAAGAAGGTGTGGCACATAAAAATAGTGCCTTTGCACTGTGGGGCAGTTAATTACATTACTTTAGAGAAATTGTATGTGGGAAGTATTGATGAATGGGATTTTGTGAAAGTTCCCACTATTTTTTCCTGATTTTTGTCCACCTGTGTGACATTTGTCACTAACAACACTGAGTCGTGTCCTACATGCAGTCTGTGCAAGATCTATGCCATGAACTGTACATGTTTAATGAAACAGAGGAACTCAAAAGGTCTATTTTCTTTAAATCCATTTATCTTTCTTTTTTCTCTTCTTTCCTTCTCTATTTTAAATAAACCTGGTAAGAGTGGTTTTACAATATGACAAGAATTGTCATCTTAAAGTTCTCCTCCCACTGCTGTCATTATCAGTCCTATCAGTGCTGCTCATTCCAGTACCACCTTAGAACACCTTGACCCAAAGACAAGCAAGTCTTGGATTCAGTTTTGTAACCCTCTTAAAAATTAGCCTCAAGAACAGAGTAAAAACTGCCATTTTGTAAAATCACAGCATCCCAGAATGGTTTGGGTTGGATGGGATCTTCCAACCCCTGCCATGGGCAGGGACACTTTCCACTACCCCAAGTTGTTCCAAGCTCCACCCAGCCTGGCCTTGAAACACTTCCCAGGATGAGGAGTCCACAGCCTCTCTTCTCAGCCCAAATCCTGCCAAGATAGAAATCCCCAGTTCTTCAGGATGAAGATTTAAAGTGGAACAAGAAAAGGTGCAGAGATGTGCCAAAACCCTTGTGTTCAAGGTTATGCAGCAAGCCAGTGGTTGAGCAAGGACATAAACCCAGAGGTGACTCTGACCACAACTTTTGGGGCACCCAACCAGCTTTGCATCAGGAATTGTGTCTGCAAGATGTGCTTTGAATTGTTTTGAAGGTTGTCCCATAGCAGCACAGTGGAAACAGAGTGTTTCAATTGGTGTGAACAGCTTCTGGTTAAAAAAGATCTGATTTTCATAAATTATTTTGATATAAGAGGGAGGAAATGGTCAGGTTCTCGATGCACACTGAGCAAACTACATATACAAGTTATTTTTACAGGATGGTGTAAAAAAAAACGAAACACTCTTTCCAGTAATTGTGTCCTCTGGAGTTTGCTTTTGCCTGGAATGACTTTTTGCAGGTCTGTAACAATGTCACTCGTTAGCCCAGGGCCATTGATACAGAGCAACTTCAGCTCCAGCAGAATCATTGATGGGCTTGGGGTAGTTTGTGCGCCTGATAATTGGGAATACACATTTCTTCCTGATTTTCCTGTTCTCAGCATTTGTCTTGACGAAATCCCGGGTGTATTTGGAGCAGGATATGAATATCTATAGCAGCACACCCAACTTAAAAAAAAAACCAAACCAACAAATTATCATGATTTAAATGTTTTCCTTTTAAAGATGACGGTGGGCTTCCAGTATAAAGAAGAAATCCTTGTATGATGCAGTCATACAGGGCCTTACCATAAAATTGACATGCTCTTAAATAATTAAAAATGGGGATACTTTAATTTTGAAAAAGGATGCTGGAGGAAGGAGGTTAAAGGAAGCTTTTAGTCAGATCCAAGGTTAGATTTATTGATCTAGTGATCAATCCTTTTCTCTTTCCTGAATTTAAAGCTAATGGGAGACTGTGGTCAGAGATGAGTGGCTTTTAGTTAAGGTTTTTGACTCTTATAAATATTACAACAAATGTCCTAGTAAGTAATAAGAAATAAGATACTCGCTCATTCTTTTTAAATAGAACAAACGTGGCAAACAAGACTCAGCTGTAATTTTTGAAGTCATTTATTAGACAAATTGCTCTTCTCTACTTCTTTTACAAGAGAGACATAAACCATTATATTATTTATTCATGAATCATAGCCATTAAGATAATAAATCAAATTATCAGCTTCCTGTCTCTCTTCAGTTTTAATCATTTTTTATAGTTCATGCACTATAAAGACAGCTTCCTTCCTATGAAACAAGAGACCTTCAGAGACCTTTTTATTGTAAACGTACATTTCCTTCCCATTTTTAAGTATATCCTAGTGATTTTCCCTGTCAATTTTATCTGCAATAAAAATCCAATAAGGAACTTGTTCATTGATTCAATATAGCAAAGTTAGCCATGAAGTAAGTGATTTTGGTTAACCTCTGAAACAATGGAGCACTGGAAAATGCAGTTAGAGGACTTTTTTCTGCCACCTCTAAATGTGCACAGTAGCACCATATATTTAATAGAGAGAAATATTTAATAGAGAGTAGTCTTGACACAAGCTCACCTACTGATAGCCAGACCCCTTCACAAAGGGTTTAATGTGATCTCTGCCAGTAGTATCACTTTTTAAATGCATTCAAGCTTCTTTTTTTTGTTTTTGCTCTATTCACACAGGGTTGTTTTTCTTCTCATTTGCCTCTGCCCGGGAGGTGGGAGAGCTGAGGCTGCTGTGTGTGAGCTGAGATGGTTTCACACATCCTCCCTCCCTTCGCTCGCTTTCCGCCCGCGTCTGTCTGGCCCCGCATCTCGGCGAGCCACACGTGACGCGGCGTGGGTGGAGAAATGTCCATTCAGAAGGAAATGCACATCGATTTTCATTCCCAGCAGCAGCAGCCAGCTGGTTTTAAACTTGAGCATCCTCGCTAAAGGATACTCCTCGCTCAGGAAGCACCGATGAGGTCAGAGGTATCCAGGGTGAAAGAGGAGCTGCTGCATCACTACAAATACTCGTCCGTGCTGCAGTGTAAAAATCAATACTTGTTTACTCAACTCTATGAATAATAGAGTTTTGAACGTAAATATATAATTTATGCATCTAAAATCTATAGCATGGGGGTGACGGGAGGTGCAATAACTTCCCTATATCCCTTTTAAAAATCCCCTGGGTGTCTGGGTGATGCATTATCTGGACAAAACACATCCTCAGCCCAGCCTCCCCACAGGCAGGTCATTGCAAACATCATCCTGTGGGGATCCTTTAAGAATGACTGCCATACGCCCCATGGATGGCCTTGTGTGGGCATCCCAGATATTTTATTGCTGTGGAGAATCCCTCGAATAGTGTGGGTTTGGGACCAGTCTAAGGGATGCCTGCAGCAAGCACAGCTCTCATGGTTCCAACAGTGTGGTCAGAGGGCTGGAGCAGCTCTCCTGTGAGGAAAGGATGAGAGGATTGGAATTGTACAGCTTGGAAAAGAGAAGGCTTCAGGGTGACCTAATTGTGGCCTTTCAGTACCTGAAGGGAGCCTAAAATAAACATGGAGAGGAACCTTTTACCAGAGCATAGAATGACAGGGCAAGGGGGAGAGAGTTCAAGCTGACACAGAGTAGGTTTAGATGAGATATTAGAATGAAAGTCTTTCCTGTGAGGCTGCTGAGGCCCTGGCACAGGATGCCCAGAGAAGCTGTGGCTGCCCCATCCCTGGATGTGTCCAAGGACAGGTTGGATGGGGCTTGGAGCAGCCTGGGAAAGTGGAAGATGTCTCTGCTCACAGCAAGGGGTGGAATGTTAAGATCTTTAAGGTCCCTTCCAGCCCTAACCATTCCATGATTCTGTGAGGAACATTCCACAACATAATTACCATCATTTCCCAGAAAGGATGTCTG
Organism: Anthoscopus minutus; assembly: GCA_013399455.1. Taxonomy (NCBI): domain Eukaryota; kingdom Metazoa; phylum Chordata; class Aves; order Passeriformes; family Paridae; genus Anthoscopus; species Anthoscopus minutus. The sequence continues at coordinate 250,052 of VWYI01046382.1, read as the reverse complement.
GCCTGTGCAGAGGGCCAAAGCCAGAGTCCCTCTGCTAAAGCTGGGCCTTGGGAATATGGATCCCTCTTCCCTGTCCTCTTGTTATTCCTGTGGATCTTGCACATCAAAATGATGTAGCAGGAAAAACAATGGGTCCAAGTTCCATACCATAATCCAGCATTGCTGGGAAGAGCCAACTTAAAGATTTGAATCCAGATTCAAGGCAGGAGATTGTCTGACTATCTAGAAGCTCTTCCATCTTATTTTCCTTAGTTTTATTTTTAATTCTTTGTGGGGAAAAAGCCTTAGTTTTTCCTTAAGTCTGATGTTGAGCCAGTAGCTCAGAGCATCTCCTGAGTTTGTTTCAGACGAGCAGGGTCATTGCCAAACCTTTTATTTTTAATGTGTGTCAATTGGACTAGACCACAGTCCATGGCTTGTGCTAATGTGGGATTTTTTTTGTTCAGGAAAAGTCTGGGTTTGTCCTTCCTAGCAGTTACATGATTGTATTTATAGGTCAGGTCTTTATGTGTAGCCAAATGAAGTTTCAAATTGGACAAAACACCTAGGAAGGGTCTTGATGCTTGATGCTGTCATGATTAGAAAGTTGTCTGATCAAATTTTGTTTCCAATTTAAAAAAATTGGATTAGCTTTCAGATTGAGACCTTCGCTGTTATTTTTAGTCTACAACTAATGAACCCCTGAAAATAGAGTGTATAATGAAAATATGGTGATTGGTTCTGCTGGGATGGTTGAGAAAATACATTAGCAGATCAGAAAGGGTAATAAATCTTCCATCACAACCTTCCTCATTAAACTAGATAATTTGAAATTGCCTCTGGTGTATTAAACAGTTCATTATTTTGAGGGGAGCAACACACTAGACAAAAGAGTTGTGTTCTTTTAATTGATATTCAAAGCCTGGAAAAGAAAAAAAATTAAGCACATTTAGTCAAGAATAATCAATCTGAGCAGTGATTGTGTTGTTTGGAGCCACTCAAAAGTTCTCATCCCCTGACTCAGGGGAAGGAGGAAAGGTCTTTATGAACACTGGGGCAGTGAAAAGGGAGTAGCTCTATTAAATATGATATTTGCACAGTTGCAAATTGAGGTAATTTTGGGTTAGTGGCTATTTTTTGGATGGTTTTAGCATATTAGAAATTAATCCACCCACACACCCCCAAACTTCATTTCTTTATCAGCATTGTATTATTATTCCAGAAGCCTCTCATACAACAAACATACAAAGGGTGCTGTCAGCCTGAGGGAAGGGTGTCTGCAGGAGCAGGAAGGATAACCAGACTAGGATAAAGAGGAACAAGAGAGTGGAACTGGGTTAACAGCTGGAGCAAGAAAAAAGCCAGTGCTGGGGTGCAACAGAGCCTCATCTCTGTGGGGTTGGCCTTGACCTTGCAGCAGTGGAAATGGGAACCTCCACCCTGGTGTTTTTTTGACATTTCTGACCTGGCAAGCTGGAGGCTGAAGACAAGCTGAAGGCTGTTTTTGTCCCTCTCTTCCCAGTAGAACCTCTGGCATGAGACTGGGAGCTGCCTGAGATGTCACCACAGCCAAGGTACCACAGGGCTGGCCACAGGGACATCCTGTCATTTTTACACTCCTGTCATTTTTATACTCTCCAAGAGAAATTCTATCCCAGTGTGATGCTGCTGGCTCTGGTATCCTTGTACACCAGGAATCTGGCTCCTGTGCCCAAGGAGAGGGCACACATGAAGGGGAAATAGGAGAATATTTTATTGAGGAAGATATGGCCAAGAGGGACACTGAGTGGGAGGGTGTGAGTTAGAGCACTCAGCAGATGAAGCACTTCATCATCTCACTAGGAACACACATATTTATTAAGGTAAGATTAAAAATACTTCCCTGTTTGAGCAAAAGCCTCTTCCCAAGTCTTTCCTCCCTCCAAAGGAGTTGAAAAAAAAAAATCAGCTCTCCTCCCCTTTCTACCCAGCCTTCCTCACACATGAGCAATGCCTGGTTTCTGCTGGATATTCCCTCCTGACAGGATCTTCTGCTACCACAGGTATGATCTGTTGGTACAAATTACCTGAGTGGGCGGCAGATTCATGGCTAGACAAAAGGCCAGCCAAGGAATGAAAGGATCCTTTCTTTCACAAGGAGCTGGGAGGATGCACGGAATACTTTGATACTGTGCTTCACATAATTGCAAAAGCATAAGGAAATAATCCCTTGCCTTATCAGATGCACTCCTTTTATTGATTCCAGACAGGCAGGATTATCAAGGGGGAAAGGAAGGGGAGGAAGGAGACAGAAAGAGGAGGCAGGGAGACTGAGCAACCAGAGTCACCTCTTTCCATGGGCTTCCCAAGCTATGAGTTGTGTCTCTGCTCTGTAATCTTCTGTCTTCCTTCCCCCAGCCTGCACTCCTAATTATTTCGATACCCACACACTGTCATCAAATAGAACTCCCAAAAGCACACTTTGGAACTTTGTTTGCCAAATGTTTGGCCACGTTAGGGTAGAAATTATTTCAGATAAATTCATTCAGCACTTTATGAGCTAAAAATGGCACATTTGTTAGCACACAAATAACATATGGCATTAGCAAATGAAATTTAATACTGTAACAGCTGAAATCACAAGTGGGTCTTATCCACCTTAACCTGAAATGCTCAGTGGGAGAGTGTAAAGCAAAAAAAACGTGTACACTTCCTTCCATTGCCTGCTGGCTGGAGTGCTGTCATGAGCATCCAAAATTCTTTCTTGTGCTCTAATACACCACTTACTTGGTTTTCTCTAAAAGCAGAACACGTCCATGGCCATGACAGGCTGGGCCACAAGTCCATATGGACGAGTCCTCTGTATCCCACAGTGGCCACAAGAGAAAGCTCAAGGAAGAAGAGGTCAGGCAGTGGCCAGCCCAATTTATCAAAATGTGCCTTGCTCATCTCAAAATAAAAATAAGCATTATTGTATGAAGTTGTTTTGGCTGAAACACTGAATTCTTGAATCCAACAACAGTGTCAAGCATGTGTTGGAATTCTTGAGGCTGTCCTGTGCAGGGGCAGGAGCTGGACTCAATGACCTTCGTCCCTCCCAGCTCAGGATAATCTGTGATTCTGCATTTATGGGCTAAATGTTATAAAGCGTCTGAATCTCTGTCAGCAGGGACAGCCATTGTGGAAAACTGACTGCAAACCAGTGACTGAATGAGAGTGGATCTCCACAAAAGTGCACTTAATTCATTTGCTAATTACAGCTCTTTTTTAACTATGAAAATATATTTTGGCACACGTGTACTATATACTTTGTCTAAAAGAAAAGGAATTCCTAGCAGTAGCAGACCTAGCCTCAGGGAAATCTTTGCTGAGGGAAAGAGTCCTTTCATTTTTTACTGCACTTTAGTATAATGGTTTTGCTGGGGTCTTATCCTGCAATCCTTGCTCCTACCAACGTGTTCTTCAGGAACAATGTATGCGATTAGGAGCTGTTCAGAAGTTTAAAGAGCACTGCACTGGGTGTTTTTACCTCCGGTTACTTCATTAAGCCCGCGGTTCGAGCTTGGGGAAGGCCTCCTGTTTGGGGAGTTGGTCCTCACTGCTATTTTGGCAGCATACCTTGTTGTTTTCCCAGCATGTGTTTAGCTGAAGTAGCGCCGAGGGAAGAAGCGTGACATGGTCCCGAGCAAGACTGGTTTTTTCAGGTCACCAGCCGGCCTGAGAGCTGTGACACCGGGCTGGAATATCACCGAGGAAATGTTGTTTGTATTGCAGTAGACGCTCGGTGCTGTAGACCTCGAAACCAAACCAGGGAGATGCTCCACGTCCCGAAGAAATTCAGAGTGGGAAACAATAGATGGCTGCAGGAGCGGCGGTGGAGGCGGGCGGGCTCTGCAGCAGCGCCGGGGCTGCAGTCATGCAATGGGGAATCAAAGGACGGGAATTTCCCAGAGGAGGAGGAGGAGGAGGAAAACGAGCTCCTGCCAAGCGGAGCAAAGGCAGAGAGGGACCTGGGAAAGCAGGCAGCGGGGAGCGGAGTTTCCTGGAGGCACTTTTAAAGTGCCCGTTCTGCTAAACTGCCTCCAGCACAGCCCTGGGGAGCACGAAAATAACAAGGCAATTATGTCCTCAGATCCCTGCGATGCTGTTAGAGCTCAGGCCGGGATGTTTTGCTGTGCACTTTATCACAACAGTCAGTCCCTTCGCTTTCTAAGTGGCTGTAGAGAGGAGTATTCCCGCTAATTAATTAGGATACCTTCGTCCCTGAGGGGGGCGAAAGAGCTTACGGTGGGGATTTGGAATCTGTTTCTTCAGACAATATTGCAAACATTCACAGGAGGAGGAGTGCTGGCCCCCAGGCAGGGAGAGCTGAGGTAAGGGAAGATGCTCACTCACAGCCTGGAGCTGTAAGGCTCTGCTCTGGCGGGGGAAGAGCAGCCTGGCTGCTGGGAAGGCTCGGGATGAATTCTTGATGTAGGATTTCCATGCCAAATAATCCAGTGCTGAGTTGACATTATTTTGCCCTGCTTCAACGAGATCTCCCCAGCGTAAACCTGCACAAAGACAAACCTGCCACTCAAACTCATCAGGGCTGAGACTTTCTCATCTCAAACCTCATCCAAAATGCCCTGAAATCAGTGAGGAAGCTCCGAAATGAAGTTTGGACCAGGCTCATTCCCAGCCTTCCGTTATCTCACTTACAATTTATCACTGAAATGGCTGTAATTCTCCCCAGGGAGAATTTCTAGTATTTAAACAGCTACTACCCTGCATAATTTCTTCCTGTTTTCATAAGAGAAGGAGGAACTGAGAACATTATGCTAAATGCCTCAAGAGTCCAAAGAACAGAGATTTTCATAGAATTTTCTGAATTTATTATCATTGTGAGAGATGTGGCTGGAAACAAGCCCAAGGTTAAAAAGTTCAAATTATTGTTTTCCTTTTTTCCTTTTTTTTTTTCCTTTTTAAATGACTCTGGAAATTATCTTGACTTCAGTTAATTCCAGTTCTATTTGCACTTTAAAGGATCTCTGAAAGGCAGATATTAAAAATATATAAGTCTCATTTATTTATAGGACTCCTTCAGAGTTGGGCGACTATTGACTTGACAAATCCATTTGACCTAAAATATGACTAAGAAGTGTATTTGTGGTTTGTTTATTAGTTGAGAAGTCCTTCCCAGGCTAATCTGTTTTCTGGCTGTACTCTTCCAGCAGGCTGATGGAAAAATAAGACCCAAAGAAGGAAGTGGATTCTTAACAGTGATCATGAAAACTGCTCTATTCTCAGGGCATTTTTGCATGGCATTAGCAACTAAAAGGCACCACTTCAGCCTGGCACTTCAGCTATTTGCTTAATCAGGGCCTGAAAGCTGAGGAGAAGGAGGAGAATAGAATGGGTGTTATTCCCATAGAATTTCTTGGAGCATTAAATGGCTGTTAGCTGATGGGACAAGACTGAAGTTGCACTGGGTGAAATTCGGGGTTTTTTTGATGAAGTAGCCCAAAACTGGCAAAGGAACTGCAGCCATCAAATCCCTGCCCGGAGCAGGGAGGGTAGAGGTAAGATACAAAACTCAGTCCTGGAACGGAATAAACTCTCTGAGCTGCATCGGTCACCTGGTAAATGCCCACCCCAGTTTAGCAAAGAAATGTTAGGGAAAAATTCTCCCACCCTGAAAGATTCCAAAAACTACTGAAGTTACCAGAAGAACATCAGGAAAGCAGAGAATGCAGCTCAGCCCACGCTGCCACATCCCCCCGGGATCAGCTCTGGATGTAACACTTTGCACAGAGTGTTTTTTACTCAATACTCTTGTCGATAATTCATCACATGCCCTTCAGTAGCACCTTTGTCACATCAATGACTTAGAGATCTTTCACTAGCTCAAACAATCCTTCCGTGCCTCATTCCCTGCATTACTACAAGCCATTTGCCTGTAAATGTGTTCTTTGGCACCCATCAGTGGATCACTGACCTTGCCAGTATGGCCACATCATCAGTACACATCTGAGACACAAACATGAACAACTTGGCATCGAGCATTAAATGTCTTGTACAAAATCCTAGAATCATTTAGGTTGGAAAAAACCTCTAAGATCATCGAGTCCAACTATTACCCCACCACTGCCATATTCACCACTAACCCATGTCCCTGAGGCTTGTGTCAGTGGCTGTGCAAAACCAGAGACCTCAGAGGCCCTCAGAGGTTTGCAGAGAAAAGTGCCCGAGCACAGAAGCAACACCCAGTGAACAAATGGATCCCAACACAGAAAGATAAAAGTGAGGCACAAAGATACAGCCACAAACGGTGTCACGGGGAAGTGAAGAAAAACAAAGTGATTGAGATTTTAGCAATCCAGGCACATCCTTCCTGCTGGGAGCTGCTCACAGGATAGCAGAGATCACCAGCAGCCATCCCATGGCACAAATGACACTGTCCCACAGCCCTGCCTTGGGTGGGTCTCCACATCTGCTGCAGATGTAGCCTCAGAGTGACAATTGCCAGGGGCCTGGAGGCTTGGCAAGGGGAGGATCACTCCACATTCCTTGTCTTTTTCCTTTTCCTGAAGACCTGGTCACAGTCATGAGGCCAGCTGGACCTCTGAGCTGTCCTGCTGTGAGTATTCTAAAATTGCTCCCCCAGGGATGTGTGAATGTGCCTGTGTGTTTATATCTGTCAGAGCATCTGAGCCACAGAGAAAATCAACTCTGCCCTCACTGCCAGGGCAAAGCCTCCACTGCCAGTTATTCCTTACCTCCTCCTCCTCCCTCTCCTAAAAAAAAGAGCTTTGTTTACAATTGCAACATCAGAGTGAAATAAAATAAGGGGTCCTTTTATCTGCTTTTCAAGGTTTTGGATAAAGAAATTTCCCAGCTCTTTCTCCACAGCACTGAGCACTTGAAAACATGATCCTTCAGAGAATGAAGGGCCATAATTCTATATTATCATCTGCCTGTTGGAGCCATGGCTGTTAGCCAAACAGCAAATGTCACACAGCTCATTGAGAGACTGTGAGGATTGCAACACCATGCTGGGAGCCACGCTCTGGGACTGGGCATGTGGAGCAAAGGGGAAGGGCAAGAAGGGATATGAAGGAGGAATCAGAAGGAATTTTGGACATCAGAAGGAATTTCTTCATGGAAAGGGTGGTTAAACACTGTAAAGGGCTGCCCAGGGAGGTGGTGAAGTCACCGTCCCTCAAGGTGTTCAAAGAATGACTGGATGTGGCAATCAGTGCTCTGGTCTGGTTGACAGGGCAGTGACAGTCACAGGTTGGACTCAATGATCTTAGAGGTCTTTTCCAACCTAAATGATTCTGTGATTCCATGACAGAGAATAGTGACAAAGGTTTGGGTCACTCCAGGGAATTGTGGTTCTCAATTTGGGGATGAGGAGAAGGGGAGCACCTCTCTAAGAGGACAGATGATGAGGTGGGTTCCATTGCTGTCACCCAAAGAGGAATTTCCTACTTCTTATTCACTAAAAAAGAAACAAAAAAAGTGAAGAGAGCTCTGTTTTCTACTGCCAGACATAATCACTAACTCCAAAACCTGAAAACAAACTCATACAGTAACTTGACACATGATCAAGGCTTTACATATCCACCACTGTGGGAAGAAAATGTACCCAAAAAATTCACTCCTTGTCACAGAAAGCTCATGTGTTAGTACCAAAGTGACTGTCAGAGTGTCTTTACTGACAGTTCACCTGCTCATAATTTCACAACAAGCAGACAGCTACACTTCCTTTCCAGTTCAATCCAGTTTATCTCAATAGGGTGAATTTACCATCCCCATGCACTTTGAACCAGTTTTATGATTTTATCTTCATGGCAACAAGCCTCTGCTTTGAGGAAGAGCACTTATTAACTAGAGACAGCGTCATTTTCAAAGTGATTTATTTTATGAGAGTTTTGAAATAAATGATCAGTCAGTGATTGGCCATAGGGGAAAAGCATATAAAAGCTTACCACATGCATTGAACATACCATCTGGTATCCTTTAAAATCTAGCTTCAGGGTGGCTCAGCTAATTCTTCACAGTGCTTGATGTTCACAGAGCACACTAAGGCATGAATTGAAAAGCAAGTGACATCGCCCTGTAAGAATCAACACTGGAACTGAAGATTAATATCTTACATCTCGCTGTTCCAGCGCTGTTCCAGCCCATCAGCAAGAGACTGGCATTTTCTTAATGAAAGCTGACGTTACATTCCAGAATTTTAAACTTGTTAAAAAAAACCTTTTATTTTCGGGTCAGATAGCAAAGTGATGCCTCCACTGTGTGCTGTTCCTCCTGACTGGCTGATGTAAAAGGGAGGTACAACAAAGATATTGTTATTGTTCCTTTGAATTTACTGTTCATGGCATGAACAGCCCTCCGGGTGTGATAAAGTTCCCTGCCTCTGATGCCTGTCACAACTCAAGATCTGGGTTATTGTCCCTGAAAAGTACTGAATCAGACAATTTAAGTATTGTCTGTTGGTCTTTTACCCCAAAACAAAGACTGAGGCAGGCAATTATGCCCAATTTTGTCACTGAAAGACAAGAGAGATGCTGAAACCAGAGGGAGTTCAGCAGGGGCCACTGGCACAGTTGGGGGCCAGAGCATGAAGAAAGGCTGTGGAAATTGTATTTTTGAGCTGGGAGAGAGGGTAGGAAGGAGCTCACAGCAGCCTCCAGCCATCCAGGCGGGTGGTACTGAGTGGGCAGAGGTATCTGGCAGAAGGACAAGCCACAAGTACAGCAAGGGAAAGTCTGACGGGATGCGGGGAATAATGGCAGCACTCACAGGGGCTGTTTTTAGGGACGGAACATCCAGAGAGGTTGAGCAATCTCTGACTTTGGAGACACTCAGAACTCATGCAGACAAGGTTCATAGCTATCCCTGTTTTGAGACAGAGGTTAGACCAGAGCTTCCTTCCAACCCAAATATTTACATGAAGCTGAGCTAAAAACAGAGTGGCCAACACTTGTAGCACACAGGCAGTGGTGCAGGCCCTGCAATGCAGGCCTGTAATGAAGAACTGCCCTCACATAATTAGACAAAACAGCCTTTCTGAATAATTTAAATTCACAGTTTCATCCCAACGTTTCTTCCATTACATAACTTAGTGTGCCAAGTAGTGTCTTCCAATTGGATGTGGCCAGGGCTTGGTGGTAGCTCCCTCCCAAGATTTATTCTCGGGACTAAGATGAATCAGTTGAATGTAAATTCCACACTGGCACAGGCCGCCCAAAGAAGCTGCCTCATTCCTGGGAGTGTTCCAGGACAGGTTGGATGGGGCTTGGAGCAATCTGGTTTAGTGGAAGGTGTCCCTGCCCATGGCATAGGACTGGAACAAGATGGCCTTTAAGGCCCCTTCCAATCCAAACCAATCTGGGATTGATTTTACAGCCTTCAGCATACATACAAACACAACTGAAGAGCTGCATTTGCCCACAGAAGGGGGAAAAGTTCAAAAATTCATCATTCTCTGCTTCTACATATTGTGTGGTCCTGATGTGAAGCTCAGCAAGGTTGGCTGGTGAGATTATTGATTAAAAGTGCTTTTGCAGTCCCAGTCTAATATTTGAAGTGAGACATCACTCCCATTGTCAGTTGCATGTTTGCTCATTAATTAGGGTTTCTAATGACCAGATTGCTCAGGAAAAAACGCTAAGCTCTGGGGACTCCTGCTGTCATCACTGGCAGCCCAGGACATGGCAGCAGCCACCCACGGTGCTGCCCTTTCAAGCATGGAAAAGCAAAGGTGCCCTGAACACAGCTGGGAGGAGGATTGATTTCGTTCTTATTTGCTCATTTCTCCCAAAGAGGTCACACTGAAAGAGCTGCTCCTACAGGAACTTCCAGTGATCACTGGGCTTGGAAAGGCAATTGTGAAGGAGCTGTGAAGTCAGCCTAAACTTTCCATGGCTTTTATTTGAATTCAGAGGGCAGGTTGTAATGTCCTTATGGGATGGGGTCTATAGCAAATGCCCATTTAATTTTGGTAGCAATTATTTATGAAAATTACTCAGTAAAAAATTGCAGTTTCATGCCTGTTATAGCAAACATGGAAGTTCAGAATGGTTTGGATAGAAAGGGACATTAAAGACCACTTTGTTCCATCCCCTGCCTTGGGCAGGGACACCTTCCACCATCCCAGGTTGCTCCAACCCCATCCAACCTGGCCTGGAACACTTCCAGGGATCCAGGGGCAGCCAGGGCATCACCATCCTCAAAATTCCTTCCCAATACCCCATCCATCCCCGCCCTCTAGCAGTGGGAAGCCATTCCCTGTGTCCTGTCCCTCCATGCCTTGTCCCCAGTCCCTCCCCAGCTCTCCTGGAGCCCCTTTAGGCCCTGGCAGGGGCTCTGAGCTCTCCCTGGAGCCTTCTCTTCTCCAGGTGAACACCCCCAGCTCTCCCAGCCTGCCTCCAGCCCTTGGAGCATCTCCTGGATCTCCTCTGAACTTGCTCCAGCACTCCCTTCTGATTTTGGGGGCCCTAGAGCTGGACACAACACTCCAGGAGGGTCTCATGAAACTGGAGCAGAGGGGCAGATTCTCCTCTCTCCCTGCTGCTCACGCTCCTGGGGACACAGCCCAGGCTCTGGGTGTTTTCTGAGCTGCCAGAACCCGGCTCCTGCCGCTGAATTTTCCCTGTTACTTCAGAAACAGCCAAATAATGACCTTGAAAGTGCAAATAGATGCTCCCTCCCAAGGGAAGGGCGCCAGTGGCCGGGTCGGCATGTGCTGGGCATCACCCGTGCCCGCGTTTCTGCTGAGTTTAACGGAATTATCCGGGCATTGAAAGGCTCGGGATTAGTGCCATAGCTGGGAAGGGCAGGGCAGGGAACCACACGGTGTATTTGGGCCCTGCCACAGGGGCTGGGGACGCGGAGGCACACAGGGAGAGGGCAAAGGGAAAACACAGATTTCAGGGGCAACTTTAGGTTGGAAACGTGAATACTGGATGATTTGGGATAACTTAAAATGAAAATTTGGTAAGATTTTGTGCAAGATGAGGGGAAATCCTGGCTAGTGGTCATGGCCGCAAGGCTGACAGGGCTCAGGGAAAGTTTGGACAAGGCTCTCAGGAATGTGGTGGAATTGTTGGAGCTGTCGGGGTTGCCTTCAGACATTCCTATTGGGCAAGAAGAAAATCAGAATTGGATTTTCAACAGTCATAGAGATCCATGAGAAACAGCTGTTTATATGATTATTAATTACACTCTTTATATGATTGTTAATTACACTGTTAAACATGACAGGAATTGTGTAGCTTCTGCTGAAGTGTTTATGCTGGCAGCTGTAGATCTAAACAAATCATGTTGCTAGAGCTGGAACCATCAATGAGAATTTACCTTGTAGACAGAAATAACATTTTAATTCCTTAGCAGATAAATTTATGACTTTTTTTTTACAGGAAGAATATATTGACTTTTTTTTTCCCATTGAAGGAACAGAAACATAAGCGCTTTGCTTTGTCGGTTTCTGTTGCTGGTCTTGAACTGCACGGCGCAGATCCTGATTCACGGAGGAGGGGGGCGACAAATCAAGATACCAGTTTATTTTTTATTAATGAAAATGGTGAAAACGGTGGTGAAACGCTGTTTAGCAGCAGCCCTCAGGGCACCGGGGACATTGAGGCCGAACCCGGGCCGCGTCCCCTCAGGGACCGCGCCCGCCCCTCAGGGGAGGCATCACGTGACCGCGGAGGGGCGCAGGGCGGGCCCGCTCTCGCTGTCACGTGATCCATCAGAGCCGAGGCCATGCGCGCAGAGGGGCGTGGCATAATTATGGATGGGCGTGGTCTAAACACATGTTTGTGGCGGGGACATGGGTGGGGCGCGGGCTGGGTGGGTGTGGCCTGTGACGCGCGTTGCGTATGAGGAAGGGGCGTGACCGGAGGGGGTGGGCGGTGCCGGTGACACAGCGACCGTACAGGGGCGTGGCCGAGCGCGCGCCCCTCCGGTGTGGCGGAGTGGGCGTGGCCATCGTGACGCAGTTCCGGTTCCGGTGCCCGTCGCGGTGGCGGTGGAGCTGTGGCCGCCGCGTCGCTCCGGGCCTGCGCCGGCTCCCCCCTCACAGGTACCGCCACCCCCCCCAGCACGGGTCCTGCGCCGCCGCGAGGAGCGCGGGAGGGCGGGGGGGCTGCGGCTGGGGAGCCGCCAGGCCGCGCCTCAGACATCCCGGAGGTGCCGCCCCGCCTGCGGGGGGCGGGCGGTGCTGGTCCCTGNTAGCAAATGCCCATTTAATTTTGGTAGCAATTATTTATGAAAATTACTCAGTAAAAAATTGCAGTTTCATGCCTGTTATAGCAAACATGGAAGTTCAGAATGGTTTGGATAGAAAGGGACATTAAAGACCACTTTGTTCCATCCCCTGCCTTGGGCAGGGACACCTTCCACCATCCCAGGTTGCTCCAACCCCATCCAACCTGGCCTGGAACACTTCCAGGGATCCAGGGGCAGCCAGGGCATCACCATCCTCAAAATTCCTTCCCAATACCCCATCCATCCCCGCCCTCTAGCAGTGGGAAGCCATTCCCTGTGTCCTGTCCCTCCATGCCTTGTCCCCAGTCCCTCCCCAGCTCTCCTGGAGCCCCTTTAGGCCCTGGCAGGGGCTCTGAGCTCTCCCTGGAGCCTTCTCTTCTCCAGGTGAACACCCCCAGCTCTCCCAGCCTGCCTCCAGCCCTTGGAGCATCTCCTGGATCTCCTCTGAACTTGCTCCAGCACTCCCTTCTGATTTTGGGGGCCCTAGAGCTGGACACAACACTCCAGGAGGGTCTCACGAAACTGGAGCAGAGGGGCAGATTCTCCTCTCTCCCTGCTGCTCACGCTCCTGGGGACACAGCCCAGGCTCTGGGTGTTTTCTGAGCTGCCAGAACCCGGCTCCTGCCGCTGAATTTTCCCTGTTACTTCAGAAACAGCCAAATAATGACCTTGAAAGTGCAAATAGATGCTCCCTCCCAAGGGAAGGGCGCCAGTGGCCGGGTCGGCATGTGCTGGGCATCACCCGTGCCCGCGTTTCTGCTGAGTTTAACGGAATTATCCGGGCATTGAAAGGCTCGGGATTAGTGCCATAGCTGGGAAGGGCAGGGCAGGGAACCACACGGTGTATTTGGGCCCTGCCACAGGGGCTGGGGACGCGGAGGCACACAGGGAGAGGGCAAAGGGAAAACACAGATTTCAGGGGCAACTTTAGGTTGGAAACGTGAATACTGGATGATTTGGGATAACTTAAAATGAAAATTTGGTAAGATTTTGTGCAAGATGAGGGGAAATCCTGGCTAGTGGTCATGGCCGCAAGGCTGACAGGGCTCAGGGAAAGTTTGGACAAGGCTCTCAGGAATGTGGTGGAATTGTTGGAGCTGTCGGGGTTGCCTTCAGACATTCCTATTGGGCAAGAAGAAAATCAGAATTGGATTTTCAACAGTCATAGAGATCCATGAGAAACAGCTGTTTATATGATTATTAATTACACTCTTTATATGATTGTTAATTACACTGTTAAACATGACAGGAATTGTGTAGCTTCTGCTGAAGTGTTTATGCTGGCAGCTGTAGATCTAAAAAAATCATGTTGCTAGAGCTGGAACCATCAATGAGAATTTACCTTGTAGACAGAAATAACATTTTAATTCCTTAGCAGATAAATTTATGACTTTTTTTTTACAGGAAGAATATATTGACTTTTTTTTTCCCATTGAAGGAACAGAAACATAAGCGCTTTGCTTTGTCGGTTTCTGTTGCTGGTCTTGAACTGCACGGCGCAGATCCTGATTCACGGAGGAGGGGGGCGACAAATCAAGATACCAGTTTATTTTTTATTAATGAAAATGGTGAAAACGGTGGTGAAACGCTGTTTAGCAGCAGCCCTCAGGGCACCGGGGACATTGAGGCCGAACCCGGGCCGCGTCCCCTCAGGGACCGCGCCCGCCCCTCAGGGGAGGCATCACGTGACCGCGGAGGGGCGCAGGGCGGGCCCGCTCTCGCTGTCACGTGATCCATCAGAGCCGAGGCTATGCGCGCAGAGGGGCGTGGCATAATTATGGTGGGCGTGGTCTAAACACATGTTTGTGGCGGGGACATGGGTGGGGCGCGGGCTGGGTGGGTGTGGCCTGTGACGCGCGTTGCGTATGAGGAAGGGGCGTGACCGGAGGGGGTGGGCGGTGCCGGTGACACAGCGACCGTACAGGGGCGTGGCCGAGCGCGCGCCCCTCCGGTGTGGCGGAGTGGGCGTGGCCATCGTGACGCAGTTCCGGTTCCGGTGCCCGTCGCGGTGGCGGTGGAGCTGTGGCCGCCGCGTCGCTCCGGGCCTGCGCCGGCTCCCCCCTCACAGG
>VWYI01046382.1:214387-235693 GCA_013399455.1 Anthoscopus minutus | reverse complement strand
CGTTTTTTTTGTTTTTTTTTTTTTTTGCGTTATGTGGTCGTAGTTTATTAATGAGCGCGTCAATGAGCGTGGATTGCGTTTAAGTGACTTTAACTTAAAGCTTTCTCTCTAAAGAAGGGCTCGGGAAAGCCACATTTTCAGATTTGATGACAAGTTGGTTTATTAAATTTAAGGCAGCTGGCTTATAGAGGAGGGCCAACACTGAGCTGCCCGGCTGACAGGTTTTGTTTCTGACGGAAAACTTGTTTCCAGGTGAGTTCCGTGGAAAACGGTCCTGATCTGATGGTACTCAGCCTTATTGCCAGTGGTGTGTAAGAACAAAAGTAGTTGCTTTGTCTTTTTGAAACCAAAATGACACACCCTGAAACTGCCTTTCCCGGGACCTGTGGAGATCAGGGAAAAATTTTCGGCCAATATCAGGTCGGCCCTAGAAAGCATCTTTGGTATTCTTGAAGCTAGAGTTCATTTAAGTGCATTTTAACGGTGCCAGTTGAAGAAAGGTGCCAGGTGTGAATCTGGAAAAGCGGTTTTCCTGGGAAAGAGCCTCTGCCAAGGAGCAGAAAGCTGAAAGGTGTCTAGGTTTATGTTTCAGAGATGGGGTTGCAGCTGGAATGTGACACATGGGTTTGATGTTTTTTAGGGGTGACACACCAAAATTCTGCAGTGAAGATGTTTGATAGTCACTCCTTGGAGTCATAGTGATTATTTCATCCAAAACAATTAAAATAATTAAGCTGATAATGCCTGAGAGGAGAACAGAAGTTGCCCAGGAAAGCTGTGGCTGCCCCTGGATCGCTGGAAGTGTTCCAGACCAGGTTGGACAGGGCTTGGAGCAGCCTGGGCTAGTGGAAGGTGTCCCTGCCATGGCAGGGGGTGGAATGAGATGAGCTTTAAGGTCCCTTCCACCCCAAGCCATTCTGGGATTCTGTGAGCTAAGGCTCTGAAGCTCTCAAGATAATTTAGAGACAACTCTGAAAGCTCAGTATTAATCATTCCAAGCTGCTGGATTAATAGATCATTCTCAGGATTCCCAGGGCTGGATGGTGTGGACAGGAGGGATCTTTGGCAGGAGGGACTTTCTGTTGTGCCCTGACTTTGTGTCACAGCTGGCACACAAACAAGGCACCTCCTTTTGCTCTGTGCCTGCCGAGTGTGGGGCCATCTGGCTGGGTTTGGGGACCAGATGAAGGGATCAGCTCTGGGCTTGGTGGGGAGGCAGCTGTGAAGATGAATGGCCTGACAAGGGTGAAAAGCTGGCACAGATCGCAGATCCTTGTGGCTTTGTGTTTTACAGGTCTTGGAAACTGCCAGGACCCCTGTTTTGAAGAATTCTTTTCTTTTAGGTGGTTGACAGTTTATAGCAAATGCCACAATTTGGTTGTCAGTCTTCATGACATCAGTCCTGAAAATCTGAAAACTGACTTCTGGCATTATTTCATTTATAACAGACAGGGAAAGGGGCAGAAATATCCTCAAACCTCTCATAGCCACTGATGATGTAGCTGTTGGTTTAGTTTGTCAATTAACTTTATTCTCCCAATGGATAAACACCCAGGGCACGCCAAATTATTTTATGGTGTGTGAGCACTGGGGAGGATTTAAAGATGAGGAAAGGGCTAGAGAACACCACCAAGATGGTCAGAGGGCTGTAGCAGCTCTTCTATGAGGAAAGGCTGAGTGTTGAGATGGTTTATCTTGGAGAAGGCTTTGAGATGGTCTTATTGTGGCCTTCCAGTAGCTGAAAAGAGTCTGCAAGAAAGATGAAGAGGGGCTGTTCAAAAGTGCAAGGGGGAATGGCTTCCCACTGCCATGGGTTGAATGGGATATTGGGAAGGAATTCTTCCCTGTGGGGGTGTGGAGGCCCTGGTGCCCAGAGGGTGCCCAGAGATCTGTGGCTGCCCCTGGATCCCTGGAAGTGGATAAACCTTGGAGCAACCTGGGATAGTGTAGGAAGGTGTCTCTGCCCATGGTAGGGAGTGGAACAAGATGAGCTTTAAGGTCCCTTCCAGCCCAAACCATTCTGGGATTCTATAAAGCCCGACTCTGAAGTGTTGATATTTAATGCCTGAAGCTGCAGAAATTTGCATATTTTAGAAAACATTTAGAAGCTGTCAAAGACTTGGTGTCTCTTCCATTTTCTCCGTGTGCTATGTTGGGTAGTTACACTTATGTGGGCAGAAATCCTGTCGTGGATGAGGTTATGCTGGCAGGAATTAGTCATGTTAGAGTGACAAAGGAACCTCTCTGCTGAGGCAGCCGTGCCACCCAGTGGAAATGCAGCACAGCCTGTTGCATATCCAGAAAACCTTTTTCTGTGTTTGAAAGATTATCTTGGAGACAGGAACTAAATCTGGCACATCAAGTGTTGGAAAAATGTCATACAACTCAAAAAAAAAAAAAATAGGAAAGCAGTTGATGCTTAGTTTTGGGTAAGGAAGAAAAAGTGCTTTGGACAGCTCTTCCTAAGGAGGATCTGTAAGAACTGATGGTGGATAAAAGCCAGGAAAGGCAAAAGCATGGGAAAAATTGCTACAACATCCATAGTTTCAGTGAGATGGATGCAATCCAAGAGGGTTTAGAGCTGAAAAAACCAGCGTGGAAGCTGGTTTGTTGTGGAAGCAGTTTAGTAGGATGGATTTAGCACAGCACACGTAGCACCACGCTTCCAGAAACAGGCGTTTCACAGACCTCTGAGGAGTCACCAGTTGGTTGTGAATGCTGTTGGAAGAACTCTCCTGCCAGAGCCGTGTTGGAATTGTGCTTCCCAGGCTTCCTCTCTTCCCAGTGCAGCCTCGCTCATCTCACCTACCTGCTGGTAATTTTTGGGAGCAGCTCATGGATATTCAGGAGGTTTTGGCCTGTGGCCTGAAGGTTTTGCAGGGTATAATTTCTGGGCAGGTGCAGTGAAGTCCTTCCTCCCTCTCATGGCTCTTCAGGATAAAGGGTGAGAGGGATTCAGTTCCTGGCAGCCGTTTTTTTTTTTTTGATCATCTCTCTCTGTCCCTCGTTTCAGTTTCCTGCTTCTGGCTGTCTGTGTGCCCCAAGCTGGCTGAGAGGTGATGTCCTGACCAGCAGAGCTGAGGCTGGCAGGCTCTGGGCTTCTGGAAAGCCTGAGATGTTTCCAGGGGCGTTGGCCTTCAGAAAACAAAGGGAATCTTATCTTACAGCACAGTAGATGCACCCAGGACTTCACTTCAAATGTTGCCAGCCAGCTCTGTTGTCTTTCTGCTCCCTGCCAGATGACTTCAACTCCTGAACCCTCCTTCCATTTGCTCTTTCTTCATCCCAACTGCAGGGAAGATAATTTGGAGTAGAGTTTAAATGTGGCAGAATGAATGTCTATTACTTGAATGGGTTTCTCTCTGCTGATACCAGTGCTTGTGCACCAGGAAAGCTTCAAGAGATAATTGGTTAATTCAGGAGTCCATTTGTTAATTCTGATACCTCTAAAAATCCCATCAAGCCACGATTCAGTGTGGGGTTTTTTTTCTAAAATCTTGAGACCAGGAGGGACTTCAAAATTTAGTTACTTGGAGGTCTTCTGTCTGACAGAAGTGTCTGTGAGTCTGATTGCTGAGCATGTGAATGCCTTGGGCAATAATTGTAATAATATAATTGATATTCCTGTAACATTTTGAATGGAATTCTTTAACTAGTGTTGAACAACCTGAATGGAATATAGATTCCAGATTTAAGTACAGATGAGTTCATATGTTGTCTGAATGTTAGGGGTAATTTCAGTTTCTTTTTTATGAAATGAAGGTGGCAGTACCCAGATTAAATGTCTGTTTAAAAAACATCCCTGAAATAGGCCATCCTGTCTGCAAGAGGATCCTTGACATGCTTGGCATGGGCTCAGTTATCCCAAATGTTGCCAACAAATGTTGCTCTTGTCTGCTTGCCAAAGTAAAAAAGCCACTAAATCTCACTATAAGCTATGCTTAACTACTTTTTTTTTTTTATTATTTCATAAATCATGCAGCAGAGTTGTTCCCTTCATTTTCATGGCACAGAAATATTTGGGAATGATCTGCTAACAAATATTGGGGATATTAGTTCATATTTGGGAGGCAGACCTGTTCCAATTGTGTTCACCCACTGCTTGACTTGAATTTACTCCTCTCTGACACCCTTGTGACAGATCACAGGATTTTCTTCTGAGTTCTCCTTTAGTTTCATTTCTTCTCTTCCTTCTCTCCCTCGCAGCAAATGTTCCAACTTCTTCTGTGGACCTTTTCCAATCTGTTATAGATCTGGTTTTCACTTGGTCTTATCCCATCTCTCCATCTGCCTAAAAAACGAGGATCTCTCTTGATCTGTTTTGGTGGTGGTTTTTTTAATAACCTGATTATGGTGATGATGATGATTATCTGTGCACTTATGTATTACATAAGTTTTTTTTGTACTTGTCTGTATATTACTAATTGTTTTCCTTTATTTTTGGAGTTATATTAAATAGCTTCTCTGTCCATGGAGGTAAATTGAACTACAGTATCACCAAAAAGCACCTGCCAACTTATTATTATTGAATGTGGTTAATTGAAAAAATTAATGAATTCTTAGCAGAAGAGATATTTCTTGAAGAGAAATTGAATTTCTGGTAGATCTATCTCAGACAGCTGAGCTGTTAATAACAGGAGCAGAAACCACTTCCCTAATGTAGTTCAGTTGGTTTCTCAATTTTAAACAGTTCTTGATCTGAACATGTTCCTCATCTGAGACCAAGAGTCCTTGCTTGAAGGAACTACTGCTGTTATAAATTAATGCTGGAGTTTTAACAAACCTTTGTATTCATGCAGTTAGGCACTGAATTCCATCAACTTCACAGAAACATAATTTTTTACAGGTTTATTTCAATTATCAGGTTTTTCTTGAAAGGTTTATTTAAGTTATTAGGTTTTTCTTGAAAGGTTTATTTGAATTGCTAGGTATTTCTTGAAAGGTTTATTTAAATTACAAGGTATTTCTTACAATTATTTAAATTATTAGGTGTAACTTGAAAAGGTCACTCACTGTGTTTCCACAGAGGTCTGGGTTGTTCCATGTGGTCACAAATAGCTTGGGAAATGAGATGAGCGGTGTCTTGTTGATGCAAAGCCATTCAGGAAAGTAAGGATTTGGTAATAAATTCACAGAAATTATTCAATGGCAATAAATCTGCTGTGATTCAGAGTAGATAAATGTAGAGTGGTGCATATAATTTCTCATATAAAATGCTGGGCTGACCCTTGACACTGAGGAGTAAAATATTGCCACAGAAGTGTCAGTTCATAAGGATCTAAAAGCAGCTGAAAAATTAAGTATTAGGAAGGAAATAGAAGACAAACCAGAGGATAATTATGATACTGTATAAATCAATGCTTATCCCACATCTTCAATTCTCTGTGGTTCTTTCTTGTCATTCATCCCAAAAGATACAAAAGACTTGGAAAAGCCTTTAATTGAGGCAAGGAGAATAATCAAAAGTATGGAATGGCTGCTGCACCAGGGTCAGGGGAATAAGCCTGGAGAAGGGACAGCTGAAAGAAAATGGTAAAAAATTTTAGGTTAATGATCAGCATGGGTGGATAAGAATAGATTTGCTGATTTCTTCAGCTGCAAGAATGGAGGAGAAACATGTAAAAGTAGTAAAATCCAGGTTTAGAACAGAAAAAGGAGTTGCCTCTTGTGCAGCAAATAGCAGCCAAGTTCCTTGCCAGTGGGTGTTGTAGGAATAACTGAAGTGGACAAATGAGACATTCCCTCATCTGAGTGAGGAAACTGGATGTGTTTGTGAAAAAGGAATTATTTGGGGGTTATTGCTCCATGGAAATTGTCTACAGCATAGGAAGTGTCTGAGCTGGGAATTATTGAAGTGTTGGGATGAGCATCATTCCTGTTCTTGTTCTTCTCTACTGGCCATTATTAAGATAAAATGGGATGCTGAGATAACTGGCCTCTTGTTCTGATCCTGAGCTGTCCTGAGATCGGGAGATTGTGTAGATAAGAACAAAGTTAAAGTACAGTTTCAGAGATGAATGTACAAATAGTATAATGTAAATAATGTGAATATATATTAACCTAAGAGAGCTTATAAACCTGTTTGATCCAGGCTTTCCATACAAACCTCCATCCCTGAGATTATTCTCTGTCTTGTAAGTCAGTTCTTCACCATCAACAAGGGGAATACAAGGATTGTGTTTTGTGGGAACCAGCTTTGCAGTAGTATTTGTACTCTTGACTTCTATTTTACATTTTTCCTCCTCTATTTGTTTCTGGCTCCTGCACTCTCCCCTAAAACTTTCTGGCAGCTCTTGGTCATCTTTTTAACAGTTCCTCACCTCTGGTTATTTGTTAATATGGCTCATTGGTCCCTGGTTTTTGTTGCCTATTTTTTTGGAAGTGTGGAGAGGTTGGAGGTTGGATAGGTATTAGTGACACCTCTGTAGTCAATTGCTGGAGTTGGTGAATGTAAATAAAAGGATCCTCTGCCCTTGGTGTTATTGTTTATTCTGAAATAATTGGAGGATAAAGCATCAGCAAGCTATAGTTCTCTTATTTTTGACAATAAGATCCCTGTGGAGATTCCAGCTTTGAGGTGCCCAGCATCAGAAGGACATGGAACTATTGGGACAAGTCCAGAAGAGGCCCCGGAGCTGCTCCAAAGGCTGGAGCCCCTCTGCTCTGGAGCCAGGCTGGGAGAGCTGGGGGTGCTCCTGGAGAAGAGAAAGCTCCAGGGAGAGCTCAGAGCCCCTGGCAGGGCCTAAAGGGCTCCAGGAGAGCTGGAGAGGGACTGGGGACAGGGCATGGAGGGACAGGACACAGGGAATGGCTCCCACTGCCATAGGGCAGGGATAGGTGGGATGTAGGGAAGGAATTTTGAGGGTGCCAAGAGAAGCTGTGGCTGCCCCTAGATCCCTGGAAGTGTTCCAGGCCAGGCTGGACAGGGTTGGAGCAACCTGGGATAGAGGAAGATATCCCTGCCCATGTCAGGGAGTTGTAACTGGGTGATCCAAACCATTCCATGATTCTCTGATTTAATAATGTTTTGGTTAGAGGCATTGACTTCACCCACAAGAATCCTGCTATACCTTTTCCAAAACCAATTTAGAAAACACCTGCAATCCTTTCCAAGCATTCCTGTCTGGGCAGGCTCCATATGCTCCACATGAATGCTTATTTTTTCCTATTGCAATGTGACCCATTTACATCCTGCGTGGCACCTGTCTGAGAGGAGGCAGGTAGAAGCTCAGGACTTTCCTTTTCATGGGAACTTTTTCCAGAGAAAGGTGTTTGGGTTGCTCTGTGAGCGCAGGGAGGCAGCTGGGACAGCAATAAATCCACAGCTAAAACACAAAGAGTAAATTTATTCCCCTTATCTCACTAACAAGGGATCCCCAAAGCAGCAGCTGGCACAGGTGTCCCACGAGCCACGGGCACCGATCGCCTGACTCGTGCTCCAGGAGCTGCTGTGGGCCAGAGGCACTGGGACCAAGGCACCAAGAGGTGCTGCCAGTTCAGCACCTGCTGTGCTCCACATGAGACAAATGTAGATGTCTCATGAAGTCTTGCTTAAAAATACATTTATTATTTTCAACAAATTTCACTTTATCTTACCTTACTTTTCAGCACAATGTCTGGAACTGATGATTTTTCGGTAAGTAACAGTTTTTCTTTCCTGAAGATCAGCCAGTTGTGTTGATTGTTCCAAAAACTGACAATTTTTGAAGGAAAAGGGGAGCTGACAGCTGAGAGATTTCCTCTGTGTCACAGTCGTGGTGTTTTCCTTTTGGGTAGATGTAGCAATCGCTGGACTAAACATCGGAAGCTGCTGGGTGCCTCGTGGGTTCTCTCCTGTGACATTAACAAAGGAGCTGCGCTTTCATGGCATCAGGATAGTTGTAATGGAAATCTAGGAAAATGTTTTCAGATTGGTGCTGCAGTTGCCTGTTGTTCCGTGTGATGGGTCGCCTTTTATCTCTGGCTTTTTAACTGCGGCCTGTCAGAATGCCTGTGCTGCCTTAGTGATAGGAGCTGCACAGAAATGGATGTAATCATCTGTGCCGCCGCCAAGAGCTCCTCTCCTGCCGCTCGGGCAGCTGGGCTGTGGCCACGTGGTGGGGGGATGTCTGCAGCCGGGAATTCCGGCCGGCACCTTCCCTTCTCACCGGCTCTTTGTCTTTCAGTTGGCAGATGCTTTACCAGACCAGTCGCCTGCTAAAACCTCCAAAGTGAGCAGCACCAAGCCTGGCCAGCAGCCCGGGCAGCCTCCACAGGGCTGGCCGGCTTCCAACCCTTGGAATAACCCCAGCGCCCCCCCTATGACTCCAACGGGACTGCCACCAAATACATCGGCTTCCAGCGTGCCCTTCGGACCTCCTCCCACGGGAATGTATCCTTCAATGCCCCCGGGACCGCCTGCTCCATTTCCTCCTCCTCCTACTGGACCCTCCTGCCCTCCTCCTGGTGGTCCATATCCACCCCCAACTGTGCCAGGTCCTGTCCCACCGGGGCAGTATCCTCCGCCAAATATGCCCTTTCCAGAGCTTCCACGACCTTACGGAGGTCCAACAGAGCCAGCTGCACCTCCTGCTCCTGTTGGGCCATGGGGATCCATGCCCTCTGGAGCATGGGGACCAACAATGGGAGGGCAGTATCCTGCTCCCAGCATGCCATATCCACCCCCAGGGCCATATTCCGCTCCTACCCAGACTCCAGGGGCTGCGCCGACAGTACCGTGGGGTACGGTCCCGCCTGGAACGTGGGGACCGTCACCGCCCGGGCCATTCCCTCCACCCACAGGATCATATCCAGCTCCAGGACTATATCCTACACCCCCTAATCCTTTTCAAGTGCCATCTGGTCCTGCTGGTGCTCCATCAATGCCTGGTGGTCCTCATGTGAGTATTTCATTTTGGTCTCAAATTTCTCTAAAGTATTTCACTTTTAGGTAGGGGAATTCAGTCATGTAAAACCTGCTAGTGTAGGTAAGAAGTTTCAGCACTTCTGTTTTATTCTTCAAGTCAGTGGGATTAACAGGAACTTGTTAAATATTAAATATACTAGAATGGCTAAATTATGTTAAATTGGAGCATGCCTCACGTTATAGTGGTCTTCCACTGCTTGGGAAGACTCTAACAGCTAAAAAAGAGGGGAAAGCATTGTAATAATTCTGAAAGAGAAAATATTCTAATCTCTTTAATCTAGAGAGATTGCTGATAGAGCAATAGTGAGGGAATAACAAAATGTAAGGATGAATTTGTCATTAATTAACAATATTTAACTGTGAATGAACTTCAGTGTGAAAAGCCTGTATTGACCATGACTTATTGTCTCTTGCAGCCTTACCGCTGAACACCTTCTGGGCAACAAAATACTGTAGTTTTCCACCTTCATCCACTACTTACAGAGATTTTTACAGTTTTTGTTTCAGTAATGTATGGGGCTGTGAAGAATATTGCCTCTTGTATGTGCATTTGAGGTATGAAGGAGCAGTTTACATCAGTTTACCTTGCTCATATGCTGGCATAATTATTTGGTTTAATCAAGTGAAATACAAAGAGAAGAAATCAACTAACACATCTATGGTTCTTATGTTGGCAAGTATTTCTTGGAAAAACAGGAGTTGCCATGTAAGGATTATAAAGAATCAGGCCCGTGGAATTGAAAAAAAGTTAATTCTTAAATTTCCATTAATGCTTTAAGTCTCGTTGCCAGACTCCTGCTGGTCATTGAACGGATGGATAGTCATATTTTGTCTATTTTCAGGTTATTCTAAAAAGTCAATAGAGAAAGTGTTTCAACATTTTAGTCAAGAAACCTAATTTTTGAACATGCGACAGTGATTCAAACTAACAAGACAGAGCATGTGAACTCGAAGGTTTTCTCAGCATTTTGTACATAAACCAATTGCTCAGTCTGGGACTACAGAGGAGAAGAGCCACGTTTGGAAGCCTTGGTGTGACTTGTCAGCACACTGTTGGTGTTCACAAACAGGCATTCCTGTGCAAGTGAAATAACCTGGATGTGCAGTTAACTTTGAATCAGCAAAATGTGAGTTTTATGCATGCAAATGAGGACACCCATGTTGCCAGTTCTCATTCTGTGGTGGTTGGAAGTTTGGCTTGGTCTGTGTAAAGAGAAACTGATCCCCGCATAGGTACTTCCCTATTTCTGACCTGGGTTCTAGTCATTTCAAATTTGACTTGACTGCTGGGTTATATAAACCTGGCAGACTTTTTCAGAGTCCCTGGAAACTGAACTTGAGCTTAAAACCCAACCTGAGCATTCCCTTCCCAGCAGTTTTTGGCACAGTTGTGTCACTACAGAGATCCTCGTTGGGCGCCAGGGGGGTCTCGTTTGCCGTCCCTGGGAGCAGCCCCCTGCTCCCAGCTGGGTGTCTGCATACCTCACGGAGTAGGTGAAATTTGGGAGAAGTTGAATGTCAGGAAGCATGTGCACTGCTGTGCAGCTGCCTCTCCCAAGGGGCACTGCCCTAAGTTTTTGTGTTCTTGCCATATCTGTGCCAAGCACATCCGAGGGGTTTGCTGAGACACAGCCACATCTCTTGGTGGTACTTCATGGCTTACACTTGGACCATGGACAGTTTGTTTCCTCCCCAGCTGGGGATCTCCTAACTTAGCCTCTGTGGGTAGAATTAGGAACAGATTTTGCTTCACATGGTAGCTCATTAGGGAGTCTTTGTATCATGGAACTGTGAACACAAGTTAATTCTCTTCCAGTACCTTCGTGGCTTCCTGCATGCATGTGATGGACACTCTAAAAGCACATGGGGTGACCTGGTGGTGATGCTCCTTGGCAGTCAATAGCCTTTATGGCAAAGTCCTACAGGATTTTTGCAGGAGAAAGCAGCCAGCTGAGCTGTGGCTGCTTTATTCCAACATGAAAGCTGATAGCAAAGGAATGTCTGTTTTTTCTTTTAGGAAGACAATACTGGAGCTGAACAAAAATGCTTTTAACATTTCAATTTAAACCCCAGTAACTTAACCCTTGGAATAAGAACCAAAAGTGCAAGTCATCAACTAATCTTAAAAAAAACCACTCAGTTGCCCCCCCCAAGCAGACTTGGCAAGACTAATTAAAATTGAACATAAGCAACATTGACTGCATTTGCTCAAGTGCTTTTTTGATACCTGCAGCCTTAGACTGTAAATCATTGTAATGAAAAAACATTTATTCCAAATGAATGGATCATGCAGTAGCAGCACTCCAGTTGAATTGCACTGGCCATATGTCTCTGCAGGGAATGGGAAGAGGTAGGAAAGGATAAAGCAAAAGTAGCAAGTAATGATTTTTGGAAAGGGGTTTTGTAAAAGTAACTAGACTTCTAGGTTCTTCCTGAAATAGGCAGGATTTATTACTGGAACATTTAGGCTAAAATTCAATATATATGGGATGTTTTTCAATGTATATTCGTATTTCTTGAGGTCATGAAAACTGTTTCATAACCCCTTTGTTTTTGTGAGCAGAGTTCTTTGCATAGCAGTGAAAAGGGTATTCCTGTTAATCTATTGTGTAAAAACTCAAGGTGTCACTATATACCGTGTAGTAACTTTATCACATGTTATGTCAAGTGTGAGCAACTTCTGGCCTGAAGCTTTTGCAATGGAATTTGTACATTTCTATGCATCATTTTGAGTTCAATTGCTGAGGAGTTCGTTTTGACTTGTGCTTTGAGGTTGACATACTGCATTTGTTTACAATACAAAATATAAGCAATCACATCTTTAAAGTATAGATTATCACCTGCTGCTGTATTTTCTTTAGATGAAACAAATATTGCTGTATGATAGTGAGAAGCTATAAATACAGGATTTGATATTTTTTTGAAAATGCTGTCACTTTTGTATAAGATTAGACATTAAACGTATTTTCAAGACTGTTGTGTTCACTGTTCTTCAATTCCTGCTTTTGACATGCCTGTGTAGACTTTTGCCTTGAATGAATAGTAAAAATAGGACATCCTTGATTTGCAAAGCCTGAATATAAAATCAGAATTACTTGACTTCTGTGTTTTTCCTCTTCCTTTTGTGATATTTGCAGCCTGTACATAAGGGATATTAAATGTGGATGCAACTGTGGCTCTGGTGTAGCATGTCAGCCCTAGGTACTGCCTATTCACAAATTCCTTGGTAATTAGGAGAGAAAAGATCTGGTCTTGTTTGTTCCAGAGGAGGAATGGGACTGGTTTTTTACCTGTGAAGAGCTGTGTGTCTGTGTGTGTGTGTTTGCCCTGCCTCTGAACAATTCCTGTGCTAGACTGATACATGTGGATGTGGTAAGTGACCCCCAAACCACTGTTCTTTCACACTTACCAGGAGTTTGATAGGATAAAGTGAATAACAGAAGCTCCAGAGCTTGGCAGCAGTGTGAACTTCTACATTTGGGCATCATTTGTGGCTGCATTTCCATGTATTGGCTTGCAGAGCAGTTCACACACTGAGCTGGCCAGTGCTGCTGCCTTGGTTCACACCTTCACCTTGCAGGGAAGGTAAAAATGGCCAGCAGTGAACAAGAAAGATTAGAAAGAAAATTATTTATTCACTTTAAGGCTTGAGATGGGCTCCCTTGGCCATGGTCCAGAAAGAATCCTTGCATCTGTTAATAGAACAGTGCATGTGTGGGCAGTGTTGTATCCTGACCAGCAGTGGGATTGTCCCTTCCTCTGGATTTCTCAAATGAATTCTGTCTGCGACTCCTGTGCATCAGTAAAGACATGGCCATGCAGATCCAGTTATGTTAATTGCTGCCCTGCAGACCCAGAAAACTTCAGTTGAATATTTTTGAGGGACCAGCTCCAACGAGGAGCAGCTGAGGGAGCTGGGAAGGGGCTCAGCCTGGAGCAAAGGAGGCTCAGGGGGCCCTTCTGGCTCTGCACAGCTCCCTGGGTGCAGCCTGGGGGCATTGGGCTCTGCTCCCAGGGAACAGAGACAGGATGAGAGGGAATTTAAACTGCACCAGGGGAAGTTTAGACTGAATGTTAAAATTTCCTCCTGGAAAGAATGGTCCAGCCCTGGCACAGCTGCTCGGGGCAGTGGTGGAGTCCCCATCCTTGGAGGGATTTAAAAGCTGTGTGGATGTGGCACTTGGGGGCAGGGGTCAGTGGTGGCCTTGGCAGTGTGGGGGGAAGGGCTGGACTTAAGAGGTCTTCTCCAACCTAGAGGATTCAGTGGTTCTAAGTGATATTTATCTATATAATCCTTAGGAGAGGAGTAAAAGCTGTCCAGGGTTCTTGCAGAGTGGTCAGTGCATGGTTCATCCCCGCTGTGTCTGTGTCTGTTCTGCTTCACTCCTGTGAGGGCAGGTACCCAAACTCCTGTGGGCGAGTCCAGACCCAAGGCTGTGCCCAGACATCTGTGCATTCACTGCCCAGCCCATCCCCACTGTCCCCAGGGAGAGATGGTGATCACAGAGTGGTTTGGGTTGGAAGGAGCCTTAAAAACTATTTCATTCCACCCCCTGCCATAGGCAGGGACCCCTTCCACCTTGATGGGAAGGATGTCCTGAGCCTCAGTGCAGTGAGAGCCCTTCAGCATCTGTGGAAGGATGAAATGTTCCATGCATATTTTTACCAATATTGGCTGCCCTCTTTCTTACCTTAAGCTGAGAATTCCAGTTGTTATGGGTCAATTCCATACACACCAAACAGCCATTATCCCCCAGGGACCGCTATCTGAGTGGCAGCTGGGAAATGAAAAAAACACTCAAGTCTCAACTTTCACACAAAGCTTCCAATCAAGGCATCCACACAGCAGGAATAGCTCCCAGAGCACACCGGGGTGTGCTTATCCCAGAGACAGCTGCAGGCATGACCTGAGTGTGTTGGACCCAGATGTGCCCGTGGGTGGGTGTTGTGGGTGTTCCTGCCATGCAGGGGCCTGAGCTCTGCACCTGCAGCCACCTGTCCCTGGGTGCTGCTGCCCCTGGGGCTGTGGTCTGGCCAGGGATGGTGGCTCCACTGCTGGGATACTCTCCTGTTTCACCTCCTTCTGGCCCAGGTTTCCCCTTTCCAAGGTTACTGTAGTGAGATGAGCTACTATAACTTTTCCTCTGCTCTAACAGGTCAGTGGAATGAGTTAAATAAAAATGGCAGCTGATAACAGTGAGGGAACATAATTTGGGTCACTCTTGCCTGCAGAATCTCTCAGGTTTGTTGGAAGCTGGTTGCCCATGGGAGCTGTGGCTGCCACATCTCTGGAATTGTCCAAGGCCAGGTTAGACAGGGCGTGGAGCACCCTGGGATGGTGGCAGGTGCCCCTGCTCACTGCAGGGGGTGGAATTGGATCATCTTTAAGGTCTCTTCCAACCCAAACCATTCTGGGATTCTGTGATACTTTTGTTTCAGAGGTTTGCTGGTTGGTCCGGTTGTTCTCTTTGATGACAATGGGGCTTTGTATCCCCTGCTCAGCAGATCTGGAGCTACGGTGGAGTTACAAGTTACACCCAGGTGAGTGACAAGGGGTGGTCAGTGTAGCAGCAGGAACAGTTCTGCTCCCTGTTATCACCTTCCAGAGCAAACCCTCCCTGTTAAATGAGAGACACGGAGATAAAATCGCAGTGCCTGTGTTCCTGCCCTCTGCCCAACTTTCCCATGACAAGACAGGGAAGGGCCCTGTTGAACAGCCCTTGCCACACCTCAGGTTTCATTTCAGGTCCTCCTCCTGCTGCCTGTGCAAGATCTTACCTGTTCTTGCACATTAATGTTTTTGTGATTAGGAGAGGAAACTCTGTAGCAATTGGCCCCTAAACTCCTACATCAGCTCAGTTTCATTCCAAGTGGGAACTAGGAAGAGTGTCCCTTCCCACCAGAATCACACATCGCTCTTAGAAAGTGGTGCTGTTTTATGCCTGGTTAAAAGCAAATATGGAATTTAGCCATTCTTGAAATAAATTTGGAAGATGACAAAAGACACTGGATGTAATTTGTGAATTCTGGGCTTGGCATGAGTGGGAAGCTGTGCCAGGGTGGGTTTAGGTTGGATGTCAGGAAAGGTTCTTCCCCCAGAGGGTGCTGGCGCTGCCCAGGCTCCCCAGGGAATGGGCACAGCCCGAGGCTGCCAGAGCTCCAGAAGGCTTTGGATGCTGCTCCCAGGGATGCCCAGAGTGGAATTGTTGGGGTGCCTGTGCAATCCTGGAGCTGGGCTCTGATCCTTGTGGGTCCCTTCCAGGTGAGAATGTTCTGTGACACCTCTGGCTCATGAATGCAGTGTTGTTCTGAGGTAGATCCACGGCGAGAATCCCAGAAGTTTGTGCTGACAAGGTCGTTTTGTCATGATACTCCACTTTTCTGAGCTGTTAAAGGATAATGAAAAGTAACCCTGTGCTGTGGTGCCTTCTCAAAGGAACGTGCTTAATTTGCACGATGTGAAAACTTTGCATCACAGTTCTTCGTGTGGCAGAAATTGTTCAGAGTGGTGTTTCCAATTTGCCTGTATTCCCTTCACTTATAGGCAACGCCCTCCAGCAAAGAGAAGGTGACAGAGCATCACTTTAAATTCACTTAATGTGGGGAAAATTACTGCTTTAATACCCTGGTGCTAGGCTCCGTAAAGCCAGGGTTTGCTGGCTCTCCTCAAGGAGACAGAGTTTTTATCTTGAAAGTTTTTAAATTGAAAAGTCTCAAAGTCTCATCAGTTTCCACACCAGGCTTTAATTTCTGCATTGCTGCTTGGATTCTGTCTTGTTTTCCCCACATAAACCTGGAACACTGGGGTGATCACATTCATGGCTCTGTGCTGCCACTCTCACCATCGTTGTCCTGGGGCTCTGTCCTGGCTTTCAGGGTAAGGAGCTGCTAAAAGGAGAGTGGGAGTGGAATGACACCAAGCAAAAACTGCTCTGAGTGAGTCAAAAAAACCCCCATATATATATATAAGATGTTGGGAAAACGAGCTTGTGAGTGTTGTGTAAAATCAGGCACCATGTCTTTTACACATTTTTACAAAATCCCCCTGGATTTTGCTCTCATCACCAGAGGGTTCTGCTGCTCCACCTGCCCTGCAAAGCTTCTGGGAGAGGTGGCTGTGTCTGGTATCAATTACTTTTAACACTGAACTTGATAAAAAAATGGGAAAAACAACATTTTAGTGACATATGGTGCTGCTGGGAGAGGTTGTTATAACCTGCACCTTTGCACAGACATTGCACTGCCTGCTGCAGGAGGAACACAAACACACAAGGTTTAAATCTGAGCCCTGCTTTGTGTAAGGCTTCGTAGCAGAATGAATTTCTGTGCTCTGCAAAAATCTAGTGCAGGAAAGGAGGAAAGGGACTCCTCCAAAGCTCTTCCCTTTCTCTCTCCTCTGATTCCCTGAGATACGGCGAAAACCACCCACTGAGGTTGGATTTGATGGTCCTAAAGGTGTTTCCCAACCTCAAAGATTCTGTGATTGCTGAGTAACAAAGTTACAGAGTGGTTGGTACTGAGGCTTTCTGCTGAGCTGTCCTGGTTTTCTTTGCCCTTCATGTTTTTTCCAACCTCCTGTGCTCAGCGTGGTGTCACACGTGGATTTTACTCTCCTTATGGAGCACCTGTCCCAGAGGCAAGGAGGGGTTCTCCCTGCCAGGAACTGATGAAATCTCTCCCTTCAGCACAGCACTGTTTCTCTCAGCTTTTCAGGCTGGATAGTTTCTGGAGGGGTTGGCTGGGCAAGCACAGAGGGTGGGCAAGAAAAGCAGCAAGGTCTTGGATTTTGATGGCAATGAGCCATGAGGGTCCTTAGCCCCATCTGCACCAGCATTTGGGGTCACTTCTGGCATTTCTCCTGCAGTTATTTAATAACATTTGCATGAAGGAAGCTCCATAAGGGCCCCTGGGCACCAGGCTGCAGAGGAGGATGGAATTTCTATGAAGTTCAAAGCCAGGGGGAGTTTGAGGGCTTTTGTAAATCTCTGTTGACACAAATTGCTACAAGACTCATTTAACTCTTGAAAAGCAACTTAGGCTCGGATCTGAGTGTCAGGCTCAAAGTGCTTCTCTTTTCCTCATCTTTAATAATACAGAAGCTTCAAGTCTCAGCAGAGTTTTGCTCACCTACAGCCTCAGCATGAGAAGCTGGGTGAAGCTGTTTGGGGTGGGCTTGCAGCTCTCCTGGTGCTCTCAGAGCAGGAGGGGGCTGGCTGAGCTGCAGTTTTGTGTTTTCCAGGAGGAGGAGGAAGCTCCAAAGGCAGGAGTTCTGCTTTGGTGATTTATAAAAAAGGAGGATAAAGAGAGTAAGTCTAGACTTGCTGGTGTACATGAGGGTCCATGTGAGCAGCAGGAGTGGTGCTCCTTATCATCTGATTTTTCTTTCTTTGCCCTCAAACTTGAGTTGGGAAGTTCTCAGCCTTCCTCTCATGGAGTTTTTCCCCAGTGCTGTGGCAAAGTGGGGAGGGGGGAGATGGGGATGCACCCAAGGAATCTTTGGAATGAACCAAGTCCCCAAAAGGGCTCCATGAGGAGGAGAAAGAGGAAGAGGGTGGCTCTTCAATCCCTGCTCTCAGAAGTCCTGGGAGGATACAGCTCAAGCCTGGCTGGTCACTGAGGAGATTCCCATTGCCTGATTTTGCTGTGGTTGCCTTTTTTATTGCTGAGGAGAGTCAGAGGTGACTCAGGCCCTGGAATGCGGGGCTGGAACTGCAGGGACACCCCGGGGAAGTGCAGTGGGGGCTCCACAAAGGCTCCTCAAAGCCTCATTCCCAGCTCTGAGAGAGGAGGTGGTGTTGTCACAGCTCCCCAGGCTGGGAGGTTGCACAGGGAGGAGGCAGAGATGGAAGCTGAATTTAGGACTTTGGGATGGTGCCAAGCTCCGTGGCAGATCTGCAGCCCAAACATTGCACACTGTGGGTGCTGCCAGTCCCACACACACCAGGCCACAGAAATCACAAGGCAGAGAAACATGTGGATGTGGGTTGTTCTGCTCTGGGAAGGGAAGCAGATCCCTCATGCCATGAAGCTTCTTGCCCTCTAGATTTGTTTCCTCCACATTAATTCACCATCAGGAAGAGGGGAGCAGCTTTCTGTTGATTATTTTCCATTAAGCAGTTTGAAATTACTGCTTTGAAGTGATTTAACTTTTAGAGATCAATTACCTATTGAGGTGGGGTGTTTTTCCACAGCCCTGCACCAGCTGGGTGAAGAACACCAACCTCCCCCAGCCACTGTCAGACATCACCTGACTCTTGCCGCTGGAGAAATGCTGAGAATTCTAAAGTGGGGAAAGTTCCTCGTGCTTAGAGTGTTTGGCTGCAGTGAAGGGCAGGTTGAGAGCACATCCCCAAGAAGTGGGGTGGTCTCATGGCTGATCCATCTCCCTGGGTTCTCCATCTCCCACCCCCTGGGTTTGCAATTTGGGGCTTTAATCACCCATGGTATCAAGGAGGGTTTTGTTTTACATTGAGCAAACAAGATACTTGTGAGTGCTTAAAAAAATTCAGACCCACAGAATATATCGATTTTTGAGGCATAACTAGTTCTTTACTCACCTTGGAAGAGCCAGGGCTGCATGGCTGGGCACTACAACACTGTAAGTGAGGAGATCTGTGTCTTTTACCCTGGTCAAAGCCAGGGTGTGGCAGCCCTGCTCTGCTGACTCCGGGCAATAAACCAACCTTTCACTTCTCTGGGTCTCAGGAGGAAAAACTGTGAAGCTCAGTGACTTGCACCGCAGCGTCCTGTGAGTCACCAGGGCGTGGCTCCGAGGAGGAGCATCCCTGGCTCTTCGGACAAAGGGCTCCAGCACCCGCCCCATGGAGGCTGAATCATGGAATCATGGAATGGTTTGGGTTGGAAGGGATCTTAAAGACCATTTCGTTCCACTCCTGCCATGGGCAGGGACACCTTCCACCAGATCATGTCACTCTCAGCCCTATCCAACCTCAGTCATCACCCTTGATGCTGCTTGGTTTATTTAAATGAAGGAATTAATTAGATCTGGTTTTGATTTCTGTATTCACTGACTTTTGGTCAAATATTTCTCTTTAACATCATGTATCTCTTGCATAACTAAAACTACAAACCTTAGGGCATTGAAGCAGGAAAAAAATACCAGGCAAACCTTTTTGGTTAACGTTTAAAGCCTTTCAGTAAAATCCTGAAAACAGCAATACAGGTTTTCCATGAGAATCTCTCTTCCCAAAGACATCTTGAAGGATTCTTAGGGAGGAAGTGAAAAACCTGTGCACTAAGGAATTCATTCAGCCTGGTCTGTGTTAGAGGCTTGGGAAGCTGCAGCTCCTCATGCCAGGGATCCTTCAGCTTTACTGCCTTGAATCCTCTCCAGGTCCCTTTGCCCTAAAACACCTCCAGAGATATTGCAGTGTCTGCTGTGGGTTGGGTGCTGTGAGAGGCAAGTGAAGCAGCACTCCCTAATTAGGTATATTTCTTATGTACTAATAGTCTTAATATATATTACTTTTATTATAATGATATAATTATATATTAAGTATAATACACATATTTCCCTGAAATACTTAATTTCCAGCCACACCCACGGGCATCCCAGGCATTTTTACACCCTCAAGTTTGGTCTGAATCCCTGTGACAAATGTTAGATGAAGCTGAAGGGTGTGAAAATCCAGGCTGGAACCCTGATGGAGAGGAGGCTGCCCTCTTTTAAGCCAAATCTTTTAGAAAAGCAGAGTTAAACCGGAGGAATTTATACTGAAATTAATCAGAGCCAAAGTCAAGAGACTTTTGCCCTTTTTTTTTTTAATTTGGGTAGCGGGTGCAGTATCAGCTGAGCCCTTTAGCTGAGCTGCTGCCTAAAAGCAGCAGTTTTTCCATCTATAATGACACCAATTAGAGGGTGCGTCCCTTAATAATCTTTGGTCAGCCCCGAATTGGTCAGGGAGGTGGATTAAATGGTCTTTGTGGGTGTCTTCCAACTGAAATCCTCTGTTCTGTTCGATTCTAATCTAGCCCAGTCTGTTCCATTCCATTCTGATTCCCTTCATTTCTTTTCCTTCCCTTTCCCTTCTCCCAGCAGCACAGCGCAGCAGCTCTGGATTTCAGCACAAAACCACCTTGTTCTTTTCCACTGCTTTAAGCCCATGGAGCAAACTAGAGATGATTCACCCTCAACCTCAAATAAAATCGGGCTTGTTGAAATTCCAGCTGCCTCGAACAGCTTCCCAGAGCCCATCCTTCCTCTGCCAGCCTCACTGCGTCGGGTGGAAGCGAAGCTTTTTTGGCGCTTTTTTTTTTTTTCCCGTGAAAAAGGAGAAAATATTCAGCATTTAAAATCCCATTGGTGTTTTACCGAGCTTCACTAAAGCTGGGGGGATGGAACAGTGAGACACACGAACAGCTGGCAAGGAGAACATCTGGCAGTAGCTCCAGGTGAGCAGGGCAGGGAAACGGGAACCACTGAGCGAGGAACGGACCCACGCAAGGCACAAACAGCGAGAAAACCAAATTATTCTCTGTTAACACCCCCCGCTGGTGATGTCACCGCTGATAAGGGGACATACCACGCTGTTTGGGCTGTCACGGGTGTCCCCGGCCAGGGGATCCTCCCGGCTCCGCCCCGGGCCCGCCCCGGGCGGGTCCCGCCGTGTCCCGGAGCCCGGAGCTGCAGCACGCAGGTGAGGGGATGCGGCTCCCGCGGGGATCCCGGGGGGATCAGGGGGATTAGGCACAAATATCCTTGAAAAGGAAAGGTTTGGGATGCGCCGGGAGTGCGAGGTGGGACCCGCGGGAGCTCCCGCGGGCTCCGCGGTTTGGGGCGCACGGAAAACCCGGGCGGGGTTTAGGGGTGATTGGGGATGGTGGCTGTGGAGGAGCCTCAAGGGTGTTTGCAACTCGTGGGGTGCTGGGCAGCCCTGCCCGTGCCCCAAAATCCTTGCGGGGTGGGCGGTGGGAGTGAGGGTGGGTGCACGGGAGGCTGGAACACCCCAGGGAGCAGCAATAGCACCGAAGGGGAGGGAACTGGTGTTTCTCTCCCAAACAGAAGTTTTTTCCACTTAGTGTGAACATAGGGAGTGTTTGGGGTCAGCTCTGGGATGTTCCCTGCAGCTGATCCTTTTCTGGGGCAGGGCGAGCTCGAGTGAGAGCTCAGCTGCCCGAATTCTGTTGGAAATCAGAACTCGATTGGTTAAGGGAGGTGGATTGAATGGCCATTGTGGGTGTCCTCCAACTGATATCCTCTGTTCTGTTTGATTCTAATCTAGTCCAGTCCATTCTGATTCCTTTCCCTATCTTTCTTTTCCTTCCCTTTCCCATCTCGGCTGAGGGAGCTGGGAAGGGGCTGGAGAATTCCTGAGGGAGCTGGGAAGGGGCTGGAGAATCCCTGAGGGAGCTGGGAAGGGGGTGGAGAGTGCCTGAGGGTA
>VWYI01046382.1:121608-214339 GCA_013399455.1 Anthoscopus minutus | reverse complement strand
CCTGAGGGAGCTGGGAAGGGGCTGGAGAATCCCTGAGGGAGCTGGGAAGGGGCTCAGGCTGGAGCAAAGGAGACTCAGGGGCCCTTGTGGCTCTGCACAGCTCCTGGCAGGAGGGGACAGCCAGGGGGGGTCGGGCTCTGCTCCCAGGGAACAGGGACTGGAGAGGAGGAAATGGCCTCAAGTTGTACCAGAGGAGCAACTAGAGGAAGTTTAATTGGATATTCGGGAAAATTTATTTATGGAGAAGGTCCTCCAGCCCTGGCACCGTGTAAGGCAGTGGTGGAGTCCCCATCCCTGGAGGGATTTAAAGCCAATGTGGCACTTGGGGCCAGAGTTCTGGGGGAATGGTCGGACTCGATGATCTCAGAGAGCTTTTCCAGTCCCACTGATGCTGTGATTCTCTGCAATGCATCCCCGGGGCACTGCGAGAGAAAACCCCTCCCCATGGCAGCGGGCAAATAACCCAGAGGGGCATTTCCAGAGAGCTCCAAGAGCTCCAGCACTGCAGTGGCAGCGGGAAGGGGACACCGGGCTCCAAGCCTGGCTGCACCCCTTGGTGGCAGAGGATCAGTGGGTTTTGGGGATTTTGGCTGCAGACTCTGGACTGCCCAGACCTGTCCCCAGACCTGTCTGGGAGACACGGGGCTCTGCCCACCCTGTCCCACCGGGGCCTAGGGGGACAAAACTGCTGCTCCCTGAGCTGTTCCAGGGCAATGGGGGAATCATGCAGGACCTCCCACTGCAGCAGCACAAGCCAGGGAGCAAACCTGACCCGGCCGGATCCAGGCTTTGTGTGCACCCCTGGCTTCACCGGCCGAACTAATGGCAAAGCCAAGGGCTTTAAAAAGAACCCAGGAGGCAAATAAAAGCTTTGGGAGATACAGGCTGCTCAAACACTCCAGGCTACTGGATTCTGCTGGGAAAGCTGCCTTCAAAACCCCGTGGGCCCAGGAGAATGAATATTTTGCAGGGTGAGGGGTGATTGCTACTTGTGAAACTTGGGGATTTGTTATTACTGAGGCAGGGCAGCCACTCCTCCTGCGAGCTTTGTGGACCCAAATGTTTCCTTCAAAGAGAATTTGCAGCCTTCTCTTTTAAATTTGGAATTTTCCTTTTCTTTCCCCGTTTCTAGCTCTCCCTTTTTCCTTCTCTTATGAGTGCTGCCTTTGATGGGAGGATCCCAGCTCGGGCTATTCCTGTGCACAGGCAGGTGTGTGTTCGGCCAGGCTGTGGTGTGGACTCCTAAAACTTGCAGAGCAGCTTTTATTTGCTGTGTCCCTCCCACCGGAATGGGACAGCTGGAGATGCATGGGAGGAGAAAGGTGACCTGTACCCGTGGCTGCCACCCTCCTCTCCCCATTCCAGACCATCCCGTGTGTCACGGGGTGGCTGCCTGTCCCCGATGTGCTGTGCTGGATTTGCAGCTCCCACACAGCTCCTGCTTGGTGCTGTGCCTGCACCCCCCGGCGGTTCCATTTGGGTTTTTTTTATGGAAATAATTTCCTGGATGGCGCCTCAAGGCTGGGGAAGTAAATAGCACTGGGAGTGTTGTAAACTCTGTGGTGGATTTCATCCGGAGGGTGTCTGGGCTGGATTCACCCCGAAGCATTCTGGCTGCTCACAGCAGTGACTCCCGTTTATCCCACAGGTGTTGGACCAGGATTTTTTCTGTGGCACCAGAGCTGTCATCTCTCCTGGGCAGGTATGTGATGGGAACTCAGCAATTCCCATCAATTTCTGCTGCAAGCTGTAACTCCCCTCAAAAATTCTGTTTTTTTCGATGGAGTAGGCTAAAAATGACTGAAGCTTCCTTTTCGTTTTTGTTTTTTTTTAGGAAAAATGTCAGAAGGTTTCTCTGTAAGTATGGATTTCTTTAAAAAACCGTGGGGGCTGTGGCTGTGGCCTTCAAGCAGAGACCTTTGGCTGGGATGGGAGGGAGCATGTCCTTGCTGACCTGTGTCAATCCCCAAACCCTCTCCAGTTACATCAGCAGTTATTGGTTTTCTGGAAAAGCCCAGGAGCAGCTGGGAGCTGAGTTCTTCCCCTGGCCATGCTGCAGGCTAGCAAAGATGGACTTTGGAGAACTCAGTGTGATCCCAGGAGGAATGGACCCCACCTGACCCTTTTCCTCTCCTCTGTCCCCAGTTATCTGATGCCTTGGCCAACAGCAACAACCCAGCCCCCTGTGCCCCCCCAGCCCAGGGCTGGCCCTCCTGGGGGAACCAACCTGCAGCTCCTGGAGCATTCCCAGGGTATCCTGGAGCACCAGGGGCCTATCCTGGAGCACCTGGAACCTGTCCTGCTGCACCTGGAGCATACCCTGGAGCACCAGGAGCATATCCTGGAGCACCAGGAGCATACCCTGGAGCATACCCTGGAGCACCTGGAGCTTATCCTGGAGCACCTGGAGCTTATCCTGGAGGACCAGCAGGACCAGGAGCATATCCAGGAGCACCTGGTGCATTCCCTGGAGCACCAGCAGCAACAGGGCCATCTCCTGCCCCAGGACAACCATCCAGTGGCCCTGGATTTGGGCCTTCTGCTCCGCAGGGAGGACCAACTCCTCCACAGGGAGGACCGACTCCTCCGCAGGGAGGACCGACTCCACCCCTGGTAATGGCTCCATTTTTATCAGGGTTTCTGTGTCTTCAGTGGCTGATTTTGCTTGGCCATGGCAGGGGCCTGGGGCTGGCTGTCCCTGGGGGTGGTGCTGGGCTTTTGGCATGATTTTTTGCTGACACCAAATCCCTGTTGTTTCCCAGAAAGTCCCCTTTGAGCTGCCCCTGCAGGCAGGACTTGTCCCTCGGCTGCTCATCACCATCACTGGGACTGTGAACCCCAACCCAAACAGGTACAGGGGGTGTTCAGTTCCAGGGGTGGGGGGTTCCCACGGGGCACTGCTGGGTGGAACAGGGGGGCTGGAATTTGCTTTCCATTCCTGAATAACACCTGCCTGGTGCAACATCAAATATTACACTAAATAAATGTGTAAATGCCCTGTTGTTGCCCAGATGGGTCTGTGGGGTTTTCTTTCTGCTATTTTTCGGAAGCCCTGTAATAGAGTCCTGGGCTTCTGTGGCAAAAGCAGCAATTCCATGATTGTTTTTGCAGGTTTTCACTGAATTTCAAGCGAGGGAATGATGTTGCCTTCCACTTCAACCCCCGCTTCAATGAAGACCACAAGAAAGTGATCGTCTGCAATTCCATGTTCCAAAATAGCTGGGGGCAGGAGGAGAGGACAGCTCCCAGGTTTCCATTTGAAGCTGGAAAACCCTTCAAGGTACCAGAAAAACCCATCCCAGCTCAGTCTCAGTGCACCAAAAGCAATGAGAGGGCTTGGGCAACAAGACCTGTGTAAGGACAATGATGCTTTCACACAGGAATCAGTTCCCAGGGGTGGTTCTGGGGCACCCATCCCATGTGCTGCCCTGGCTGTCCCCACAGCACCTTCCCAGCTCTTCTGACCCCCTCCTGCAGCTCCAGCTGCCCAGGGCATAACTTCTCCCTCCTTCTGGTATCCCTATGGATTATGAAACCCTCCTTATTTACACTTGTTCTGCACAGTGGTTGGACAGGTTTCTGTAACATGTTTTCCCTGCTGGCAGCTCTTCACGAGGTGTTTTTATCCTGCAAAGGAGGTTCACAATGTGGAGTCTTGCTTTGAGGGACTGGCATAGGGATGAGGAGGCAGAAACTGGGCTAAAACACGGAGGAGGGAGAGCACAGGAGAGTTTTGGGCAGGCAAAGGTCACTGGTGTTGAAGCCAAGCCGCTGCCCCAGCTCCTCCACTTGCCCCAGGACTGGACTCAGCGGGCAGCAGCCGCCAGCCAGTGCCAGCCTGCTCGAGTGTGTGGCTTCAAACTTCTTCTGGAGCAAACCCAATTGAGTTTTGGAGCTAATTTGGAGTTCTCATTCCAGATCCAGATCCTCTGTGAGACAGATCACTTCAAGGTGGCTGTGAACGACGCTCACCTGCTGCAGTACAAATTCCGTGAGAATAGGCTGAACGAGGTCACCAGACTCTGCATCGATGGGGACATCGCCCTCACCAGCGTCATGCCCACCATGATATAACTGGGAGGGAACTCTGGGCAAACTCTGTGCTCTTCTGTGGTGTAACACAAGTAGCTTCTCACCAGATCACTGTGAGGTAATAAAACAGTTAACCTGTAAACCTTGGTTTTAATGATATCTCAAAAGACACGAAGCGCTCTGGGCAAGCTGAGTTCTGATTTGGAAGGGGCTGAATTCTGTACAGACAGCAATGAGGAACTTGATTTCTATGGAGAGGAACTTGAGAAAGCAGCCTGTGGCATTCTGTCCCTGGCCCCTGAACAGAGGCAGCAATCCTCTAGGAAGCACAGGGAAATCCTGACAGCCTCCAAGGATGAGCAGGATGAGGATTTTCAGGAAAGGGTTCAGAGATGGAGGAAGCAAAATCTCTCTGCTGGGCTGTGGCTGGAGAAGCAATCCCTGTCTTTCATTTCTGCCCAGCTGGGAGCCCAAACCAGTGTGTCCCAGGTCCATTTCCCAGCCCAGGGAGATCCCATCCCTATGAGTGTTACATACTCCACAGGTCACAAGCCTTGTGCTGCTCCCCACTCACCACCCTTGTGCGAATCAAGACCAGTTACAGGGGTGGGGATGTTTCTTTGCAACCTCAACCCGTGAGTCAGGCTGGTAAAAAAATAAAAGAGAAGTATGTTCCCTGCCCTGTGTTGTGACTCACTGCAGTCTTGTCTGGAAAACAAGAACAGTGCAACAACACCACTGAAGTTTTCAAAGCTTTCTCTGACGTGGCTCATGCTGTTTTATAACAGTGACTCCTCTTATAACTTTGAGTGACAAGTTACAAGCAGAGTCCTTAACATTTCCAGCAGATGCAGCAGTCTAGAGCAGGCACACTGCAACCACCAGCATGGAGAAGCTGTGGCTGCCCCTGGATCCCTGGAAGTGTTCCAGGCCAGGATGGACAGGGCTGGGAGCAATCTGGTCTATGGAAGGTGTTCCTGCCCCTGGCAGGGGCTGGAACTGGGTGGGCTTTGAGTTCTCCCTCAACCCAAACCATTCCTCAGCAGGAAAGTCATTAAAAGATACCTGAAAGGATCCCTAGAACTGCAGTTTAATAATGAAGAAAATGGATTCCAACACACATCAGCTTCCTCTCTTTATTCAGTGTAAATCAGTACATAGCTTCCAGGTTAAAACTCAAACCAGATGAGCTCCCTTGGCAGTGGCAGCAACACTTTCTGCTGAGGGACTGAAATCTGCTTGGTTTGGGATCAAGGCTGGTAGAAGGATGTGTGTGTTACACTCAGGTTACCGGTACAAGAAGAAGCCCAGTGA
Source organism: Anthoscopus minutus (assembly GCA_013399455.1). Lineage (NCBI taxonomy): Eukaryota > Metazoa > Chordata > Aves > Passeriformes > Paridae > Anthoscopus > Anthoscopus minutus. Next base: position 208,993 of record VWYI01046382.1, on the reverse strand, counting down.
AGTATTTGTTAAAAATATAACAGCTAGTAGAACTGTAATGCTACTCCTCAAATCCACAGTCTATAGAACTGGCATGTTCCTCATGCACAAATATGTTACAGTCTGGCTGGGGAATGCACAAGGAACAAGATGAGAGAAGAGACTGAGCATAAACATGTCAAAAACAAGTAAAAAACATGGGTCCTTAAGATACACAATAGAAAATCACATCCTTAAAGGAAATAATATAAATGTCTATTTCAATACATTGCCAAGAAAAGGAATTATCTAGCTTACAAATCCTTGTTCTGAATTAGTTTCTGATATTACAATCCCAGTAGTTGTTAAACACCAGGAAAACTTTCCAAGGAAAGAATTGCATTCATCCAACACTGCCACAGCTGGTGCTGAGGCAGGTGTTAACACACCAGACACTGCAGCCTGAGGGTGCAGAGGTACCCCCAGAGCATGGCAGAGTGTTCTGGGGAGGGAACAGGCTGGGTCTCACCCCAGAAGGTGCCCTGCCAGCAGAAACAGGGCACAGGCACAGCTGGTGGGGTGGGCACTTGGTAAACACAGCAAGTCATGAGGTCAGTCAGGGTAGAAAAGTTTAAAGGTGAACAGTTTTACAATCTGGAGAAGACAGGAAATACATGAAATGACACCAACATAAAAATGCTTCAGGTTGCAGTCACAATTTACAGCCAGAAGATACAGAAGGGATCACCAAAACACAGCCCAGTACTGATGTACAGCAGAGCTTGGTGCATCACAACTGCACTATAAAACAATACAAACCCCATTATCAGATCTATTACCAGATACTTTTCCTCTCCCAATACAGTTCTAGGGTGGCAGACTGTGTTCCAGATATCCTCTGTGGGCTTCCTGTTCACAGAATTTACATATTTAAACATATTTTGCATTTAAAGTCACTTTTCATTGATCCCCAGAGGGACCAACAGGAGAAAACACGATGAGGTCACTGAATACTTCAGCTGCTGCAAACTTCTGGGCTTTGGTCTTGACTGGAGTGAAGGGAAGCTGAGCATCCAGCATTGGCTGTGGGAGAAGCCAGAGTGTGGAGTCAGTGTTTGAGCAACACTTAAACCACAAAGCACTGGAAGAACTCTTTATTTCCCAAAGAGTAATTTTGCAAGCTTATTTCTCAGGCATAAAATAAAAAGTGATTACACATGGTCTATGTTGAAGAGAGATACTCCTTACTCAAGTCAGTAATCCATATTTCAAAGAGGATTTTTCACAAAGAAATCCTACACCCAAATTCAATTAATTCTATTAAGTGTGAAAGCTTTTGCACACCTGCTTTTCCCTGCTGAATGTTACTTCCAGCCCTAAATGCTGAAGTGATTAAAAAAGAGTTGGGGTAGACTTAAAAAAATTCCAGGAAGAAGAAAAAAGATTATTAGTGAATATCTACAAGGAAATTTGTAAGAAACACAATTTAAAAGGCTCAATCTAACAGGAACCAGACATTGCCCTACTACAAATGTCTTGATTCATCCTACATTCATGATGTTCAATAAAGAATGCCAGTGTGAGCCCAAGCAAGGAGACAGCTGGAATGTGGTTTGTATTTAAAGGGACATCAATTGGCTTGATAATATCTTTAAGGGTTTAATTTTCTTTGTGCAGTAACTGAGTCTGCAGCAAAGGTGAACAATCCTGCAACATGCAGCTTGTCTTAGTCAAATAAACTTGAAGGTCAGCTTACCATATCAAAAGGATTTCTGTCAATGAGTGGCAAATCACTGCATGAAACACCTGAAAAATAAGTATATAGTTTTTTTAAAAAAAGTTAGTCTGATGCTGCCAAAGCTGAAAAAATAGTATTGTTTTCTGTATTTATTAAAAGAAGAGATCCAAACTCTAAACTGTATTTCTTTATATTAGCTCTCTCCTTCACATTATCACTCAAACTGTACAGAGAAATTCAGGGGCACTGTTTGTTCATGTGCAATGTGTGTTTAAGTCACACCAGCTAAGGGAGGTTTCTTCTAACAGTACACACAAATCAAGCTGACATTGACTTCAAAGAGCAATATTCAGATTATCATAAAGCCTTAGAATAACCAGAAGGCCCCAGCAATGCCACCCAAACTGCACCATGCAGGTCCAAGATAAGCACCTGTCTGACGTATTTGTGGCTCTCCAGACTGAACAAAGTTTGTCTCCTTCTCTGGGCTGCACATGATGATGTCTTGTCCTTGCTCTGCAGCTGACAGTTCCATCTCTTCCATGCCATCCACTGCTTTTGATTCACTGCTGCAATTTCCCAGAACCTAAAAAACAGGGGTTTCTCTGTTCCCAGCCACATCCTTGTTATGTCAGACCAAGGAGAAATAGTTTTAACTCCAGGCACTGTACAAGGCACAGGCAGGCCAAGGCTCAGGGTTTAAGGTTGTGATTCATTTCCCAAACACCCTTTAAAGCCTGAAAATCCCTCTGACAGTATAAAGAAAGTTCTTCCACAGGAAGGGAAGGTTTTGAACTTCCAGGTGTTACCTGATCACTTTTCCTCCGGAAAAACCTATCAGCAACACTGAAAGGTTTCCCCAGAGAGTGAAATCACCAACAAGTGATTTCTCATTTTGATAGAGAAAGGATGAAGTAAAAAGCATAAGAAAAAAGTAGTAACCAGGATTTTGAAAACAAATATTATTTGTAGGGGGATGGGAGGTGAAATGACTGCTGCAGTCATGCACAGATCCAAGCAGTAACAAAATGTAAAGACTCCATTTCCAATGAAAGTTACTAAAGGATGATTGACTCCAAAGCACTGACTTTGACTGGTGGCACAGTATAATCTAAATTAGAGGCCACATTCCTGCTTTTTTAAGGCTAATCAAACACAGGCAGATGTCACCAAGTCCACAGACATTTCAGGACATAGATTTCTGACACTTGGATTAGTTCTTGCTATACCTTTAAGGAGATTAAGAGCCCAATGCTGTGCTGTGGAGGATGCTCTGAGGACTGAGTGCTGTGGCTTTTAGTCAAGGGTCCATAAATGCACAAGCATTTGAAAAGCCCACACCAGAAAACAGGAGGTGGTGGACTTCTAGGAACATTGCTTGTCCAAGTGACAACTCCAGCTCTAAAGAACAAGACAAGGTCCCCAAACTGCAGCAGTTCTTACCTTTGTCCCCCCAGAGATAAAAAGCACTGCCCTGAGGAATACACAAGATTTCCAAGTGAGGATTTGATCAGAAGTCCAAGTGTCTGGGGTAATCGAAAAAATTTTTCCTTTGCTAGTAATAACAAGAATTTAAAGCACATCCATGAACAATGCATGACTTACCTTATTTCCCTCTGCTGTGCCAGCAACCAGACACATTTCTTCTGCAGCCACAGAAATGCTGGAAGAGAAACCAAAACATTTTCATTCTTCTCAATCATCTTCATCAATCACCTTCAATCATCTTCTGACTTGTCCAACTAATTTGTTCTGCAGTTTTGCTGCCTTGCTTGGCACTGGTGAGCTACATCAAACTTCCTGGGCAAACAATAAACTTTTACCCCAGCAGCCAAATTATATTTGGGCAAAGCTCTTGATATTTGCTTAAGGGAAGGAAAAGTCACAAGTACTTTGCAAACTTTATCACTGCCAAATTGAAAAGTAACATTTAATGGGTTTTAACATCATGTCTTTAAGTTCCAACTCTAAAATGATTTGTACAAGGTTAATTAAAAGCTGCTTTAACATGCCTACCTTTGTTCAGGACCATCAGGGAGTTCTTCCAATGGGGGAGTGTTTTCAGTGGGAAGCTGATCCATTTTCAAGCTTTGTGCTGGGTGGAAGCCTTTGAGGCCTGATGGGGTTTGTTTTGCAGCTGCATCCTCAGGGCCACAAAGAGGAGAAGGAATGTTTAGGAGCAAAGATCTAAAGGATGATCTGGGCTTTGCCAGTTTTGCAGGGGTCCTTGGAAGCAAACCTGGAAAATGCATTTAATGTTTCATTCCTACAGCAGTTTCCAGAAGCTGAAATGCACTGATCATTATGATTCTGATCAGGGACACAATTGTTTTCTCCTTGCTGAATCATCTTATACAAATATTAGATGGAAATCTTATATACACTTGCAAAGAGAAATTGAAATTATTAACTTCCATCTTTCAAATTAGGCAATTTTAATAGAGTTTAAAAGACAGATTCAGAACTGATGCTTATAACAGATTCTCTGCTGGAGTTGGCTTAAACCCAGTGTTGCTCAAAGCTTTTCAGGAGTTCTCCCCTACTAACAAGAGGCATGTGAAAAAAATTGTCAGTTTTGTGATGAGAAGAGATATCTATGCTCAAAAAAAGGAAATTTAAAATCAAATTATGAACTAGAAATGGCAGAAAAGCAGAACTGGAAATACTGACTGCACATAAATGTCAATAAGATGCTGAAAATGAGGTTATATTTTGAGCACCTGTTAAAAAACCTGGACTATTAAACAGCTTTTATAGCAAACTGGATTATATTACAATCTTGTTAACCATGACCACAGATTATGGGCAGACTTTATTTGCAGCTTTGAAAACAGCACTGAGAGTTAAAAAAAAATTCCAATTCCTGTCCTACAATTAGAGGATGTGAGCTGGCACTGGTATTGATGAAAAGGCTCATCAGCTGAATATGGGAATGTTCAGATTAGAATTTCATTATTAAATTTATGCTGGAAAAACATGAACCAGCTATTTCACCTCTGTCTAAGCAGGGATTTCATGCTGCCATAACCACTCAAATCAGCACATTCATGTATACCAGTTTACTTTGGATGAAATCAGTCACTGGCTGAAACAGAGTGTCCAGTACTGGAGTTGTAGCCAGTGTAAACAGCACAATTCCTCTCCAGTAAAATGGATTAAACTCTCTTTGGCACTTTCAGGCCACAGAAATCATAATTAAGTTTCACCTACCTGAAAAGTTTTTCACAGGGCTTTCAATCCTGAAAAATCCTGCATCAAAAACCACTTTTTCTTTCTCTGGCAGCTTCTCCTGATGTGTACCCTCAGCAGCTCCCTCCTGCTTCATTTTATCCCTCATGGCTGCTTTCACAGAAGCCAGGCGGTTCCGGGCAGCAGTTCTGGCAGCTGCTTCCACCTTGGGTTTGGGAACTCCACTTGGAACTGTCTTTTTCTGGAATGGTAAGAAAGCTGGGTCACACCTGGAAATTCTGGATAGGAGCAATTACACATTAACTTTTACACAGGTGCTGCTGCCACAGACACAGCAAGGAGCAAAAAGAGGCTCAGGGGGGAGCTTCTGGCTCTGCACATCTCCCTGACAGGAGGGGGTCAGGCTCTGCTCCCAGGAAACAGGAGCTGGGGGTTTCACAAAAAATACCTTCACTGAAAAGGGTTGTCCAGCCTGCCCAGGGCATCCCTGGAGGGATTTAAAAGTCAGGTGGATGTGGCACTTGGGGACAGGGTGGTGGCCTTGGCAGTGCTGGGGGAATGGTTGGACTTGAAGACTTCTCCAACCTCAACAAATCTACAATTTTATGCATCAAGGCCTCTGCCCATCCTCAGCATCTCTTGGGCTGCAATCCAGTTGTTAAGGTAAGTCTGTGATGACAACATTAAGATGTTTTTTCAATGAATCTGCAGTTCAAAAATCCTCAATACAACTTTTTTTTCCCTAATAAATTCAGTAAGATTTTGGAAGCACTGGGATGTAGGGACTCCTAGTGGCAGGGACATAGTGTAACCACAGGACAGACTCCAGGCACTCAGTGAAGTCTCATCTGGCATTCAGTTTTCCAAGGGAAGTTTTGTTTTCTACCACCTGAAGGGTTCTGGCATTTATGGGCAGCTCCCACAGACCACATTCCCTCTGTTTTCCCATGCCTGGAGTTCCTTATCTACCTTCATCTCAATGTTATGATGAATTAAGCAGTCTCAAGGAACAGCACAGAGTTTAGGCAAGGCAAATACAACTTGCTAGTCAGAAGCAATTATATTTCAAACCAAAGAGCAAATAAAACAACTCACATTACAGCTTATTTTGCAATAAGCACTAACCTATTTTGGAGAGTGTCAGATCCATTTGTGCTTAGAGAAGCAGCAGTTTTAAGCCACCCATGGTTGGTTGGCTTAATGGGACACCATTAACTGAGCACTCCCTACTCAAACCTGGCAGTCACTCCCAAATTCCTGTGTGATTTCCTTTCCAGTTAAGTCAGTGGCCCAGATATATTGTTTTATATCTGAAGGGTAAGTTTATATCCCAAATCTAAGAGATTTGTCTTACTAGCTTAGTATCCAATGACTCAAAAAAAGGTAATTGTTAATTCTTGGCTCTAATCTTGCCAGCCAAAAGAGGCAACTAGAACTAAACCCACCAAAAAATACAAGTGCACATGGGAGAGGTGAGGGAGAAGGGTGCATCCTGAGAGGAATTTCACTTAATATTCAATATATCTAATGAAGCCATACAAGATGTACTTTAGAGGCTCATACCTTGACAACTGCCTTGCTTGGGACATCAAGTGGCTGCCACTCATTGTCTTGAAGCTTCTTCAGATTATCAAATTTTTTTTTCACATCTTCAATCTGTTGGTCACATTTAAGGAAAGCAAAAGAATACATTGTAAAATAACCTTTATCCAAACAAGCACAGTCTTCCATCCTGCAGGAAACATCTCTCAGATACCTCTGAGGAAGATCAAATTTTCATGCTTTCTTCTGAGAAGTTAAAACCTACGATTAAAACCATAACAAATCCATCTCTGCATTTAATTACTTACAAACTCCTTTGTTGAGTGCCGATTTACAAATACTGTTGAGAGCTCTTTTGAAAATTTAGATTATATTTCATTCTGAAACTAAAGAAAGCATCAACAAAGGAAGAGATGAAGGTTTTCTACCACCTAAGCTCAGCCATAAATAGAGTTATTGTAGTTATTTCTGCATTATTCTCATCCTGAAGCACTGAACTCTTATTTTTCAGGTGAGCTTCAGGAATTTTTCAAAAACCGGGAGGTAGACACTGTGACTGTATCCTCACTCCAAAACAGAATAAGATTTGGCCAAATATATTCATTTCAGAGACAGACAAGATACACAGGCCACAAGAATACACAACAGAAGAACTGGTCCATGAATTATAAGTTATAGTATCCCAATTGCAACTATTCACTGTCACAAAGCATTAAAACAAAGACCTGCATTTTTTTACATTAAAGATAAAAAGTAGAACCTGAATATTAAAAAAACAAAAGTTTCAATACTTGGTTCATAAATAACTCCATCAGTTTTATCCTACTAAGTTAACATACAAGTACATACCTGAAAACTAATCATATCCCAAAATCCATCCAGGTCTGTACATGTTGTTTCTTTTTCACCTCGTTTAAATTCACAGTTATCAACCAGTCCTTCAAACTGTTTGAACCTTTCTCCTATGAGCAGCCTTGTCTGACCAACTGTGGTGCGAATCAGGTCCTTAGCTGGTAGCAACAAGAAAAAAAAATACAGGACATCTTGGATAAATAAGTGTTTGAGAAGTCTGGAATTTGTTGTCCCATCTTTTGGAAACCTGCAATTCAATTCAGATGGAGCCTTCCTGTCCACTGAAATGCTCTGAAGTTGCTTCTTTCAAAAAAAATTACTCTCTCAAATCTTAAAGAAAAGTATTGTTGGAGTCATCTATATTTTCCCAGATAAGGGCACTTATTCAACAGTAGAAATTAATCTTATTTTTAAAACTCAGCTTGGTTAAAGTTCATACATTTAAATACACTTCAGAGCAATAGAACAACTATTTTGATGTGCACTTTCTTCACTTTATCACAGCAAGTGCTAACACAAATTTTAAGAACAGGAGACTTTTTCTATCTTGGGGCAGATTTTTTTTTTGCTATGTTGCAAACAGCAAACACATGTCCTTCCCTGTGCCTCACTCATTTCCCATAACCCCCCTCCTAGTGCCTACTGCAGCTCTCTCTTACCATCCTCTGGAATGTCCAGCTCAAGGTTTCCTTCCCACTGCAGGCACTGAGACAGCAGCCTCTCTGTCTCAGTTCGAAGAACATCTCTGAAAATACAGGGATAGAGAAAAAATAAGGATTTGGAGAATTTCTTGACTTGTGGTTTCTAATGGTTACTATCCTTTTGCTCTCAGAGAAGTCACAGTCTTTGAGCTGAAGATTAGACTGTTTTATTTTGCTGATTGGCTGAGGTGCAATTTCTTTTCTGCTGCTTTCAAGCTCATGATCCTTAAGACAAGGTGTCAGTCTCCAGAATTTTACATTCTTTCCTTGCACCTAAGGTACAAAAGGGTGGACAGGAATGTCTGCCTGCTCAGGTCACAGCTGACACAAACCAATCACCATTAAATTAAGCTGATCTTTAGAAAAGGTCTCATTATTCATATTAAGAACCTTCAAATGGACATCAGGGAAGTGAAACAAATGAACAAAAACCTGAAATAGGACACATCATGCTCTTGCTCTCTTGTATCATCAGACTTCCCTGCAAGTGCTGTCAAGTCAGGAGTTGTTTTGTTTGATTTCTGAGTGGAAGTTTTCTCATCTGATTCACCTGCTGAAAAACATGAAAAGAATTTGTTCAGAATCTGGTGATAACTAAAAGCATTAGAATAAACTAAATGTGAACTTCCTTACCTTCTCCTTTCAAACTTGTGGTCATTTGCTGTTCTTGAACGCCTTTAACACAAAGTGAAATTTGAGTTTTTAAATTAGGCTTTTGTGCTTTTGTTTCACTGGATTTTTCAAATCTTTTGCTGGAAACAAACCAAATTACATTTAGTTAGGACACATTGAAAAAGTGACATCAAATATGGCAAATTTCACAGAAATGCACAGTTTAGAAGGCAAACCTCCAGACAGCACTAGAGAACTCAAATAAATAAATCAATCTGTGCAGGTAGATATAGGGCAGAGTCCTTGACAGTTGCTCCTCAAGCACAGACAGAATTAAGGATTTTATTCACATCTGCTGTTCTGTTAAGTCACATTTAAGCAATGATAGAAACCTTTGAGGATCAGGGGTTACAACACCACAACACTTTGTTACAAAGTGAATCTTTCTATAGGAAAATGGTTTTTTTGCATCCCCACAGAGAGGTTCACTTGCATTTTAGGCCCCATTTTAGAAGGAAGAATCTTACACTGGAGATTTTGAAAAATTCCAGACAGCGCTGGGTGTCAAAAAAGCATTTGCCCTTGAAGGAGACATGGGTGTCACAGTGTAGGTTGCCAATCCACTCAGAGGCTGAAACACAAAGTTTTGAGGTGCAAAGGAACGTGTTCTGGGTCTCCTTGGAGAAAAATTGTTGCTTTCCACTGAGGTTTGTTCTTGCTGAAGTTCTGCTGGCATTGAGTGCTTGGAATCAGCTGCAGAACTTTTCACCACTGCATCCACTCCAGCATTTGTCTCCACTTCATGTTTAGAAGAAATTACCTGCAACAGCATAGACAGACAAATCAAATCATCAAATCAATCATGTGTTTATAATAAATATGATTTATAACATGAGTGTCTGAAAGCCATCAGGAAGAAAACAGCTTAAGGTAAATCAGCTCCTAAAACAGCACACCTGGGTAGAAGTCATGAGTTACCAACAAGTCCAATAATTTTTGACACCAGCAAATCATTCTGGAGGCAGAAGTAACACTTCACTACAAAGAATGCAACAATCTACTCCAGGGGCTAAAGCAGAACACCTCACCTACCAAAACAATAATTAAAATTGGCAAATGCTTGCTCCCACTGCTGCGAAAAAAAGCTTTAAGGTGATAAAATCCTTAAGAGCAGAATTACTGGCTCCAAAGCCAACTAGGCCCATTGAATAATCAGAGTTTATGCACATAATCCAATTCAAAGACTGAAAAACATGATGGAATAGGCTGATAGCTGAGGAATGCAACCCAAGACAAGTGCAGTTAGCACCACAGAATGTCATTGAAACAGGAGAAAAAAAATTAAACAATAATTCACATTCTTATGAGTGACCAGATAGTCACACAGAACACATTTTTGAGATACCTAATTGAGGCTGCTAGCTCAAGCCAGCCAAAAAACTCTGGGTGTTTTTCAAGAAAATATGCATCTTCAATCCACTGAAAGCCTTGTTATACTTCAGTCACCTCTGCAAGGAATGCAAACCTGGAATTTTGCTTTTAACCAGCCTTTTCAAATGAGCTGCCTGTGGTTACAGCTAGAGTTTACCAATTGGCAGGGACTCCTGCCTGTGAAGAGGTGCTTGTCCAAGGAAGACACAAGTGCTCTTACCTCCTCTTTGGGTGTGATTGCACAATCTCAAACACATTAAAGCACAGCTGCAGGAACAAGGTGGAGATGGGAGGTGTGAGAGGGAAGAGTGGAGCAAAAGAAGGAAAAAATCATGGATAACTCTTGCTCAGAAGGGTCTGCATATGAGTGCATTAAAAAATGCTGGAAGTGATGTCACCAAGAACCACAATGACTGCCTTCAGCTGTAAGTCATGCAGAAATTAGTGTTCTACTTCACAGAGAACAGCATTTCCAGCTTTATTTTTTGGTGGTTCAAAACCTAAAATTGTGTTTATTTCTAAGCCTCTAGAGTCTCATATTGTTACCTGAGCAGGAAAAGGATCCATTCAGAACACATTTCAAAAAGGAATGAAACTGCAGAAAATTTACAGCTGCTTGATTAAAGCAGCAAAGCAGTTTTGGGTTTTTTTTTTGACTAGTTAAAACATCAGATATATGTCATGCAGGAACTTCTTGTCTATTTTGAATCATTGTCCAGATCTTGGTTAGTAATCACATCATCCATCAGTCATGTCCATATCCATGGTGGGATTCATGGGGCTGTTCTGTGAAGGGCCAGGAGCTGGACTGGGCTGATCCTTGTGGGTCTCTTCCAACTCACAGTATTCTGTGATTTTATAAGAGCACTAAATTTTATCTTAATTTTTTTAATATGGTAATATTTTACATACACACAACTCCTCCCCAAATTCTAGTTTATCAGTGAAATTACTACTTTTATGCCTGAGCACTTCAGCTACAATGACAGTTATTGGCTCTTAAATCAGTTTTACTGCTTTTCCATTTCAACTATTAGAAGACCTACCTTTGTGGGATCAGGTTTGACAGCTTTCTTCTGCTTTCCTACATTTGGTGTCTTTTTCTGTGACTGGTTACCTGCAAAAAGAGACACTCCCAGAGGTCAAAAAGGCATCTGGTTAATGTAATCTTTCACTAAAACACTGCCATAAAAATCCAGTTGCTAAAGACAGGGAGAGACTGTTTAATTTCTTGGGGGGAGGTGGCTAGAGAAGAAATAGCATTGCAAAAGTTCATTCAAAAGAAAACTGGCCTAGGATTTAACAGCCTAGTTAACAGATGCATCACCAAGAAAACAGATTCATTAACTCATCAATCTTTAGATGTTGCCATATAGTAAAAATAAAACTCATTTTATTTCCTAAAAGGTTGAGGAAAGAGTGTCAAGCCAAATTGAGTTTAGATTTTTAATTTCTAATATATGGCATAGGAATTCTGTTGGTTGATTGAATTCTAGTAAACAGGAAAACAGAGAGAAATTCCTAACCTGAAGACCAAAGGCTCTCATCTCTTCCAGAGATCTTCCTGCTCATATATTTAATAATTACATGTGTATATATATATACATATATAAACAGCCACACACCAAAGCACCAATCTTTACCAGTTCTGGCTCTGTTCTTTGAGTTTGCCACTATCATGTGGACATGGATGCTCCACACTGATGGATTTTGTGGGAAACTGTCCAGTGCTGGTTTCAACATGTTGATTTAGATATTGCACTAGAGCTCCAGACAAGAGTCTGAGTGATCCAGCATTTGGTTCTTTTCTTAGATGATCATTTGGCATGACTTAAATGCAGCCTAAGCTATAGCTGAGCTACACAACTCTGCCTCACTTACCAGCAGTAGCAGCAATTGGTTTCAGCATCTGCCTGGCTGCAGAAGCAGCTGCTCTGGTGACTCTCACACTTGGGGCTGGTTGGGCTGCAGTCTGCAACACTGCAAGAGAGATTAATCCCAGAGATTCCAAGTTTAATAAGGAGCTGCACTCAAGTAACCAAAAGTTGACATTTTGTAGAAATCAGAAAAATGCATCAGCAGTTATCAGTTGCATGAGGTTGCCAGAATGAATAGGGTTGGGTGGTTTTGGTCAGCTCAGTGCACAGCTTGGCATCCAGGCAGTGCACTGAGGGATCCTGACTGGAGGTGGTTTTACTGCACAGGTCCAGCAAGGTACCAGTGCTTGATGCTGTGCACAAGGCTGAAGGAATGCTTCCCACTGCTCCCTGCAATCAGTCAAGACCCTCCCTGTTTTACAGATTAACCTTTTTAGAGTAATATCTTTGCCATGGTTATTTGCACAGCTGGAAGCTTAAGCAAACCATTGGTGTAACACAGTGATGCCCTGGCCATTATATAAAAGATTTCCAAGGTCAGGATTTAATGCAATCTAACAAAGTACTCTTAAGACTAATTGGCTTTGAAGTATTTCATAAAACATGACAAGTTCATGCACCATATTACCCATCTTAATCATTTTCATCTTTGTATTTTAGCACTGTTTCTAATAGGCTTTTTAAATGACAGCATTTTCCTGCACAGACAAATTCCATGGGAGCTCTTTATTCCACTCCCTGTGTGCCTGAAATCCCCACTTGGTTGCTGTTAAAGCTACTCCTGTCTCTAATGTCAAGCTGTGATTGTGTAGAAACTAGAATGAAAAGTTGGGAAAAAATTACTGGCTAAATAACTACAACACTGGATTTATCAAACATTCACTTCCCAAACACTTTTATATTGGTGTTACACAGAATCACAGAATGGTTTGGGTTGGAAGGGACCTTAAGGATCTCCTCATTCCAACTTCCCTGCCATTGGCAGGGAAGTTTAATATAATATAATGCATATAATAGTATATATCACATATAATACATATCCTTGATTCAATAGAAAAGAAATAATCAATTTTAAAAAGAAATAATGGATTTAGAAAAAGAAGTAACCAATTTAGAATAAGAAATAATCAATGACTGACCATTTTGCAAAAAATAAACATTTTAATTAATTTAATTAATAATACATCTTTTCAGCATTCACCAAAGAAACTACAGAAATTTATTTAAATAAAGGTCTGCTGCTTGCTGATTTGATTAGATTAATGATGTGAAAGTCATTTCACTCTGAATTACTGAATATCTTGCATTAACATCAACATTCCACATGACTTGGTTGTATCTACTTAAGAATATCACTGAGCTATGAGGAAGTTTCTGATCCAAAGTATTTTAATCCCTTAAACATGGCACAGGTTTTTTTTTTTTTAAATTGCTGTTTTCTTAAGAAATATCTGTAATTGTGGCACAGAAAGTGACAGACACAGAAGGCACTTGCTCTTTTCTAACAGCAGTCACTACCTGTGATATTCTTCTTGAGGCAAACAGAAACCTCTGCCCAGCTTCAGGAGCTGAAGCATCTGGCAGTTGGTGCAATGTGCCTACTGACCTTTTTTTCCCCTCTCCCAGGGGGAATAATCAGTAACCAGGACTGTCAGGATTGAGCATTCCATTTCCCTGAGCCTGTGGAGGCAACAAGCTCATGCTTGGAGCTACACACTTGATAACCTGCCAGCTGCTGCCCTTGGTAGGAATGGCCATCTTCAAATCTCATGTGCCTACTGACCACCCAAAAATGTACTGTACACCCAAAAATGTACAAAAAAATCAACTTTCAGGTTCAGCTGTATTTCCATACCTTTATTTTTTTCAGCCACTTTGACTGTACTCATCTGTTTATGTCCTGACTGTGCAGAGCACACACCCTGCCCTCGGGCACTGACCTACAAGAAAAAAACAGGGTTTTTGTGAAGTATCAGACTTCCAGAAATTCAGCAGCCCAGATGCTTTCCTCATCCATCCATCCATCCATCCTTACAGTAAAGGAAAAAGTCAAATAATTTGGCACAGGGGGCTTTAACATGTAGAGAGACATAAAGAATAACTTAAAATAGATTGGTTTAAGGATATGCATTATTATGCATTATCCAACTAATTAATAAATTTTCAGAAAAAGAATGAAGGAAAATATTTAAAAGCAACACTTTCAGAATATTGAAAAACCTCATTGAAAAATAGATCTGGAAAACTTGTGCTCTTTTCTGTTTGTACTGATCTAATCAAAGTTGTGATGACACCACTCTGAGTCTAAAATTGCATCACTCTCTCTAAATTTATTCACTGAAGTTATATATATGTATATAAAAAACAAACCGTAGAGGACTTAGATGCAATTGGTATCAGAGATTTCCCTTCTTGGATCTTGGCTTTTGACCGTGTAATCCTTCCAGAGAAAGCAGGAACTGTCTGGAAACATCCCCAAGGAAATCACAGTTAATAAACTCCTTTTTCCCCCCTTGTCACTGAGAGACTGAGCAAGAAGCACAAATGTGAAAAACAACATGCCTGTGCAAAATGGGTCAAGTCTATAATCTAGAAAGCTTTCAAAGCTGAGTTGACTAAATATGAACAAGCTACTAGTTCTAAAATAATGAAGTTCTTTCATTTGTGGATGAATCATTCCAGTTTTTGAACTGAACATAGTCACAAATACAAAAACCCACATATCATTAGTATTATTTCCAGCTTTGTTTAAAAAAGAAAGAGCCAAATTACTGTCTTATCATAACAAACAATAACAAAGCATTTACAAAACAAACAGCTTATTCGGAATAACACACAGATCTTGTACACAAATAGCAATTTAAACAAAGTGCACAGATGCAATTAATTTAAATATGAAATATTACCCTTGTTACCTTCTCTCTTGGCTTTTCTACTGCTGCTTCCTCAGCAGTAAGTGCAAGAAATCCAGGTGCAGGTGGTCTGTACAGCCCAACCTTGAACACCCCTTTCTTGGCTTTCTCTCTCTGCTCTTGCAGTTTGCGTAGCTCCTTTTCCTCCTTGTAGCGCTGGAGCATCTCCCTGCGCTTGTTCATCCCCTTGGTGGCTGCATTTGGGGCTTGCTCTGCAGCAGACAAGGAAGACAGATGTGTTATAAAATCATGAAGATGTTTTTGAGCCAACAAGAAGTCAGAAATTTCCAATAAATGTTTCCAAGCTGGAAGAGGAATGTAAGTCAAAGAGCAGAACTGATTGGAATCTCGAAATTGTTTTAACCCTCCCCACTAAAAGGGAATTCAGTGGTAAATCTCAATTTACAAACAGGCTTCCCCAAATATCCACCTGAGGATTACCATAAATTCACTCCATTTCAGAGGTTTGCAAGATTACTGGTATGAAAAGTAACACTTCAACTTCTTATTTGGTTTATTTGAACCAGTTTCTCTATTCAAACACTTGCAATGTCATTGAAAACTGAGCTTTAGATACTAAAGTCTGACTCAGGCTGAGAATAAACAAGGCAGAAGTTATATGAAAGAATAAAACCTCAAGATGATGCCAAACTTGAATTATGTCTACCTGAAAAATTAATATCCACTTTAAGTTGAAATGTACAAAAGATAATCAAGACAAATCTATTACATTTCATATTTGATATTACTACATACAGACTGCACTCTAATAATCTCCAAAAGATTACTATGTTCCAATAGTCTTCTGCTATCAAAATACTAAAGGTGGTGTTTCTAAAAAAAATCCTGTCAACATTTTTAAATATTAACTTAATTTCTTAGGCCACAAGCATCCAAGAGAGCCAGGGGCCAGAACTCAGCATATATGCAGGCCCTATTTTCTGAGAGGAAAATAAGTTGTCAAAAATTTGCCATTTTCAAAATAACATCATACTATGCATTTACCCATTAAAGATTTTTTATATAACATAAAATTGCCCATTGCTAAGAACACTTTAAACACAAAGCAATGATAAAGGCACTTTCTATTGAATATTAATAACAAAATGCATTCTTCCTTTAGTTGCTGCAGACAAATCAGAGCAAAGCTTCATTCATACCACTGGAGCAGTGAGGAGGGTACAGCTGTATTTTACTATCTTGATGTTAACACTTGGAAAGGTTGATAGGGTTTTAAATCTTAAATTTTTTTTGTCAAATTAAAATGTTGACTGCTATTACGTTTCTGTGACAATGCTACTAAACCTACTTAAAATTCTTACCATTATAAAAAGAAAAAGTCTATAGCAAGTCTTTACTTACTCTGTTTCACACTGCTGCTCCCTTGAGAGCACAATTCCCTGGTTTCCTTGAGCTCAGAAATTCCCCTGTCCTTGGAGAGCTGAACATTGACATCTGCCAGCCCAAACTGCCGGCCCTTTTCAAAGAGCTTGTGCCTGTTCTCCTTCTGCAGGATCGACTTCCTGCGGGCAACCTTGGTCCTGAGGGCTTCTGTACTCAAATTCCTCTTGTATCGACTGGCAAACTGGGAGGTAGCAGCCATCCTGATGACCTTAGACAACAATCACAGTGATTAGGAAAACATTTCACAGCGTTTCCCGTTTTTGTTAAAGTTTGCATGTTATGAGCAAAGCCCTGAATTCTTTATTTCTGTATGTGACCAGAGAAAATTCAAACGATGATTTCAGCAACAACTCTTTCAGCAATTTCTCATTATTTTTATTAATCCCAAGGACCAGTCTGGTTGTTGAGTAGTCACCAAGTCTGACATAGAATTAGGAGGGAACACTGCACCCATGCCTGGGATTGGCTGGGCTGCTTTCTGCACAGCTGTTTTCCACGTTAAGGAGATGAGCAGGTAAATGACAAGGCTGTAGGACAATACTTGGAAGCAACATTTCATTTAGATTAGACCTATCTGATAGCAAGGAATTTTGTCATGCAGCAGAGTACTCAGAACCAGGATGTTTCCAGGATACAACTGCAATACAATAGTTATTCAAGCAGCATTTTTCCCATCTTTTTTAACCTGAAGAAGCATTAAGCCAATTATCAGTTGGTTTACACTTGCTATTCTAAAGTACCTTAAAGGGGAGCCAGGAAAAGTGGAAAGGGGCACTGGGCAAGGGCCTGGAGTGCCAGGACATGGGGGAATGGATGTAAACAGACAGAGGGGAAGGTTAGATGGATAGTGGGAAGAAATTCTTCATTGTGAAGGTGGGGACTCCCTGGAACAGCTTTCCTAGAGATGCTGTAGCTGCCCCATCCCTGGAAGTGTCCAAGGCCAGGTTGGATGGGGCTTGGAGTAAAGTGGGACAGTGGAAGGTGTCCCTGCCCATGGCAGGAGGTGGGAACAAGATGGGCTTTAAGGTTCCTTCCTACTCAAACCACTCTGGGATTCTGTTATTCCCTGCATTCCCACTGAAACCTTGTCAAGGTTCTCCACCTCAGCCACGGTCTTTCACACATCTCATCTTCCACCACTTACAAAAAACAGTTTTACAGTAAGCACGGTGACAGAGCTAAACTGAACACCCAAGGGTCATTAATTAATTGGTAATTTAGTCATTTACTGAGTTTTTTTTATTTTAGGACAGCATGCTCTGATCAAACTGAAAGAACCTTCAGTGAACTGAACTGAAAAGCCTGTACAATGGGTGTACAGGATTTCTTAAAGTCCATCCCCTTCACATCTGTGTACTACCAAAAGCCAAAAACTCAGCTGGGAAACCCAAATGTTAGAAGAAAAAAAGCAATGCAAGGTGGAAATAATGCAGAAATAAATTGAATATATTTATGGGAAAAGCAGTCATGGAGAGAACCTGAGCTGTTGGAAGAAGGAATACAGCCCAAGCCCGTTCAGATGCCACCAGAGCTGGCAGTGGCAGCTCCCTGTTCCCCACTCCATGGAAGTGTTCATGGAAGGGGGAATTTGCACAGCACCAACAGCACCTGCACAACCTCCTGGAACTGCTTAAAACAGATACTGCACAGAAACCTAAATCAGTGCAATTTTCCCCTTTTTTCTGATATATTTAGTGCTGCAGGAGGGGAAAAATGGCCAGTGAAAGTTAGAGAGCAAAGGGGAATAAATATCAAAACTCAAATTGGGGACTGGATCTCTTCCACAATCCTGGAAGAGCTGGTTCACACCACACCAGCAGTACCTGATTTGTGAATATCTTGGGCTTCACCCTGCATCTTGCACTCTAGCTTATAGAAATTGATTAAAAAATGACAGTTTATTATGACTGCAAAAACTCCACTGGAGTTCATAGGTCATATTTGCCCTGCTTTACATTTAAGTGATTAAGGGAGGTTAATTCATGAGCATCTCCAGTAATCATATTTGAACTGATCCTGCTAGTAATTACAGAATTAGTCATTACAGAATTGTTGGTAATTACATGGTATTACATAAAGCCATAAACAGTGGGAATACATCTCTACTACCTGTGTCCTAGAAGCAGCAGGCTTTTGAGCCCAGTGGATGATAAACATTCCTGAAAACAGCAGTTCAGTCTCTACACTCATCCCTTTTCAGTACAAAGTTAGTGGATTTACCCTTAATCATATTCTTTGAGTAGAGCAAGGTTAACAGTGATACCTATGGGCTCATTAAAAATGTATGTCACGCTCAATAACCCAAAGATGTGTTTAGAACAAAAATACCTCTCCTCTTCTTCCCAGGTTCCTGCTCCCGTGGAGTATCTTGCCCAAACAGGAGCCTAAAAGATTAATTATTTAAATTGGCATAAACTCAAGTAAAGACGATTAACAAGAAAGAGACAGAGGGCTTACACAAAAGATTTCTGACTGGCTGACGTACAGTACCAAAACTTAAAGCTTATCATTTGATAAATAACAACGAAAGAGAAGAGACACTTTTGCCCGACAACATCCTAAGAACCAAAGGACAATATGAGCATGAAAACATTTAGGTGCTCTTTTAGCATGAATAGTGAGAAAACAGAGCAGGAAGAGCAAGCATCGCTACGTTTAAAGCGGGTAGAGACTGAGTAAAACCTGGACTCAACGGTTTCGAGATGGGCCCCGGGGATCGGACCAGACTGTCGGGAACACTCCCAGACCCGGCTGTGCGGAGTCGCCCCAGGATTGTCCCCTCAGCTCCTTCCCCACCAGCGCCTCCGGGTGTTCCCACCCCAAATGAAAGAAGAAGCACCGCTGCCAGCCCACCGCCAGCAAGATCCCCAGTCCAGGCCCCTTTCGGAGCACACTGCAGGAGAGTCAAGGTCCTTCTGACCCCTCAAAGCCCTTCCAGGACTCCCAAATTCCGTCCCGAGACCCCACAAAGCCTCCCGGGCCCGCCATTACCTACCCCGTCCCCGTGCACCCCTCAGCCCCTCCGCGCGCCGCCCCGCCTCGCTTTCAAATCTCACCCGCCAACGCTCATTGGCCAGCCCCGACCCCTCCGCTCCCATTGGCCTCACCCGCGGCCGGTGATTGGCAGTTCCGGAACCCCAGAGCGGACTGCTTATTGGTCGACTGATGATCATTCTTAATTTTCATTGGCTGTTCTAGAAATTTCCCCGCCCATGCTTGCCGCTCATTGGCTGGTGGAGTGAAGGCGGTGAAGCCGCTGAAGACGGTGGGGGGCGAGGTCTGTCCTTGACGTCCCGTGCGGCGCGGGGGGCGTTAAGATGGCGGCGGATGTCACCTGTGTGTGGGGTCACCCGGCACGGGTTTGGGCTTGCAAAGCCCTCTCTCCTAGCCGGGTCTCAGAGACAGTGATGAGCCCTCCCACTACCCACAGACTCCCAGAACGGACAAGGTTGGTAGGCACCACAGTGGCTCAGTGGCCCAACCTCCGTGTTCCAGCAGGGTCATCCCAGAGCACAGGGCTGTGTCCAGACAGCTCTGGCATATCCCCAGTGAGGGAGACTCCACACTCTCTCAGGGCAATCTGTTCAGGACTCGGTCACTGCACAGGGAAGTTCTTCCTCATGTTCAGGTGGAACTTGTGGGCATCAGTTCCCGCTCGTTCCTCTGGTGCCATTGCTGGGCCCCCAGGAGCAGAGCCTGGTCTGCCTGTGAGCCCCTCCTGCAGACAGGGACAGACAGGGCTGAGGGCCCCTCTGGAGGCTGAACAGCCCCTGCTCCTTCAGCCTTTCCTGGGCACGGAGATGCTGCAGTCGGGCTCTCGTCTTCCCCTGCACTTGCTCCCGGAGTTCCATGTCTCTCGAACTGAGGAGCCCACAAGGTCCGTGTTCACATCTTGATATCTGCATTGTGCCACCCCCCCGAGGAGCTGAAGCCGGGTCTCCACAGGTGTGAAAGAGCCACAAACACATTACTAAAGTAGTTTTTATTAACGACCCTGCATTTCCTGCCATACCCGCATCGCCCCAACCCCGCGGTTTGCGAGGGTGACTTGCGTTTAACACCGTTCTCAGCTACTGGTGAGTTCTGTTTGTTTGTAAGTGGTAACCTGGGAAATTCAAATGCTAATGGGGGAACCATCCGCTTGGTGGCACTGCGAAAATGGGGACGGCGTTTGGAGAGGGTGAAAAAAAAAATGTGGAAACGAGAAAGTGCTGATCAGCAGGAGCGGTGGTCAGCGGCGGAGGACAGCCATGTGCTTCCAGCAGCCTGAAAATGCGGGATTCCCTCTGGAGTTGCACAAATATATGAGTAATTTTGTATATAAATGCGATTTAAAGACAGCAATAAATGGATTAAGCACCGCAGTAAGACCACTAAGCTGTTCCCTACGGCCATGATCAGAGTGGCTCTGGGCATCTTAGTTTGGAGCAGCTGGGGAAGAGTCACCCTCTGTTTCTGCACAGGCTGACAAAGGTTCTAGCAAAGGTCGCGAGTATTGACCATCCAACCTAATCCTACAGTCATTTATTTGCTAGAGATAATAAAAGATCAGCATGGAGGTTATTGAGTGCTGCCAAAGTGCTGGTTTGAATAAGATCCATTTAAACAACAGAACCACAGGAGCTCAGATCTGTGAAGTGTACAGAGTCCAATCCAATGCAGTCCTCCGCAGGTGTTTGTTGATTTTTCTTGGTCCACTTTTTCTCCTTAGACAGTGGAATTTGAGGACATTCAGCAATTCTGCCTTATATCAGGACATAGTCCAGTGATGTGAGTCATGCTGAAACAAGTTTTAGAGAGAAAGTGAGTTTAGGAGTGTCACCATTTCAACCAAAAATCGGGTTTTTTCCTTACTGCATACCTGAATGTGCTGAAACAATACTTGTTTGCTCCTTGGAGCATCTGGACTGGCACCTTTGCTCGTTTCCACTCTTGTGGATGTCAATACAGAATTTAGGAAGCTTTGCTACAGCCTGGGCTTCATCTCAGGGGCTCAAGTTACAACAGGAGTGATAACACAGCTGTGAGCCCTTGAGGAACCCGAGTACCTGCCCTGGCTTTGCTGTGCACCTTTGCAGGTGTTACCTGAGCCAGGAAGGTCCAGCCAGAATTGGTTTCCTTAACGTGCTGCAGAGACACCTTCCACTGACAATATTTAGGTCACCACAAGGGTCTTGGTGTGTTTGAATAATGCCAAGATTTTAAAGTGTTGTAATGTCACTTAAGATAAAACACTCTGATCGGGTGTTTTCCAGCCAAATTCCTGATTGCTACTGATTTTGTTGTGCTCAGAGTAATATTGTGTTAGGAGGAATAAACATATTACCATTTCATAGAGATAAACAAGGGATATGAATTTCTAAACTCATTATTCTGGGCAGATATTAGCCATGCCTGAAAGGTTAAACTCCTTGTTCTCACACAGACCTGATAATTTTATGATAATATCCCATTTTAGCCATAGAGCTTTGAGAACCAATTTGAATTTTGTTATTTCTTGGCAATATAACTGTCATTATCCTATATATTTTGTACTGAATAGATCATTATGTGGCAATCTGCTAACTTGCTCTTTCTGCTCTTCATTTCTTCACATGGAATATTGCTGTTTGTGAAGGTGATTTTCCCCACCCTTGCACAAATGAAGAGCAATATGGAGTGTGTGGGGAAATCTATCCTCGAATTTAGCCCTGAAATAATTATATTTTCTGATCATGTTTTTGGTGAAAGTTCTGGTAAATGGAGTTACAAAGCTGTATCCCACAGCCATTTGCATGTAGTCAAAGAAAATCCTGTGTAGGCAAAATAAGACACTGCAGAGGGCACAGGTTGCCAAATTTAATTGATAACCTCTCAATCATGTATTGAACAGCAAATTCATTATGATGCATCAGCTGCTGTTCCCATTTCTGCTCAGGGTTTTCATCTGAAGTGGTTGCTACTTTAAAAACCAGAAGAAATTCTAGGAGCAGAAAACAGAAGTGAAATTCCTATATTTGAACAAATAGGGAACACAATTAAGCCTCTTGCTCTGTTCTGTGAGGTTTATTTTGCTCTGCAGCCCATTTTTACCAGGAATGGGAGGAAGCCACCCCCCAGTGCCTCAGCCTGTCACCTGGGAGGAGGGCATGGTCCAAGCAGGTAGTGAGAGATGTTTGGACTCTGACCTGGATGAGCCTGGAGAGTGTCTTCCCTTTCCTGGGTATTTTTCCACTACCCAGATCAGCATGTACAACAAATAACATCAAATGCAACCTTGACACCCACGGTGTTAAACAGAAATTGTTAATGCTGCAGTCCTTCAAAGAGCACTGACAGACTCTTAAACCCCAAAGTTTGGGCCTGGGATCCTGAGCTGATGGAAACACCCACATTGGCTGTGCAGAGTGATTCTAATACAGCCCTTGTTTGATGTTTCCTTCTCCTTGATCTCTGCTCCCAGGTGGGAGTTTCCACTTGCCCTTGGGAAGTGTCTCTCTCTGGACTAAAAATAGAAGGACGAGGTACCTGACTCTGGAGATTCTATTGCACTCTGGCAGCTGATACCCAAAAGCTGGATGTTGTAGCACATTTATAAGCTCCCAGCTTTCACTAAAATGCAAACTAGCAATGTTAGGATGTAAAATGCAGTTGGGAACACAGCTTGAGTGGTTTTATCTCAGCATATCTGTACATCCTCTGTTATTTATGGGTTGTTTGCACCAAATGTTCCCTGCTGCTACAGATTTCACTCACAAACCTGCTCCAGCACTGCAGGTGAAAGTATCCTCAGACTCAACCCTTTTTAGTTTTCTTCCATGCAAAGATGATCTTCTGGGAATTAACACTAGAAGAAATGCTGGACTCAACCATAAGTGGAGACCAAACTTTTTTTTTGTTTCCAGGGACTTTGAGTGGGTTGCTTTGGAAGTATTGTGTTTTTATCCCCTTGAGCAAAAGCAGATGAAGAAACCACTTAGTGGGGTGGGATTAGATGAAGCCTCAGCAGCAGGAAGTAGGTTTCTAAGTTAGGCCAAGACCATTACATTTTCCTCTGAAAAGAGCATCCTTTTACCTACTTGCACAATAATTCCAGTTGTTTTTTGTTGTTGTTGTTGTTTTTTGTGGGTTTTGGTGGGGTTTTTTTGTTGTGTTTTTTGTTTGTTTTAAATTTTGGCAGAAAACCCGTATCTTTTTTGGGGATATGCCTCCACTGTGTCTCCATTGCCCAGGAGCAGAACACCTCCTGTGGAAGTTAGATGGAACTGCTGGAGTTGTGTTTAGTGGTTAAAATTAATACAGCCAGTAAGGGACAGTTTCTTCTCTTGATTTAGAGACTATCACACAAAGCTGTGAGGAATATGACTGCTAATCAAGATGGAAACAATAAAAGAGCTGTAAGGACTTGGTTAATCCTCTTTGCTCTGACAAGAGTTCAGCTTCTCCAGGTCTCTGATAAGATAGGAGAGGTTTTCTTTATCTATTGTTTTTTTAATGTTCAAGGCTACTGAAATGCAGAAGGGCCAGATGGCCATTTAAGCTAAACAATGTGCAAAATATTTTCTTATATTATCACTAAATGCCCCGGGGGGTGGAAGGAAAAAGGCTGTTTAATCATTAGAAGTCACTTAGCAGCAAATGGCAGCTCACTGTCTTTATCAATTTACAATAAAAGATTGGGGCCATATCTTTGTGGGGCCTCTTTCTAATACAACAGGGCACATATTTCATTTCCCTTTAAGTCATCTGGGGATATCTTGCATCTCATTGCATCTCACCAAACTGTGGGGCTATGCTAGTAAATTAGGGGTTTTTTCCATATGCATTTGGTCCTATACCAAAGTACAGAACTTTTCCCTGGAACACAGGAAACTACTGTGTCAGCAGCAGCTAAATCCCGTTGTTGTTCTGTGGTTTGTTACAGTCCAGTGGAGAAAATACTGGAGGGGTGAGAACAGTAGGGTCTGTTTTCTGTCCTGATCTAATATTTGACCTTCAGCAATTTAACTTACCTCTATCTTCCCTCCCACCCTCGCTTTGTATATAGCAGCCATAGTCAACAGGGGCTCCAGAGGCTTTGGGAGGTTCATCTCAGCCATCTGAGACACCATGTAAATGTGATCCTGGCTAATTAGCTGTGCCCCTCATCAGGACTCTCATGACACAGTGCTGTGCTAACACACTTAGACTGCTCTTTAGCTTGAGAACAGTCTCAAGGATCTCCTCTCAGCAGTGTACAGGGAAAGTACTGCTGCCTTCCAGCAGGTCAGGAAATCATAGAGAATATCCTGAGTGGAAAAGGATCCATGGGGTTCATCCAGTCCAACCCCTGGCCCTGCACAGGACACCCCAACAATCCCACCCTGTGCCTGAGAGCGTGTTCCAAATGCTGCTTGAGCTCTGGCAGCCTTGGAGCTGTGGCCATTCCCTGGGGAGCCAGTTCAGTGCTCCACCACCCTCTACGGAAGAAGAACCTTTCCTGACATCCAACCTAAAAGTCCTCTGAACAGTTTCCTGCTGTTCTATGGAGTGGAAAGAAATAAGGCCTTTTCAGTTTGCTTCCTGCTTCCATCTAACTGGAAATGATTTGCCAAAATCTTTTAAGGACAGGGGAAGCTCCTTCCTGTAGGAACCCTTTTAGGTTCAAACCACCTTCTGATGCCACCATTTAATTCTGCTTTTCCCAAAGCCTTCCCTTTGTGTTTCTCTTGTTCTCGATAACTTTGGTTTCAGATGATTTCTCCAGTGCCCTTCTCTTTCTCCCTGCAGGCTGAGACTTCTTGAGCACTGCACAAAGATGGCTGGGGTCGCACTTGTATGACAAAGTACTACCGTGGATACATCTGCAGCAGGAACAGCAGCTCATGTTTTCCTCTGCCAAGGACAGAAGACAGCAAAGGGTATTTAGTGATTTTGCTGGGGAAGAAACGTTGGCAAAACAAGCTGGCAAGACTGGCACCACGCTTGTGGGGATCTAGTAGGGAGGGACACTCCCAGTGACCTCCCTGCAGCTCTTTTGAGATGGACTGCCCAGGGAGATGATGGAGTCACCATCCCTGGAGTTGTTTAAGGAAAAACTAGACGTGGCACTCAGTGCCATGATCTGGTTGACAGGGTGGCGTTTGGTCATGGGTTGGACTCGATGATCTCAGAGGTCGTTTTCAACCTAATTGATTCTGTGATTCTTCTGGCCCTGCAGTCGGGGGTTCAGTAGATTTCAAAGCCAGCAGTTTTATCGAACGACTTTTTGGCCTCCAGCAGAGCACCTTACAAATTTTTAGCCCTTTACCACCAGACTAAATTGATAAGCCGTCGGTGCCCCGCAGCGGGCTGGGAACTGGCATCCCCGTGGCTTCCAGCGCCACGTTGGTCGCTAAGCCTCGTCGGTGAGCTGCAAGCTCGGCACACCGGGGAGAGCGGGGAACCACGGGGTCCCAGCGCCGAGGGCTACCTCGGAACTCGCTGGCCTCGAACAGGGCCTTGCAAGGAGAGAGGAGCTCGGGAAGCGCCCCGAGCCGAGCCCCCGGTGCCTGGTTCGGCGGGGGGGCCGGTGCCTGGCGCGGNCGGCCATGGCGGCTGCGGGGCCGCCGAGGGGCCGCTGCCGCCCGCAGGACGGGGCCGCGCCGAGAGCACCGCGCTCTGTCCCCGCTCCTCTTGGCTTTATTTTATCCTCTCGCTTTATTCTGTCCGCCGTGCTACCCCAGCGCCCGCGCCCCGCTCCCGGCCTTCCCGGGGGTTTTGTGGTGCTCGCTCTCCGGCGCCGCTGGTAGCGCTGCCGCGGCTCTCCCGGCCCGGCGGGTCGGGCAGCGGCAGCCCGGGAGCGGTGCCGTGTCCCCCGCACCGCCCGCTCACCGTGCGGGGCACGGAGCATCCCCGCTCCCTCCCGGTTGCGTAACGCGCCCGTCCCACGCGTGGCCGGAGGCACCGAGCCCCTCTTTATTTCTACGGGCTAGTCTTTTCGCCGCCCTTCTTTTAAAAGCAACCCCCCCCCCCTCCTCCCAAACCGCGTGTTTTCCCCCCAAATTTTGATCTCCTGAGTTGCGGTCATTTCCTGGTCGTGTTTTTTCTGCACGGCTTCCCCCGTGCTTCATGCATCGATCAGGCGCCCTTCAGAAGGGAGGGGTTGTGAACTCGCTGAACATAAACAGTGATCCCAAAAGAGCTTTAATGGTTATTAGATGTTGTGATAATTCTTGAATAACGCCTTCACGTGGAGATGGCGTAAGAACCTAAGGAAAGGTTAAAAGTACAATTACAGTGGAAGTGATTTCTTCTCGGAATTACTTCCTCCAAGGCCTTACTCGAAACAATAAGCGTAGCTTTTAATTTCTTTAGTAAACCGAGGTTATTGACTTGTGCCATGCGGCTCCCAGTTGGAAAAATCTGCTTGGATCAGCCGGACAAGTGGGTCTAAGGCTCGTCCTGCGAGGTGCTTCGTGCAACGCCCAGCAGCCGCGTGTGTCTCTGCTCTGTTTTTAAATAACCGGCTTGGATGGAGCTTTGTAAAGCTCAGCCCCGGCAGCCCGGGGTGTGTTGCGGGCTGTAAAACCCGCCTGCGAGGCCGTGTAAGTACTCCCGGGGCTGCCCTGCCCTGCTGGGCGCTGTCCTGGCCGTGCCACAGCGCTCGGCATCCAGTTCTGGTGGCTGGAGATATCCAGGGGAGCTGTGGAACAGGCGAACGTGCGGCGCAGGCTCCAGCCGAGAGTCTTAATGAGTGTTTGCGTAGTGCTTCGTGTTTTCTCGGATGAAAGGTTTTACATAATTGGCCATTATAATTGTCTGTCACCCCTAGAGAAGAGCCAAAAAAGCCCCTAAAAAACAAGCGTGGAGGTAGGTAGTTGTCTTAAAAGTACAAAGTCTAAATGCCTGTAGGTTGTGAATGCTGTAACTGCTCAGTGTGGAGGCAGCAAAATGACTGAGTTAAAAAAAAATAATTCTGTCCTCCTTTTGAGCCGTTTGATCAGCATCATTGGGACAAACAACATCCTGCTTGCGTTTGAGGTGCTCATTCTTTGGCACCCTGAAGAATTCCTAATGTGACTGGTTCTACCGGTGTTAATATGTTGGTTGCTTTTTTTTTTTCCTTTTCCCCCCTTGAAATCTTAACTGGAAGCCTTTTACAGTGTTTTGATTCCTTTTTAATAAATGGCTAATCCCTTGCTGCAGGGGATGGGAGTGTTTTGAACGCAGCATTTTTGGATCCTGAGGGGAGGGGGAAGGGAGCGCCTTGTGTTGCTTTCCAGCAGCCACCCTCCTTCCCCCAGCCTGAGTGAAAGGGCCTTATTGACTAATTTTGAAGGTAACCTGCCCAATTCTCCTCCTACATGCTAAAACCTATAAATTTGCTGTAGTGCAGAGCCTTTAAGGGGAAGAAATGGAATGTCAAGGAACCTGGGCTTCATCAGGAGCAGCTTGGTAACAAAGGCACTGGCTGGTAATTACATTGTGCTTATCGAAATCTCCCCTCCTAATGATTTAATAGGTGTGAAAAGTTGTGGGATTTGATTTAATACCACTGTCTTAAAATCATCCTGCATGCTCAGTATGACTAAGTTGTTGCTTTCATATTTAACTGGAGATTGAGCAGAGGCTGAGGAGAAAGCTGGGCATGTTTCACTTGCACTAAATGCTCTTTAAAATATTTTCTCCATTTGGAGAAGGATGGTGAAGAACTGTCAAGTGCTAAGCTGCAGCTGAATGACTTATAAGTTATGAAACATCTTTCTGTGTCTCTTAAATTTGGAAGCTCATCTTGAAGCTTGTGCTGCAGGTGTTTATCAGATTGGTCTGCAGCTCCCATGTCAGGAAGGACTGTGGTTTTGGGGTGTGGAGGTGCCAGGTTAGGTTTGGCTGATGTGAAGGTGAGTCCTGTGTAGTGGGTGCACGACTCTGCCTGGGTAGGAAAGCTCCCTGAGGTTCCAGGTGTCAACACCTTCATCACGATGTGTTATTTTCACTTCTCCGTGCCCTGTAGTGTAATTTTGGTATAATCCTCACACAGAGGTGGTGTTCCCAGCAGATAGGGCATATTTTGATCTTTGTTGCAGGTTTGATAGCAGGTTTTGGAGAAGAGAGCAGCTTTTCTTGGACCTGATGGTCGAGCCTATAAGGAAAACACTGAGCTGATCCTGAACCTATCATGAAAGATAATATAGCCTGGGAAACATTTCTCTTACCTTTGTCTGCTGGGATTTTTTGGATTATTTGGTCATTGGATTTATCACTGGATGTTCCTATCCATAGATTTGAGCTTTTGAAGGAAATACTGGTTTAGTGAAAGTTATGGGTTAGAGATCCTCTTCCTAACTCTGTAAACTCTGCAGGAAGGAGGACACAGGAATGCTGCTTTGGTATGTGTGGCTGCCCCACTTTTATTTGTACCATATTTTACTGGCTTTGTTTTCGAAGCTATTTTGATTCTATTAACTTATTAAACTTAGAGTCTATTAAAGTCAGTGTGACAGTCTTTCTGTAAAGTAGGAATGTTGTCCCTTTTTTTTCCCAAATATTCTTTTCTCACCCCTAAAATATGAAACAGAATAATTGTCCATAGCTCAGATTCTTCCTGCAACTGTGGGATTTGTATTTGGAGTTCACACCGTAGTTGTGGATTTAGTGTTTATTCCCCAAATAACTTTTCGTTTTTTTGTCTTTGTTGTGGAAGGGGAATATCTGCTGTATCACTTGCTAATCCTGCTGTTGCAATTTTATGCCTAGAGCATAACTGGAGGTGTATTTACCACTGTAGGCTTGGTGGTTAGTTTATTTAACTATTTTGGGTATCAAACACAGAGAAATTCCAGCAGGACTGTCAGGATGAGCTTCAGTGGCAGCATGACCTGGCTGTCCAGATTTGTGTGTCTGCAGCGTCATTGCAATGGGTGTCAGGGAGAGATGGATTAAATATAGCTCAGGTGTGCCCCAACATGTTGCAGCTGCTCCTCCTGATGCAGTACAGGGCTAATAGGAATGTTTACATAGATCACCTTCCTACACATCCCAGGTTCAACCAGCTCTTTGGCAGCAAGGTGCTGCTGAATAGCCACATGACTAGAGAGAGGCACATAAATAGATGTTAATGAAGTGTCAGCTTTAAAAAAATAAAAAAAAAATTCTAAATGGCTGACTGGTATCTTGGGGTACAGAAGATAGTACTGGTTTTTTGTGAGTGGTTTTTTTTTTTGTGTGACTAAAAAATAATCCTGCTTTAGAAGCTGCTCTGTCTGCAGTTCACAGAGAAGTGATGGCATTTGGGTAGCAGGGAGGCAAAATTCCTGCCAGTTAAAATCTTGCTGTCCTAATGTGCCATTCTGTGCAGTGCTTGGAAGCTGATATACAGTGTTCTTCTGCCTTGCAGCAAAACAACTAGTGATTAAAAATTCAGCAGATGCTGTGGTTCACTTAACTACTTGTTCTTGCATCATTCAGGTCATATCACACAATTAATGTTGCTAATGTTCAATCTAGTTTTTGGTTTTTTTTGCTCTAAGAATGAAAATTATCTGAACTACCATGGGATTTACAGAACTGTTTTGGCAGGAATTGGGCTATGCAAAGTAAGTTATTCAGGACTGTTTTTGCCCTTTCCCTAACTTGGAGAATCTTTTGATTTCAGAAATATTTGTTTGTGCCAGACAGGGCTGTAATTTCTGCAGCTTTTCTGACTTTAAAAATCAAAGTGTTTTCTTTTGATTTCTCTGAGATAAATGAGACTCCCTAGATGAGAAGGAAGAGGGGGAGAGCACGATAGGTGTAAGTGCTTGCTTTCTTATTTAAACTCAGTGTTTCATTTGGCCACAGACGTATTTTTGTAAGAGAATTCTCATTTTGTTGTGGGCAGGGTTTCTGCTGCTTTCAGTACATCCACTTTTAAATTTTGGTTAGTAGTATTCAATCCAGGGTGTCACTTACTTGACTTTGAAATTAACATTAAACTTTACCTTCCCCTCCCTATGTTCCTTTAATTATGTGAGTTTTGGGTTCTTTTTGTAACACACACAGATTCTAGAAATCTTTTCTGGGCTGCCTGATAGTAATGTTCATGTAGGAAGAGACTTGTAGTTTATTTTTACTTCTTTTATCAGTTTTCTGCTTGGAAGCTGGTGTTAAGAAGCTTAACCACTTTCTTTGTGACCTGTGCAGTAACTTGGTTTTGGTTGTCCTCCCTGCATCTTCTCAGGACTCTCCTGCCACTGCTGCAGTGAGAAATGCTCCTGGGTGGTGCCCCCTAAACTGGGTGGATGTGTTGATATGAGCCTTCATGGCTTGTGCTGTTCTAAGGAAGATAAAATGCAGCCTGAGGACAGAGAAAAATTGTTGTGTCTTTCAGTGGAACTTGCTGTGGTGGGGCAGCTCTGGGCTCCAGAGCTGGAGAAATAAAATTGAGAATATGGAACACAGGTGGAGTATTTTGGTCAAGGGCCCACATTAGATTCAGCCCTTGCTGGAGAGCTGCAGGGCTGAGGGGAAGGTTGTGTCTTTTAAAGTGGGAAACAAGGGGCAAATCCATAATAAGAATGGAATTTGTATCACACAGTATATGATGGATACTCCTGTGAGCCAGGTTTTGGAGAAGTAATGGGCAAAGCCAGGAGCCTTTGTTGACACATGTTGTTTGGACTTGCAGTTTGGGTGACTTTTTGTGATCTGTCAATTAGCACATCAAGAGGATGTATTTTTAGTCAAGGCAGATGTTTTTCTTTGGAAAAACCTGTTTGGACTATTAACTCTAAATGTACTTTGAGAGAACTTGTTTCAGCCAAGTTGTCAGCAATCAGTTTGAAAAATGAAGTCTTAAATATGTAAACCCTCCCCCAGCCTCTTCAGTGTCCTGTTCAGAATGATGGAAAAGAAGGATTCAGGCTGGCTTTTGCATATTCCTGCTTCCATGAATGCACATATCCAATGTGCTGTACTTGCAGAATTGATATTCAGGATAATATGTTTAATCTTCAACTGCAAAAAAAAAAAATAGCTTCACACATAGCTAATTCCATCTGCTGGAGAAATAAGAGCGAGGCTAACTTCATCACTTATTTGGGACCTGCTTTTTCCTGTGCTAATTACTATGTATGAACTTTGGAAATTTGCATAATTTTTTGGCAAACTTAAGCGGCAGCCATTTAATTTAGAATTTTTATTAACTTTGAACATCCCTAGCAATTCCTAAGCTACTTCTGGTTCATTTTGTGGTTTTGGTGTTTTACAGGGTTTGATTTTGAAAGCTTCAGTAGCTTCTTTTTTCCTTGCATTGACTTTATATAAGCAACAGCAGCTTGCTGCCATTTCCAGTAACTTTCAACCTGCAATGTGACACAGAATTCCTTCTGTCATTCAGATAAAAAAAAAGTGTTGAAGTTAAGTTCTTGTAAAAGAAATAATTCTGAAAAAGTAAAATTAGAAGGTAGGTTTTGGTTGCTCTTCTGCAGTGTGAAAAGAGCACTTTCCACCAAATATACTCCAAAAGTAACCTTGGGGAAACTGGGGCATGTCAAGTCTGGTCCTAATTCTGGTAAAAGCTGGTCAGTTGATGTGAATTTTTAAGCTCCAAAGAGTTTGGATGTAAATTCATTGTTGCAGATAGCTAGTAAATGTTCTGTCTTACTCAAAGGCTGTATTTTGACACTTTTTCAGCTTCCCAAGGTGTCTAGCCATGCCTTTTCCACTTGGTTTGCTTATGTTTTTGTGACCTCAACTTTTTACTGATTTTGCTGGTTGGCAGTCAGTGGAGGCAAATAATCTGTAAAATATTGAAGCAGTTGGAATTTTATAGAAAAAATACTGTCTGCTTTATTAGAATGCTGTCATTTGGAGTCAGCTGTTACATGCTGATTTTCTTTTGGAGGCAATAGACTGGATTAATTTTAAAATTTGAAGTATTTGTGCCCATTTTTTGTCTCAGTACCATCTGAAACTTCTATGTTGCTCTGTGCAGTTCCACTCCTGAGTCTTTGTCCCTCTTTTCTCATCCCTCTTGCTCCGTTGACCACTTAAAAATGCAGTTTTTTCCTTGGGATGGACGGGGTTATATTGCCAGACTCTTCAATTCCTCTCTAACTGGCTGAAAGCCAAGCATAAAATCTTCTTCATAAGTCACCCTAGAGGTTTCTTTGTATGTGCTGTTATTTTCTTTGCGTGCTAACATCACTGAGGATAATTTTTCTTTTTTTTTCTCTCCCCCCAAGTCTAGACCAGGCATAATTATGTTCGTGTGGATGTGTAGGCTTGGGTGTTGCCACGCTACAGCCTAGTGAGCAATTTGAAGTCCTTGGGCAGTTTAAGACCAAAATTTCTTGTAGCATCAAAGGCAGCACTATCCCCTCTGCATCTAGGGAGGTGAAGTAATTTGCTGGTGTATCTGAACTTCAAAGACAAACTCATGGCTTGTACCTGTGGTCTGGCTTTCTGAGATGTGTCATACTGGAGGCTACATTTAAAAAAAAAAGAGTTTGGACCCTAGTTGGTTCAAGCAGGACTTGTGAATCAGTGATAATGGATTGTGGATTATGTTCATGTGCTTCCAGAGCACCCCAGTTCTCTTTTTGTTTATGAAACTCTTTGTTGAAGTCTTTGTTCTGAGCTTCACCTTTATTGCAAAGTCTAAAAATCCTTTCCATCATGAAGCCTTTGCTCTTGTGTTGGGCCTCTTCATGTTTTTATGTCTGCAGAGCTTCTGTGCTTCCTCCCACCATATCTCCTGAGGCTGAGACAAGCTCCCTGTAAATGTGCATTGAAAACTGCCCCTTTTTCTCTTGCTGAAAGGTAGCTATTGCTTTGCCATGATGTTTATTGTGATTTTTCCTGTTCATTTCCCTTCCTGACCTCCTATGTGTCCTGGTGCTGGGGAGAGGAGGATCCTCTGCTGATCAATGGTACCTTGAGACAAGTGTCAGACACTTGATAAGGGAATGCTAAAAAAAAATAATTCTTAGATCTTGTTGCCTGAAAATGGGTATATACACTTCAATTTAACCAGAACTTGCCAGATGTGGGACATGGTGTTAGTTTTTCATGTTCTTTCATTTAATTTCCTCTCTAAAGAAGGATGACACTCTACCATTGGTTTTTCTTTGTTATTTTTTAATGAGATAACTTTATCTTAATAAACAGATGAATGAAGTGGTGCAAAGAGTGCTTGTTTTTGCGGCTGAAATCTCTGTGAATCTGCTGCTGCTTCTGAAACTGGGGCTGTGGGAGGATTACTGATAGCAATGAATCCATCTTCCATGGTGTTAAGGAAAAAAAAAAGTCCCTGTATTTCTCTTAAAGTGCTTATGGATTTTTTTAGATGCAGTAGGACTGCAGATGTAGTCATATTTTAATATAAAACAACTCACTTCGAATTGGTCTCTCAGCAGAAGGAGCTGGAGACGTGACTTTGGTAGAAGTTACTGGGAAGTCTCTTTGGAAAGCAACTTTGCAGCCTGTGCTGTGGAAGGGAGCCCAGAGCAGTCTGAGTCATTCTTCCTCCATGGAGAGGACATGGGATGCCACCAGCAGTGGACTAAACCAGTTTTCCTAATGATTGCTTTGTTCAGCTTTAGCTGCTTATGGGGTTGCTAAGATGGTGTCAGCTGATGTGTCAGCTGGAGGCCATGGGGTAAATTGTAGGATAAAGAGCAGTAGTTTACATACCTTTGTAGCAAATGTCTCTGCAGCATTCTGCACGGTCTTCTTGACATAAAAGGGCTTTTTTAGGCCCTTTTTGCTCTTTTGGATCAGTAGATGTATGGAGTGAGCAAAGGGATTGTTGTATGGATTTTGTGGGGTTAACGTGGCTTCATCCCTGACCTGACTGAATCCAACAAAGTGAAGGGTGCATCCTGCAGGGATGGCCCATTTTCTTTGGGAAAATGTTTTTAAGAAGTTGGGAAGAACTTGGGAAGAGGTGAAAACTGAGTAAAATTCAGTTGAAAATTGTTGCATCTCTAGTGGACCTATATAGAGCAAGTTTGTTGATGTTGCTTTAATGGTGGTTATAATATTACTTTAATTTAATATTTATATTTTTATTTTAAGGATTTGGGGAATGCCCCCTATCCCCTAGCTTTCCCTTGTGTTCCTTGAGTCACAGAGAGACTTTAATGGGATATATGTAAGGCAGAGGCTGCAAGAGGAGCCTTGTCTTTAATTAGACCAATGGGTATCACTGGGGTGGAGGGGAAGAGATGAGTGAGCTTTTGAGCCTAAGTAAAGGTCAGATTGTATTTTATCAGAATTGCAGTTTGGAATCAGGGGTTCACTGAGTTTTCCATTTGGCTGTGGGCTGTCTTGGGCCTTTTTGCATCTTCAATCTTGTAGCTGCAGTTATGGGAAAGCTGCATCTACCACTTTACAGACATAAAGCACAGCTCTTTAGGGGAAGGAAGGATAAATAAGCCAGGCTGGAGTCAGTAAAACTACCCAGAGTGCCAGCAAGTGATACCTGTGTCCTGTGTTTAATATATTTCCTTCCCAGTGGGCATGCCCAAGAGGATTAGTAAGAGATGCTTTAACCTAAAGCTACTAGGAACAGCAGTGCTTTTTTTATCTCTCCTCTCAAAAGTGGTTTGCTTTTACTAAAATAGCTAAATGCAGGCATGTTAAGCTTAATATATATGTGTGTGTGGGTACCTGAGAAAGCATCCCATTAGGTAACCCTGTAACTTTCTCCTGGGGAGATGCTGGGAATATCACCTTTGCTGCCAGTCAGGACCAAGCCAGGCTTGTTAACAGCTTGTAAGTGACAGCCCTACTTTGCTTTGTGGGTATTTTAAGTGATGAGGGTAGCAGAGCTCCAGGGAGAAGTGATAACGTCTGTGCTGGTTTTCTTCTTGATAGGGGGGTGGCAGAGGAGGAGGAGATAGCACTAATTGCATACCTTCCAATTCCAGTTACTTCATTACAGAATAATCGTTGGAGCAGCCCTGCAATCTGCTCTGATAGCAGATAAGTGGCGTGGCTCGAAGCACTTCAATCTAAACAAAACTTAAGTGCTTTTTCCTTTATCCCTGGAGTGAAACTGTAATTTCGTTATGTGAATGTTAGCCAGGACAAAGTTGTTTTTGCAGCTGTCATGATGATTCTCTGGGCTTTGTGTTAGAGGTATATCCCCAGTGTATGTAGCAGAAATATCCTAAAATACTGCATTCCCTTACCTGGAAGCTTCAGTTGAAGGCTCTCCAAATGTTTGTCAGGTGAGGATCTGTTTAGCTTTGACGTTAGATGTCTCAGAGGATTTAGATAGAAACCAGTGAAGGTTTGGATTATATTCCTTTCCATAGCAATACATGTTAATTAGCTTCTCAGTCTGCATTAGGCCCTGAAATAGTCGAGTGAAAGAGCCTGAGCACATCTCTGCTGCTTCAGAATAGAGGCCCTGTGGTGAGGGTGGTCATGTTGAAGCATTGCCTCATTTTGGTTCTCTGGTGTAGAAATGGTGTTAAATGCAACTCATGTGATGCAAAAGAGAATTATCAGGCAGAGCTTGGGAGAGAGATTTTGCCTTTCTTTGAAATGAGGTAAAAGTGAATTTGTACTCCAGGCTGAACCCTGGGAAATCCTAAAATCCCAGAATGGTTAGGTTGGGAGGGACCTTCAAACCCATCTCCTTCCAACCCCTTCCCATGGGTAGGGACACCTTCCACTCTCCCAGGTTGCTCCAAGCCCTGTACAGTCTGGTTTTGGACACTTCCAGGGATGGGGCAGCCACAGCTTCTCTGGGCAACCTGTGCCAGGGCCTCATAAAATACCTGGAACTGCTGTTGATGATGATGACTTTAAGGTACTCATTTAAGGCCACAAGAGCAGCCCATACAAGTGCCTGGACTTTGCACAGTGCAGTACTGGCCAAACCTTAAACTCTTTTCAGGCTCATTTTTTCTGGATTGCCACGGAACCATTAAATCTGATCTGTTCCTAAAAAGACAGCTGACTGTGCAATCTGAGCCACATAAAATTCTTTGTCTCTGCTTTGCACTTGAATGGAAAAGTAGTTTGTTTTCCCATTAAATTGACCTCAACTGTCGCTGCCCCAAAGGGGGTCTGTTCTTGCAGGCTCTGCTTGGCTGGGAGGCAAAGTGTGCTTGGCTCTCCCTGTGTTTTGCTGCAAGCCTGCAAACTCACTCCAGGACAATGGGATGATGGTAATGCACTAAGGCAGGTATTTGTTAGCAGGTTAAATGTTTTGGGAGAGGAAATGTAATATGCTTCGTGAAAGTTAATAGTTTTATAAGTTCAGGCTTGGTTGTAACTTGGCTGGTAGGGTTGATTGTGTAGATCCAACTGCAGCAAGCTTTGAGAATAAATAAGGTGAAGTGATGTGAATTTCAAAGGAACAAAGAGTACAAAGCCCCCTTAATTCAGTTACTTTTTTAGGGTGGCTTCCTCAGGGAAAGGCCCAAACACACTTAGCAAACCAACTTGTGCATTGTATAGTGGATCCATGCTTTGATAAGAACAGTGTGATTTAATGAAGTGCATCACCTTCTTTATTAAAACAGGTATTTATTTATTTATTCATATTGGGAAAAATATATTTTTCCTGCGAGTCTGTAGCTGATCAGACTCTTGAATGCCTTTCTAGCCACTGATGTTACAGGGGCAGGAGACTGGCAAGCTGGATTGGGTATTGCCTAAATAAAAATGAGATTCAAGCCTGGAGCGTTACCTGGCAGGGCTGCCTGACCCCCACCTGCTGGAAATGTTGACTCATAGTGCTCTTTGCTCATGGTTTCTTTGGGAGAAGATTTTAGGATGTGAGTGTCATGTGGGAGCACAGATTCCACACTGCCTTTTAAAGAGGTTGGGTGCCTTGACTTTGTAGGGAAAATAAGCCAAAAAATGGGTTGTGATATCTTTCATGTTGGCCAAGCTTCTCCAAGGGTAATCCAGGTGGGAAGGGACTCACCTGTGGACAGGAGGTTCAGCTGGATAGTCAGGAAGCATCAACAAAGCACAGCTCCTTCCTGTGAGTGGGCAAAGTTCCTCCTCCTGTAAACACCATCACATACAGCCAGTCTTGGCTTTTTTCTGGCTTCTGTTTGCCTTTTAATGGTCATAGAGTGCCTTGGTGCTTCCTTCCTGTCTTCCTGGTGTTTGGCTCAGGGGTTTGATGGCCCCTGTGATGTTGGAATCAGCACATGGGAGCAGGTGGGTACTTGGTGAATGTCTGTGGGATTACACTGGTGTGTTTATGGCTTGGGATGGCTCCACTGGGACTTCTCATGTGCTTCCATATTCAGTACTTACTTAGCATCCATCTTCACTGCAGAAAATGAGTTGAAGGCAAATTGTTACTGGAGACTTTTCTAGGGAAAAAGTTTTTAATGAGTACCTGAAGGGCCACAATCCTATGGATTGTGTGTGCTGTCATGGAGCTGTGAGCAGGTTTTCCTTATTGCAGAAGCTGAATTGATTCCTTGGGGCTGGATAGCATCTGATTTTTATATGAGGGAGGGGAAAAAGCTGTCTGACTTTAATCTGAATTTACTAGGTAGTTAATAAGAAAGACCTCTGCCCTGAGTGACTTGCTCAGCCTATGTTGTGTTGCGGGAGCTCCATGGAGATGAATCCTACTGGTTTTATTTTACTCTGAAATCCATTTGTCTTAAATTTGCTTCCAGAATCTCATTCTCCCTGGTACTTGACTTGTGGCTGGGTAACCTGCTGAGTGCTAAGGGTTGTGGCAAAGCCTGGGTGCTTTGGTGGCTGAGAGGTGACACTGGCACGTGGAACTCATCATTCAGGTGACAGGCACATTTCTGAAACCTGTGTGCTTCTGCCTGTCTCATTCCTGTATAATCTTCAATTTATATTTAAAAGTAAAGGGATTTAAGTTATTTTCTGTGCACTTGTGGTCCGTGGGAGCAGTTGGCTGTTGTGGTGTTTGGCCCTGGAGCTGCCTTGGTGGCCGATTGCGTAAGTGAGCAGGGAGGGAGTGAAGGTATTTGCAGCAGTCACTTGGAAACTGGGATAATTCAAATCTCAATCAAGCTCAGGCTCAAACAGGTTGTGGAATTTATTTATACAACACCACTGGGGTGTGTGATGCTGCAGAGCCAAACAAACAGTGGTTCCCAGCCCTAAGGCTTATATTGGGTATTAGATAACGAGGGATGGGGTAATTACAGCCAGGGACATGGGTGGAGGGGTTAGAAGTGGGTGAGGGCTACATCCGTGTGAAGAACATGAAATGTGCCTCATTAATGGCAGTGTTAAGAAACTGTGGGTGCATCTGGGGTTATGGGAGGGCTGGAGGTCAGCCCTGCAGAAGGAAGTGTTGACTGAGTTATTGGAGACGCGTGGATTAATAAGGGAAAGCGGAAGGAGGCAAAATGAAACCAGCCAGGCCTACAGGGAGGGGCTGGGTTACGCGGAAGCTGACGTGCAAGAGCAGGGACTCTGCAGGGGCTTGAGGAATTTGGGTGTCAGAGCAGCCACTGGGAATCCACGCCCGGACCCCAAAACATGTGTGCTTGATGGGAACAGAGGAACGGGTAAAGAAAGGGGTCCACTGTGGCTTCTGAGGGCTTGGCGGCCCCTCCTCTCTGCTGTCTGTGCTCCCTGGGCTCTCAGGGTGCCCAGCTGGCTTCTGCCCAGCCACTTGTACTTTTGCTGGGCTTTTTGGGGTGTACTTGATCAGTCAGCACTGAAGGCCTTGAATTGGTGGCTCTCCATGCCAGCAGTGCATGGGTTGTTGTTCCCATGTGCCCTTTGCTCTGGGCAAACGGGGTCTGTTGGGTTCTATGAGCTGGGTAGTGTTTGTTAACACCGTTACTGTGTTACTAATTTCCTTTTTCCTTCCCTTTTGCTCTTCAGAAATGCCATTCTCGTGAGTGTGCAAGGAACCTACAGAACTGTAATGTCTAACCCTACATGGAATAACAACTCTTGGAAGGTACCACCCTCTTTTAACTACATTGTTACGGGTTGGGTTAATGATGTGTTGATCTTTACTTCAAAGCTGGAAATTGAAGAACTGTGTCTTATGTAATGCTGTCCCTTTGAAAAGGCTGACAGTGCTGTGATCCTCCAGTCTCTGATTTCCAGAAAAACTGGATGCAACCAAACACTTGGTTTGGGGTGCTGAGGGGCCATCCCTGTTTTGCTGTGGATGATGTCTTTAGGCAGCTCTGGTGTTGCCTTAGGAACAGATGGAGGTTTCTATTCAGAGAGCTGAACTAAGCTTTCTTCTTTTAGTGGCCATCCTTGGAAACATATTGCCCTTCTTTTTAGTGATGCATGATAGTTTGCTGGTTTCTTCAATTCAGTGACCTTCTGGGTTGTCTTTCTTGAGGCTTCTAGGCATATTTATGAAGAATATTGTGATGAAGTGCAGTTACACTTTAACATTTAGATTGAAATGTCTTGGCCGTTCGTGCTGCATTAACCAGCACTCAGGCATTGGCTTGTTCTGCTGTCTGATCCTGCAGTGATGCCATAATACTGAATTTTGGACTGCCCTGTGCATTGCCATGGCAACACACTGATGTCACACGCTCAAGGACATGACTTCAGTGCACGATCATGCAGAGGCACAATCAGATTTGTGGAGGAGAAAGCTGACTAATGCACATCTCAAAAGCAAACAAGGGGAATGCAGGTTATAGCTGAACCCAAGGTTGCCTCAGTGTAAAAATTCCCTACTTTAGAGGAGGGGCTGATCCTGTTTCCAAGACAGGAACTGTTTTCTTGATGAGCTTCTCTCCACCATGGAGAAGCAGATGACTTGCAGGTCTCCTGTATCTTTAAAACAGGTGGTGGAAGAGATCATCGTTTCTGGGGTGGGGAAATGCACTCTGGTTTCAGAGCTTTGAAAGGGCACTGCTTTGTTTTCCTGTTAAAGAACCTCTCAGTGGTCTTGTAAGCACCCTGAGAACACTTTGAGTTGCTTAATGTTGTTCAAACAGTTTAATTGGTTTTCCAAAGCTTTTATTTTATCCATAACATTGGAAGGTGAAAGGGGAACTCCGCATCTGCATCATGGTCACATTTTCCTATATCCTATTAGCAGATTCCAAGATTGTTTAATGTGATCTCCACCCATTTCATTTGGCTGCAACCTTTGCTCCCATGAAAACAAGGCTGATTGTTCTGAATTGCTGTGTGTATGTGCTTTGGCACGGCATGAAGGTACCTCTAATAACACAACCATTGTCTGGAAAAAAAGGCAGTTTGCAGTAATAACTACAAATAAAAGGGTGCAGTCCAGGGGCAAGACAGATAATGGTCATTTTCCCACCCGTTGCACAGGGCAGATTCTCAAACATGGTCACCCCTCAGCATGACAGGGCTGTGGGCTTTAGCCTGGGATGTGAATACTGGGAATAAGGGACTGAAATATTTACATATTGTTCCAAGTTTCTCTTTCCTGGCCCCGGTTCCATTGCTCATATCTACGGATGGGGAGACTGAATGACTTTTGCACAATGTAGTGTTTTATTTGCATGCTGTGAGCAGTTTAACAAGTGTGTGTGTGCTAAATGAAGCATTCCCACTTTCAGTGAGCAGCTGATGCACCCTTAAAATAAAAAAAACAAACCCCACTTTAAAAAAAAAGTGCCTTTAGGTTGAACAGTGGGGTTTTGAGGGGTGACATTGTGCTGTGTGCTCAAATGGATGCTGGGTTGTGCCAAGCCTGAATGTTAACTAGAAATGCTGTGAGATGCAGCAAATAACCAACTCACACTCCCTGGTGCTAAAGTAATTTTTGCTCATCTCTGCACTTTGTTGGATAAAAGCTGTTACAGTGCAAGATTTGGAAGTAATGTAATTGTTTTAAATGCTCAGTGTCACAGGAATTGAGGATATTTAACAGAAACTGGCATTTCTTGTGGCAGTTTGGTTGCCTCCCAGGACAGGAAACTGTGGAGTGTTTAAAAAAAAGCCAGGGAAGGAGTTTAACACCCCTCTCTGTAAATCATGATGCTTGAATTCAGATCCTGGCCTTTTGCTGAAAGAACTGGAAGCTCTGCAAGACCCAGTGATTCAGGCTGTTCTGCAGAGAACAAGAAGATAATGGTGATGGACTACCAAGAAGGCAGCCTTGCTGAAAAGAGAGGCTTTGTGATACGGTCAAGGGGAAGGAAGTCTGGAGAACTCAGAAAAGGAACAGATGTTTTTAGTGGTGGGGAAAAACTTAACTATCCCTGTAGTTTGCTCTTGCAGCGGAGCCAGCAGGAGGAACTTGATACCAAACAAAAGTAGGCACACCCAGGATTTAGCAGAGGGGTCCTGGAAAGCTGAAAATCAGTGCTTTGGTGCTTTTCTGTTTGACAAATTGCTTATACAGTGGCATCTGGCAGATACAAAATATACATGTGTGCAAAGGTGTGTGTAAAACAGCTTGAAGGTGTTTGGTGCTTCTCTTTAACAACAATAAAAGAAGTATTGATATATGAAGTGATACTCAAAGTGGGGAGCCAAGAGAAATGCCGTTCCCTGGGAAGGAAATAATGACAGAAGATGCATTAAAAAAGAGGGTGAGGTTTTTTTCTAGGGTGTGTTTATGGATGGTGATGACTTGAAGTGTGATAAAACAGATTGCTGATCCTGTGTATCAAAGTACCAGTGGCAATGATTTTTCAAGTCGTT
Source organism: Anthoscopus minutus (assembly GCA_013399455.1). Taxonomy (NCBI): domain Eukaryota; kingdom Metazoa; phylum Chordata; class Aves; order Passeriformes; family Paridae; genus Anthoscopus; species Anthoscopus minutus. Next base: position 167,226 of record VWYI01046382.1, on the reverse strand, counting down.
GAAACTTGCATCCACAAAAAAATATATATCTATTTTGTTCTCCCTAATAGGTTAATCCACTGTAATTGGCTGTGAAATCAACCTGGGAGAATTTTCCCATCTGTAAGTGAGGCACAGCCTCTTTGCTGTCTACTTGGCAACCATACCTTCAAATAATTAAAAGCTGTTTTTTAAACCCACTTTTCTTTCAACTCTTGTTTTTCTGCATCTCACTACTTCTGTGAGAGCTGTCAGTCACTCTTTTGGCCAGGGTGTAAAAACCAAGATAATGTGCTTTTAGGAAAGGAAAACTGCAGATGTTCTTTTTACTTTAGTTTTTGACAAAAACCCAAACTATAAAACTAGGTTCACGTGAGGAGCTTTTTAGCGTGCATGTTGCTGCTGCATTTCTAAAAGTAACTGAACTTTCCCAGTCCAGTTTGGAAAACTTTGACTTTCAGAGCTCTGGTGCCCACTTGCCCCTCTAAAATCACTAAGCAAGCCTCCATGGTTTGCTTAGGAAGCAGTTCCAGTTACCCAGAAATTACAGGAGTTGTTCAGCACAGGGATCCTCTGGTTTCAGCACATACTTTCATTGCTCTGTAGTGTTTTGAGAGGCCGAAGGGTGGGATGCAGCTCCAGTGAATTTCCAGATTTCTAACAGTGTGAGGGACTGTTTTTAATAGTGATGATAAAAACAGCTATTCCCAGTTGGAGGTTTAGTCAGTGGTATAATTATCAGAGCTATGAAATAGTGCAGGGATGGCTTGGGATGGAAAAAACTAAGGCTTGAAACTTATTTTCTTGAGGGAGCTGTTAGAAATGATTTCCTGCAAGCTCATAGAGAATTGGTGAGAGATGTCAAATGGTGAGGGTTCAAGATTGGTGATTGCTTTGGTAATTCAGTGTTTGGGCTGGCAAGCTGCAGCTGGCTTTTGGGAGAGAATTGATTGTTGAAAGCCAAGGTGGGGACTGGGACCTCTGGAATAGCACATTTGGTTTGTAAAATGCTGAGGATTTCCACAGCAGGGTCACAATCCCCAGCTCCAAAGCTGGCTCACTTCAGCCCTCCCTTCTAAACTGCAGTTGTGGGCTCCTCATTTTCTGCTTCACTTCTTAGTGATTTGGTGGGGTTTATTCATATTTTCTCTGTTTTGTCAAGAGGGAGAAGCTCTGAGAAGAAAATACTGTTTGTGCTGGAGGGAGCAGTGGGAATATTGAGTTAGAGAGCAATGCAGGTATTTTTTCCTTTTCTGTCTTGATTATAAAGCTATTTTTTGGACCTGTTAGAGCAGGTCTAGAGGAAACCACAAAGATGCTCTGGGAACTGGAGCCCCTCTGCTCTGGAGCCAGGCTGAGAGGGCTGAGAGTGTTAACCTGGAGAAGAGAAGGCTCTAGGGAGACTGTGGAGCCTCTTCCAGTGCCTAAAGGGACTTGAGAAAAAGAGAGAGTGTGACTTTTTATGTGAGCGGATAGGGTTGGGACAAAGGAGAACAATTTTAAAATAAAAGAGGAGAGATTTAGATTTGATATTGGGAAAAAATTCTTCCCTGTGAGGGTGAAGAGGCCCTGGCACCGGGTGTCCTGTGGCTGCCCCATCCCTGGAAGTGTTCCAGGCCAGATTGGACAGGGCTTGGAACAACCTGGGGTAGTGGAAGGTGTCCTTGCCCAGGGCAGTGCATTTAGAACAAGGTGATCATGAAGGTACCTTCCAACCCAAACCATTCTAGGATTTTATATTTTCTGTGTTTTTTAATAAAAAATGTTTCAAGTCTTGTAAAACAAACCCGAATCTGATGTTTTTGGTGAACTTTAGAAAAGTTCATACTTCCAAAATGGTTATTAACATGGGAAGAATTGCACCAGAATTATTTCTGGTGTCCTCTTATATGTCTGTGCCACTGAATTTTGAAGAGAAAATGTGAAAAGGGAAAGGCAGAAGCAGAAAGCAGAAGTTGTCACAGTTCATAAGCCTGCAGAAGTTGTCCTTTACTGAAATTTCAATGCTATTTTGGGGCCTTTCATTTTTCCTTAAGAGCGAATTACCGTGGAATTTGTGCTATGCTTAGGATTTCTGAATTTTTAATTGTGTCAGTTGCTAGGTGTATTGACTACAAAGCTCTGAAAATATCAAACTATTTTTTACTTCAACAATTCTTGAGTTATTAACGGGGAAAAAAAATCTTTAAAAATAGAGCTAAAAAAAAGATTAAAGATCCATGGAATTGGTAGGTTTCCAGATTAGCTTAGATTTTAAACAGTCCTTTGAAACAATCATGCAGTAAGATACTGTATTTAATGTTGGTCTCTGCTGCAGTTTACCAGTTAAAACCCCTGAGTTTATCTGAAGCTGAGTTGGTGCAGCAGATGTTTTATGTATAATGTTCTCTTGAGAATTTCTATAAACCCAGGTGATACTTTGTCTGGGAAGGATTTGTAGTGTGTCTTCTTGGCTGCCTCCTGTCTTCATCTTGAGCCCTTTGGCCATAACGTGTCACTTGTCTGTGCTTTGGGTGTTCAGAGTCCTTTCTGGTCCCTTTAAATGGGTTCTGTGCTTTTTTACAAGCTGCGAAGCACTTTTGGGTGGAAAATACCCTGATGCTGCTTTGGGATCATTCATGCATTTATGTGAGCTCAGCTCTGCTCACCAAAGCCCTGTTCCCTCCCTGTTCTGCTGCTGCTCTGTCTGTGCTTGGATGAATTCTGCAGGGCCTGCTTCTGGCTGATGGATCTCGAGGGATCCGCTTGGATCGCGGCGTCGTGCCAGGTGCTGCTGTGAGTCTCGTTTCCCTTGCTGTGCTGGTCCTCCTGTCACTGGTGAGGATTCCAGCTTTGTGGTGCTGGCTATGGCACCCTGGTGTCCTGTTTCTTTCCCTTTCTTGGTGTGACTTCACGCTGCAGGCCTGGAGCTGTAGGAGAGATGCTCATTCCTGGCAGCCCAAACCATATCAGGGGGTCCCTCCCAAAGAGACCTGGTGGCAATAGAGCTCTGGAGGCTTCTGGCTGGAAGGAGTGGCTGCTCCAGGAAACTGGGGCTGAGAGTCATCTCTCCAGAAGGTGTGTCCTCATGGAGGAGCTGTGTCACCAGGTCCAGGAGTTGTATGAGAATGTCAGAAGGTTGTGCGGCGTTCATGGGAATGAGAAAGTTCAACAAGTCCAGGTGCAAGGTGCTGCTCCAGAGTCAGGGCAGTCCCAGGTGTGGGTACAGACTGGGACAGGAAGTCATTGAGGTCAGCCCTGCAGAGGAAGGCTTGGGAGTTCTGGTGGATGGGAAGAGAGGTGTGAGCCAGCCACGTGTGCTCACAGTGCAGGGGGATGAGACCAGGGCTGCTGCAAGGCAGGAGTGGGCAGCAGCTCAAGGAATGTGGTTTTCCCCCCACAGGTTGCCCAGAGAAGCTGCCTCATCCTTGGAAGTGTCCAAGGCAGATTGGATGGAGCTTGGGGCTGGGATAGTGGAAGGTGTCCCTGCCCAGGACCAGGGGTTGAAGCTGAAGCTGGATGGACTTGGAGGTCCCTTCCAACCTGAACCTTTCAAGGGTCCAATGAAATAGGGTGTTTTCAGGGAGCTCAGAGACTCAGAAGTCTGAATTCCACCCCCCTACATCAGGGATCCCAGTGGGGTCTGCACTACATCTCAAAAGAAGTCAGAAGTGACTAAAAGAGGGAGGCTGGAAAGTGGTCACTCTCCATTCAAGGAGGAATATTCCTGTCTCTCCTGAAGACTTGACATTAATAATAAGCTGTGAGTGATTGTAGTGGGTGACTCCCTGCTGCAGGGGACAGACACATCCATCTGCCCACCTCATGGGCTGTCCAGAGGAGGTTGTTGCCTGCCAGGGACTGGAATTGGAGATGTCACAGAAGGGCTGCCAAGAGAGCTTAAAGGTCGAGATAAAGTTCACGAGATCACTGATTACTGTTGTGGACAAAACAAAAAACCATCATTTATTGGCCAGAATAGTAAAATAATAGTAAGAAATGAGCATAAAACCAACATCTTCTCTGTCCAGTTTCACTGTGGGGCATGACCTGCTCTGCCACTGAGTGCCCCTTATCCTCCCCTGCCCTTGGTGGGGTTTTTCTTCATTGTCTCTCTGTCAGGTGTTTTCCACCCTTTCTTAAATGTTTCCTCAGTGGTACCAGTTGGTTCAGTGATGGGCTTAGCCGAGGAGCTGGCTGGAAAGGGCCTGGAGTAGCCCTGACCTCCTCCTGTAAAAGCTCTGTTATAACCTGATGCTAATTACTGATTTTTTAAAATTTTTTTTTTTTGGTCTTAAATGGTAACCTGTTCTTTAGGAGCTTTTATGCTTTGTTTTATAAAGCACAGCTGGAACGTCCAGCAAATCCAAAGCTTGTTCAGAGGATATGGATGGTGGAGTGTCTGGTTTGTTGGTGAGTGGGTGGGTTGTATTTAGACGTTCCTAAGGAATCTATTCTGGTGGAAGTTTGTAGATGTAATGAGGCACTTTGTTCCAAAATGTGCTGTGAAAAATTGTTTGAGTGTCTTTCTGCATGAAATCTGTCCTGAAGTTGAGTATAGTTGGATAGCTCTTTCCCATGTGCAGAGCAGACTTTTTTTGAAAACTGCTGACCTATGAATCTGAGATTTCTGAGTTCAGCATTTTTGCATTGTCCTTGAAAGGTGGAAGATAGATCTGTGAAAGTGAGACATTGGGGTACCAGCAGTGGCCTACTTTAAACAAAAGTTTGGAAATATTTCAGATTTTGTGACAATTCATGAGACATTGATACTAAAAATAGCAGAAAATGCTCTTATGTGAGAATAGAGTGGATTCAGGAATAGAATAGAAAAAATATGGGCATTTTGAATGACAGAAACAGTGGAGTCATAGAATATTAAGGGATTGGAAGGGACCTTAAAAATCATCTCATCCCAACCTCTTGCCATGTGCAGAAACTTCTCCCACTAGACCAGGTTGCTTAAGGCCTTTTCCAACCTATCCAAATATTTGCAAGTAATAGCACAGTTACTTCTAAAACTCTTTTTTGGTACTGTTATATTTAATCTAGTGTTTGTGCTACTGAATGAGGTGTGCAGAATTGGGATTTGGAGACTCTTAGGAAAAATTAAGAGATGTCTAATGAATGTTGTAACCTCTCTGCCCTGCAGTGGACTGGCAGAATGAATCCAAGTGGAGGAAACTGTGTAATTCTGCTTTGAGTCTTTTGTGTATCTGTGTGGGTTTGGTTTGCTTGGGGTTTTTTGGGGACAAAAAACACTTGGGGAGTGTTTTTTGGGGTTCTTTTGTGCCTCTGTCTCTGCTGAAAAGGTATTCACAGTGGTATAGAACAGAGAAAAGCACAAAATAAGCTTTTGGCAAAAGGGTAAGATTCCACTGAAGTAAATAAAAATGAATTACCCCTTATTCTGCTAAGCTGTGTAGGTCTGCACCTGTGATCAGGGAATATGGGGTGGTCTCAGGAGAATTGGCAACCCAAGGGCTGGTCCAAACCAGTTGGAGCTATAGAAACCTGTTAAAGCCATATTTCATTCAGTGAATTGAATTTTAAAGTTGATGAAATTAGTGCTTAAGGTTGAGTCACCTGCTGTGGGGTTTTCCTTGTTAGCAGAGTTCTAAAGAAGGAACTGTAATTATTTATTTGCTGGATAGTCAGAAGTCAGCTCTAAGTTTGTTTTGCTAGTTTAGAAGCCATTTCATACCCTATGAAGAGATGTGTAGGAGCAATTATTCCTGGGCATTTTGTGCCATGGTGCAGGGGGCCTTCTTCCCTGTGTTGTGTCCTGTATGAGATTTTTGGTGTCCTGGTGAAATTTGACTTTGTTACTCTGTACCTATCAAAAGGCCGGCCCTATGCTGGAGTACACAGATGCAGAGATACATAAAGATACACTTGTAATCAGAGTTTTGCAACTGAGTTTATTTCTGTTATGTTACAAGATCAGCCGTGAAACCGGAGAAGGAAACTTCAGGAATTAAAATGGGTCATTATCCCCTACTGCTGGATCACTAACAAACTGTTCCTGGTGAGCTGGTGAGGAATTTCTGTCGGGCAGGGTATGTCATGGTCATTTTATGAGCTGTCACAGCAAAAACAAATCCACCCTCTGCGTGCCAAAGTGAGTCAAGTCCTCTCCAGCCAGGATCCCTGCTATCACAGGCAAAACAGGGTGATGAAATGATTATTGGCAATCCTAATCTGCCACGTCAGGGTTGTAATAATAATAACAATCAGGATCTTTTTTTGCAAGTTTGTTATGTTCTTGAAAAAGATGGAATTCTTCTTGCTAGTTTTGATTGGCTTTTTCTAAAGTGGGGCAGGTTGGCTCTCTCCTGGTGTTCAGGCCAATCTTTCATAGAGGCAGTCTGGGTTTCTGCCTCTGGTGTTTGTCCTGAAACTCCCTTTTCACGTCAGTTCTGCATCTTGCAGTCCTTTCTACCCATCTTTGTATGTGCAGGAGCAATCCAGCGAGACCTCAGCCTCACAAAACCAGGGCACAACGTCTCCAGAGCTCTAGGAGCACTGCTCTACTATATTTGGAACCAGCTCTATTGCTTCTATAATAGGAAGGCTTCTGGAAGCTTTCTCCTTCCTCTCGCCCCAAGAAAGTAGCCTTTCAGCTGAGCTTTCATTAATTCACAATCTGCATGGCAAAACAGATGTAGTTTTATAGGCTAAATAACTCAGATGTGGCTCATGGGTCACATGGCCTTGTGTGTGGTGTGTTCAGGGAGGATTTTTGCCCCCTGGGCTGAGGATGCAGCAGCCACAACCCCACTCACGGGGACTTTGCTACCCCCAGTTTGTCATTCAGGGCACGTGATGGTGCCAAGGGGTGCCAAGGCAGCTTTCTAGAAAGCAGAGTGATGTGTGAGCCCCGTGTGTTTGTCAGCAGAGCTGCAGCAGCACTGCCCAGTGAGGGATTTACTGGTTTTGTTTTCCTCTTGGGTCAAGCAAAACAAATCTAATGAGCCAGTTCTTAACTTCTTCCCAGCTGAGCAGCGAGTGATGTCCTTACCTAAATTGTGCAAGGCAGCAGAAACCTTTCAGGAATAGTTGAACAAGGGAAATACTTGAAATATTATTTTTCCCAATACTCATGCAGGGCTAAGAGGATGCACCAGAGCTTTATTTTCTTTTTCCCTTCTGAGATTTTCCTTTTGAGGAGACGACTTGGTCTTTCCAATGCTTACACCACCTAGAGAGAAAGCATGTGAGCCACGAATGTGCAGCCTTTCATTCTTTATTGACGTGATCTTGAAAGGAAAACAGGTTCTCCCTGTAGTGCTTCATTGGAATAAGCATTTCACATGCTTATCAGAACAGCAAGTAGTGCTGTTTGACAGCAATGAGGAGTCAGATGTTGCCTTGGAGCCCTACATACTCATTTCCCTGCTTCTGAAACACTCTGGATTTTGCCCACTGTGCATTCAGAAATGTTACCTTTCACTGAAAGGACCTAAAATCCACTTTGTTGCAGACACATTTTCCAGCATGATTGCAGGTGTGGATTGGAGGTGGCTGAATCCAGGCTGAGTTTCTGAGAACCTTGTCCTGCTGGGCTTTATGAGTTTGTGCCAGGTCAGGGCTAAGTGGGTTCAAGGAGCTGACTACTTTGGGTTAATTCTGTCCTAATCCAGCTTCTTGAGTGGCTTCAGGTGAGAAATCAGACAGGGAGGCAGTGCTGATAAAGGGGAAGATGTGAATGACTAAACAGGCCCAGCTCCTGGAGTCTTTTCTCATAAGAGAGGTGCTCCAGACCCCTCATCATATCTGTGGCCTCTGCTGATTCTGCTTACATGGGAATCTTTAGTTTTCATTTAAATTGCTGCTCTGTGTGATGTGATCCAAAGATGGGAGCCTGGAGGAGCTTAGAGAAGGAAGGGCTGGAGTGAATTTGGTGGGGAAATGAGCAAAGGGAGATGGTAACCAGGTCCTGCTGCTTTGCCAGCCCTGAGTCCTGGTGCCAAGCAGAAGTGCCATCAGCTGCTTTTGGTGTGGGAGTAGACACAGGAAGCTTCCCCACATTAATTCCAACTGGAGCCCTGTGGCAGTTTTACTGCCTTTAGATCAGATGTTATCAGATCTGAATTACCATCAAACAGGGGAAGCTGAGCACACAAGGTTTCGCAAGGCAAATGATGCCAGTGATGGCTCCTTAAGGGTTAAAAGGCAGTTCTTTAGGTGTGTTAAATATGTAGATATTACCTGAGGAACAGCTAAGTTGTGTTCCTATAGGTGTCTAAGAGGCTGAGGACCTGGTGTGTCAATAAGCTCATGTCACATCTGTCCTGGCAGCTGCTGTAGAGCATTCCCAGTGGCAGTGTTGGGATGAGGAAAGACTTTGTGCCAAATCCTCTTGCTTAGAAGAATCTGGTCCTGTTATAGGTTGTCCTGAGGGGTGTTTGGGGAGGGAGGGATGACTTGGCTGGGGGTTGCCAGAATTTTATGTCTGGTGAATTACTCTTTTGGAGACAAGGATCATATAACAACCTAAGTTTGAGCTCCATGGTGGGAGAATGGACATGGAACCTGGTCTTGCAAGAAAACAAATATCTTTATCTTATTATAGAGCCTCAGCACTGACTTCTTCTACCCTAATGACTGATTTTGGTATTAACTCCTCTTGAGTTCTGCTCTGAAACGCTGCTGCTTCAGTCTGCATCCTGAGTGTGCTGATGCTCTTTGGCCAGCTGATCCAGAGTAACATCCCTATGGGGCATCCCAGAGCTTGCCCTGCATGGAGGTGGTGTGATCAAATGTGTTTTTACACACATTTTCACCAACAGGGAGATTGTTGCTCAGATCCAGTCCCGAGGTCAAGCAAGTAAATTTTCTGAGAGGATGTGCCCACCCTTTGAACTGCTTTGTTGACCAGTTACTGTTGCTACAGCTAAAAAACGCTTGCACTTATCAAAATATCAAACGCTGTTGTGAATTGCTACACAGATGAGAAGACCTTGACTTCAGCCTGGTTGAGTTGATACATTTGTTTTCCTAAGCTGCAGCAGTGTTCAAACCTGGTGATAAGACAGGGGAATTTTGTGGGACCATTCCCTGAGCTGCCATCCGTGGCTGAGAGGATGTGATGCTTTCTGCTGCCAAAACCTGAATCCTTCCCACATCTTGTGTGGAAAGGCATATGCTTGGGGGTGGTTTCAGAAAGGGAGAAGAACACGATTAGGGTTTTAACTTCCTCTTCTGTTTTGTTTCTCTGTGCATCTGTATTTCAGTTTTTTGGGCTGTACCCGACTCTGTGCAAAACTTAAATCGGCTGCAGCTCCTTCTGCTAAGGATCAGCCTTGGTACAGAAACAGTGGTAGTTAAAAGGCAGTAAGTATATCTGCTAGCTTAAATGCTGGGGTTTCTTTCTCTTTTCCTTTTTTTTTTTTTTTTTAATTCACAAGCACAGCTTTTTACTCCTCACACAGTAGGAATTTGTCAGGAGTTTGCTGGCATTAATAGTCTATTTCAGCTCTTTTCTATAGCCCAGCAGCTACAGAGGGGGGAAAAAGCATGCTTTGTATGGAGCTGTGGTTGGGTCTGTGCTGCAGTGCCCATCTGAACTTGGCTGTGTCTATTTTGTCAGCTTTTGCTTCCCTCTAGTAGTTGCTGGTCCCTTCCTAAACTCATGAAATCCCACCATACAATGCCTGTGCTTGGATCACGGTTCTGGCTGCTCCTGACCTGAAGCACTTCTCTTGATGGTTTTGCTTCTCAAGCTCTTTACTGCAAACAAGATACCTTTGGGTTTCAATTCTTTGTCTGGCTTTTTTATCTTTTACTTCTCAGTTGATGTCCAGAGGAGTGGGACTTGGACAAAATGTGTGGTGTTCTTAAGCAGGGATCCATGGAGAGGGTTTAAGCTATTGGAAGAGTGAGTGGTATTCTTGAAATGGTGTGGCTGCGTTTCTTTGGGTGTGGATATAATCATGTTTCTGTGATACAGTTCCTGCTGAGTTTGAAATGCTAGTGTTAGTAAAGCCAGAAGGAGAGCCAGACAAAAGCTTGGAGAAAAGTCAGACTTTTGTGCCTCTTATTGATAGTTCATGGGAAAGTAATGATTTTGATTGATTTTCCTAAAGCACTGGGCATATGCTTTCTCTTCTCTGTGAATTACTGTTTGTGAATGTATATCTTTACAGCATGAGAACATCAGAAACAGCTGGTTTTGTGCCTAGGTTTCACTCACAGAGGTAGGTCCTTGTTAGAGCCTCTGGGTAGTCTGATGAAAATGGTGTTTAAGTACAAAGCTTCAATTTCTGCTGTTGCTGACCATGGCAGCCTAATTCCTGGTCTTGCTGAATCCCTGGAGCAGAGGACATGCTCTCCTCCTGCTATGCCACTGCCTTGCCTCTGTCTTCACCACCCTGCACGTTTCTTGTAGCCATGTGTAGAGCTCAGCAGAGATTTCTTCATGAAGACTGGAATGTGTTTATATAATATTTTATATATTATTTTAGGCTCCTGCTACTCAAATGTGGGCAAACACTTAACCTCTTATTGGCCATCATTAGACAAATTAGTGGAATTGCTGTAGTAGACATCAAGTCAGGTGCATCTAAACCAGCTTCTGTTTTTCCTGCTTGGAAGGTTCATCCTTCATAATTTTCCTGGGAAGTGTGGCTACCAAGAAAGAGCAGGTTTTCCAGCCAGGAGTGTTTAGTGGGAGCATTGATTGTGAACCACACTGGTCAAGCAGTGCTGAGCTGGGTGTCGTGGGGGCTCTTCTGTGCGGGAGGCATCAGGAAGGGGGTGATGTGAGAGGCTCAATCTCTGCAAAAGAGGGGTAGGGCAGCAGTTAGGAACACTGGGCAGAGCTGCTGAAAAGGAGAGTACAACCTGCTGCACCAAATCACAGCTCCCTGGGGACACAGCTCCATAGTTAGCATCCTCAAATGGCGTTCCTTTATTACGGCATCACTGTGCACCGTCCTCTAGAGAGGAAGCCAACGGTCTCTAAAACAATCTGCTGGCAGCTCAGGCTGGAGTATTTGAGGTTTTCCAGGGCTCTTTTGCTGTGTCACTCTTCCCTTTAATGTTCCAGCTTGAAGGTTGTTGTTCTTTCTCCATCAAAGTGCGTTAAAGCGCCGGTAAGAGTGTCTGCTCCAAGGACGAGGTGGAGAAGGCAGCAGTGCAGGGAGAACAAGAGATACTGCAGATCAGCTTTGTTTTGGTGTGATCTGTCTTATCTGCATGTGATGCAAAGACAGGGCAGTTTTTACAAGACTTGGAGGCTGCGTGGTGACATGTTTTCTGTCCTGTTATAAAATCCACCACGTTATTTTGATTAGAGCACTAACGTAACTCCTGGCAGCCTCAAATCTCACTGCTAGCAGCTACTTCCCTCCAAAGCCTGATGTGGTGCTAACAAGCAGAGAGATCTTGTGCGTCCTGTTTACATGGAGCTGGGAAGACAGCGTGTTCCATGGGAGGTGCCAAGGTAGTGCTGCAGTTGGATATAAGGTGAAAAAACTCTGTGTGTGCAGACAGGCCCTGGTGGGGCGTGTTCATTTGTGTTTGGTGGTGTTCAGGAACTCCAGCTGCAATACTGGCATGATGGTGTTATGTTCTTTTATATCCAAATATGTATCTTTTATATCTATGCATGCATAGCATGTTTGTGTTTGTATATATTTATATTTATCTATTCTCTCTCACGGGAAAGTCTGTGTCCTGATCATCTGTGCTTGTGATGTCCTCATGTAGCTCTCTGTTGTTCAGTTTTTAGGTGGCAGAGACACAGTGAAGCTGAGTGTGGGGCAGGCAGAGCTAATGGGGGAGCCTGGGGTGTAGCCCAGGATGGACTGGCTGTGACGACGTGCCTTAGCTGGAGAGGTCATTACCATGAAGAGTTCCTGCAGAGCTGGCCTCCACAGGGAACCGCTGAATTCCACATCCTCCACCTTCCATCAAGTCAAACGGTACGAACAGACTGGCTGCTCTGCCTGCAGCTGAGGATTCAGCACTGATTTTAGCCTTCTCCTTGTCCTCTCCTATTGTTTTGTGCTGTCACTCAAATGTTTGCTCTAAATTCTGACTTTCGGGTAGTGTTTAAGTGAAATGTTATAATGGCTTAAGGGCAGAAATGTTCTTTGACGTTCTTATTTGATAATGACAACTACAGATTCACTGCAGCTGGTAGTGTACTTGTAGAAATCCTTGGGTTTTCTAGCAACAGCTGTAAATTAGTTTGGGAAACATGACTTTGTAGTAAAACTTAATTGGCGAAAGGATCATCAGAGTAGGCTTTAAAACATGCAGGCAGCTTAAAGCAAGTGGAAATGCTGGCAGTCATTGTTGTGGTTTGTCTTACTATGGACTAAGTAATTAGATTAGTTTAAGCTCAGATTTTGCATTGCTCACTCTCCTGTGTCTCTTATTAAGGAGAAATGCACGATTGATTTCAAACCCTTGTGCTTATGTGACAATTAAGTGAACGCCTCTCACTGTGTCTCCTTATAGGAACACCGTGCAGAACAACTTGTCCTCATGCAAATGCAAGGACATGCCAGTTTGCTGGAGTTCAAGCTACTTCAAAAAAATATGTGTATTTTTTAAAATTTTTTAATTCTTTTTCTGAAACCAGGGCTCTTAAGCTTCCTCACTCTGGAGGAAGAGTGCCAGCTTTTTGGTTTCCAAAGGCTATGTCAGTTTAAAGGAAACTTTTAACCTTTGTTCTTTGTGGTTGTGTAGACAGCATATACTTGCTATGTTAGTCTCATGGTAATTTAGTGCTGGAAAAGACTTCCTGGGTCACCCAGCTCCTGGCTTTCCCAAGCAGGATCTCATAATCCCTTTTGTGACTTTAGTCCAGCCTAAAAACATTTACATCTTTTCTTGCATCTTTTCTTCTCTCCTTCTGTAGATTAAGCCTTTACTGAAGATGACAGATCTTGCTGTGCAATTAGGAACCTTCTTTTCCTTTCCAGGCTGAACATTCATGACAGTTTATAGACTCATTTAAGTTTCTGTTCCTTTACTTTCCTTCTGCCTAAGGACCGCTGCTTATTTTCTGTGGTTTACCTCTTCTTCTGCATTCTGTAAAAGGAGGTTCTAACCCTCACCTGTGGTTTTGCTAAGTGACCCAAATGCTTTCTTGTAGCTTCTTGAGTAGCAATTGCTGCTGTTTTCAGAATATTCTCAGTCCTGGCTAAAAGTGTTGTGCTCTAGAGCTGCTCTGGCTTCTCACTGCTGTCACAGCATCACCTGCCCTTCCCTATTTCATGGTTGTCTCTATGGTGGCCAGTTCACCTCAGCTGCTTCCAAAATTTATTGGTGTTCCTCTTGCTGGTGCATCACTGCCTGCATTTCAAAACCCTCTTCAGTTTCTATTACTTGGAGCTTTGTGCCTCCGCTTCGTTTGGAACAGCCTCTGTTTCTTTGGGTGCAGAATTAGTGCTGAGGTCATTGCTAACAAAATCAGATGTTCCCAGGGCTGATTCTTGAGGCATGTCTTTGGTTTCCAGGCTGGTATTTTCTTATTCAGCATCACCTGGGGCTGTCTGCTGTTAAGCCAGCTCCTTTGTCTATTTTCCCATTCCTCTGCCAATCTGTCTTAACTAGTAAATCTCTTTGTGCTCTCTGAAGTCTATGTGAGGAAGATATAGTAGATTGGTCTAAAAAGATGGCTTTTTTTGAGAACCATGAGGTTAGTCTGGCATATTGAACTATTCCCTCTTCCCCTTTTTCTCTGTGTCACATTAATCCTCTTTGCTTGCAAAGCACCTTTATATTGGAGTCAGAATACGAGTCCTGGAGAGGCTGTGATCATTTTCCTTCTCTTTCTCCCCTGCAGTGCCCCCTCCAATGTGCCACATGTTTATTATCTCCTATTGTTGCCTTTCAAGAGGTTTATAAATCCTGTTTCTTGGCCTGCAGTGCATGAGCCTATCTGGTTTGGATTCTAAAACTGGGATGAGCCAATCTTCACAGTTTTTATGAAGCTCTCTAATCCTCCCCCTGCCAGTGCTCTTGTTCAGATTAATGCCTGGGCTTCTGCCCTCACCATCACCCTCACCTCCCCTCTTTCAGAATGGTGCAAAGTCAAATTTGGTGTTTTGTGTTGTACTCTTGATCTCTGCCCTGCCTTTGCTTGCAGCCCTGTTTCTCTTTTCTCATACGAGCTAAAAAAATCTTTTCACTATTTCTTTGTTCTTAAATGTCTCTGCAGTGACTTAATGCTGCACCAGTTCTCATGTTTATTCCTAGACTTTTTGATCTCTAAGACAGAAGTTTCCAAGTGATGTGATCTGAAACTTGTGTCTGCTTCTGGTATCCTTCACAAAGAAGGATCCTATCCAGTTGTAGTTGCTTTGGATCTTGTTTGGGATGTGTTCTTAATAATGAAAACACCTTCTGACTGCTGGAGAATGCTGTGTGCTGTGAAATCTTCCCCAGCACAGCTGACTTCATAAACCAGTTTCTTTTAGTCTTGAGTTTCAAAAGGGCAACCTGATAATTTGCCCTCAGCTCTACTTTTGCTTGTTTTTTCTTTTGAATGCTGAGTCTGTTATTGAGTGTGTGGTCCAAGGTTAATTTCTGCAACCTTTCATGTGTTCTCATTACGTATGCACAAAAATGAAGGCTATAAATAGCATTATTCTGGGTTGGTTCATTAACACAAGAAATTTGTTGCACTATGATATGAAGGAAGGTCTTGGTCCTCTTGCACTTTATAAATCAGGAAACAAATTAATAAAGGTAAAACATTTCTAGAAGGACACTTGTCACTTACCTGTGTTGTTCTGGGCAGCTTTCAGCAGAAGCCCTACAAAACCACCAGTTTTTTGTCTTGCTGTTCCTCTATGATTTCCCCCTCATCCTGTCCCACCACAACCACACGTGTCATCCCATCATCTCTGAGCTACACGTTTTTGGAGCAGCTGATAACCTTGAATTCCAAATCTTTCAGTTTATTTTGTTCCCTTCTGCTTTGTCATCTCTGTGTCATGTCTGGTGTGGTTGGGAAGCAGGGCTTTGAGCTTCCTGAGGCTCAGCTCAGAATTGCTGCTACATCTCTCCCTTCATGGTAAGTGCTTTTATATAAAAGCTTGGCAAAGCAGTGGCACTTTTCCCTGTACAAAATGTAGGAAGTAGCCAGGGCAGTTGTGCTTTACTGAAGGATGTGTGTGTGTTTAGTGTAAAACATGTTCAAAACATTGATGGGTGGGAGCCCTCAAAGTGGAGAGGTCTGTGTTGGGCTTGGGGGTGCATTGTCACCTGAAATCTCTTTGTGCTGCAGATGATGGGCTTTGTGGGATGGATTTTCTGGCTGTGCTGTGTGCAGCTGTATTTGGGTGTTGCCTCCCCCAGAGTCAAGTTATCTGAGCAGGTGAGCAAGCTGGGGAGGGACCCAGCCTTAGGAGTTTGGTTCTTACAGTGCATTTAGCTCCCCAGCTCTGCCCCACAGTTTTGGCATTCTTCCACTTGCCTCAGGCTGGCCACTGGAGCAGAGAGCTCTCCTTCAGCAGCCTCATGCCTTCTGTTTGCCTTCAAATCCCACTCTAATCCTTGCTGGCTCTCCCTTTGCTGCAAGAGGCATTTTGGAGGTGTCGGGAAATGGGTCAGGAGCAGATGCTACTCCAAGGGGAGTGGGTTTTCAGGAAATCAGATGCTTCCACAGCTGCCAGAGTCAAACCCACCCCTGCTCTGGAGCTTCCCAGGCCTCCTTTCTCTGAGCCTGGACCCTTGCCATGCTCCAGAACAAACTCCATGAGTAGCAGAGCGCCTTCCATCCCGGGACTTTCCCGCCCCGGCAGAATCCATGGAATGCCTTTGAAGCAGCTCTTGTGTCTGCTTTGCTTTGCCCTGGCAGTGCAAAGGGGATGGAAATGGTACTGGAGATTGAGCCCAAAGGACCCACCAAGCCCTTCCAGAAATAACAAGTGGTTGACCGTGGTTAACTCCCACTCAGTGCTCAGTCCTTGCTAATTGTCAGTGTCCTTTATGGAGGAGGAAAACTCTATGGACAGAAAACTGGGATGCCAGGGAAGAGGAATACTTTGCCAGAGGTGTGGGGGTTTTATTGTTGTTGCTGGTTTTTCCTTTTTTTTTTTTTGGCTTCTGCCTTGTGTTAGTATTTCTTGAGGAGTTTTTCAGAGTTGTAGTTGGCACTGGGTGTGCAGTCAGCAACATGAGGAGCTTTTGTCCACTGGAGTTGGTGTTTACAAGGAGAAATCCATAGGAAACTTGGGGGTTTTGATGGAAATTTTCACCCTAATAAAACCTTTTGGTGCTTTGCTCAGAAAACTTGAATGAGTGTGAATATGCAGTTTGTGAAGATTAGGCTTTTTTGTTGTTGTTGTTCTTGCTGGCCATAGGAAATCTTTTGGCTTCACAAGGCATCATCAGAGTCCCTGAGCTGGGAGCTGCAAGGGGAATTAGGGCTTTCTGTGGGCCTTACAAGGGAGCTGTGAAAACTAAGTCTTTTATAACAGTTTTTCCTCCAGCTCCAGAGTTTCCACTAAAGCAAATATATTATTGTTTTAAGCTGCTGTGATTTAGAACATACATAAATACAAAAGGATGCTGGAAGATGCTGGCCAGCTTGGCAAGTAGAACCATGGAATGATTTGGGTTGGAAAAGACCTCAAAGACCATCTCATTCCAACCCATTGCCATGAGGAGGGACATCTCCCACTAGACCAAATTGTTCCAAGCCCCATCCATCCTGGATTTGGACACTTTCAGGGATGGAGAGTCCACCAGTGGGTTATGGGTCCTCCCTTGGGTGGGGAGAAGAGGGCTGTGTGAGTGACTGAGCTCATAGAAAGGAATATATTTCCCTATCAACAATATGTAGTAACCAACTTGATAAAACTGCAGGGGAAACAAGCTGTAGTTATGACTTATAAAAACAGCACTGTCATTCCAGCAGTGCAAGTATCCTGTTTTTCAGACACAGCTGATTAGAAATAGAAAAACTGGCCTCTTTATTTCATCAGCTTAAGGATAGAATAACAGTAAAAAGGCAGCACTGCTCGTTGTTTCAGTGCTGATCATTCCTGGCAGAATTCTCTCTTATCAGCAATTTAAAACTGCACATTTGGGATTGAAAACCTTTTATGTTTGCTCCTGTGGACTTCTGAAGAGTGGTTGCCTCTAAAGATAAAATTAGAGGGCTTGATAACTTAAAGGGTGGAGGAAAGCAAACAGAATTATTCTGGAATGAAGTGTCATAGGGAATACATGACTTCACCTTTTAACAACTATTTTTGGTGGTTTTAAATATTTAAAAGCTTACCTGCAGCTGCCACAGCTCTCTGCTTGCCAGCACTGAGAAACAGGGGGAGTCTGTGGGTGGGGACTGGGCTCTGGTTCATCTTCAAAGCAATTTCTGCTGGGAAGCCTTGTTCTAATTCTAGGAGCTAGAGATGAAATGTGCTGCTGACGTGCAGGGAAGAAGCTGTGATTGCCTAAAAGTTCATTCTCAATGTCCACAGCAAAGGGTGTGTGAAGTGGGGGTCCATTTTTTCCAAGTAACACTTTCAGGTAAGGCCCAGTGCTAAGTTGGCTTTTAAAATGCAAGTTCTTTTCCCTGCTGCTGGAAAACTCTGAGGCAGGTGGCAGCTGGTCTTGTGGAGTTTGCAGTGCTCTTTATAGCTGTCTGAAGTTATTAGATGAAGGTTTTCTTTAAATCCGGATCCATTAAAACAAGTGCAGTGAACTGAATGCTGAATTCAAATGAGGCAATTATTCTGGCAGTAAAACTTCTGACAAAGGCATAATTTTGTTATGTAAATTATAACTTTTCAACCTTAAATGGTATTGTTGGCTTAGCCAGGGACAACTGAAACATAGGAAATATGACCTTAAACAAGAAATTTGTAATAGGTGAGGCAGAACTTTACCTTTTGTCTTTCTCCATAGACCAGAAATAGCTGAACCAACTTTGCTGGCTGAACATGTCCCCTGAGCCTGTTGGGGTAACCAGTTTGGTTCTGATTTTATTCATATAATACCTGGTCTCACCTCCACTTGAAACTTCTCTTAATGAAGGGTGTTGAGCTGATTGTCCTACTGGATTCCTGAAAACTGCTTGAAGAAAGCTTTTTAAAAACAAGCCCAGCTCATCTTTCAAACACCTTGGCATGAACACTCATGAATGAAATTTGATCTTCTGCTCCTGGCTCAGGAGATTTCAGCATGCAAAGTCGTGTTTTAATTGTATTCACTTCTCCCCAGGGTACGGTGGCAAACAGCCACCAGAGCTTTTCCCTCTCCAGTCTGGGAAATGTCCTTCTGGAAGGGAAGGGAGGGGAAGGCTGCAGGCAGTGTTCTCTGCAGCAGTTTGCTGCAGTGCTTCACCTGCTGCTCTTCTGGGCTGGGCTTTGGCTAGGCCACATCAGTGGCCTGACCCTGCTTCACTGTGAAGTACAACTAGAATGAGGCAGCCCCTGTGAAACATGAGGCCAAAGCAAGCGCCAGCAGCTTCGATTCCCATTTTTCTCTCTGTGCATCTATTTCAATGCCCCAAAGTTCTATTTTTATGAGATTATTTTAGTTTTTAGCATCTGACTGAGGAGGCAAACAAAGTAGCTCAGTTGCATTTTGCAGAGGAGACTAAACTGGGAGGTGACCCAGTTCCAGCGAGCTGGAATTGGCACGCAGGAGGCACGGGGAGAGAATTAACCCGGGGGCTGGGTAGGTGTGTCTGCAGCACTGGGATCTCTTACCCCCACAGTCTCTAGGTGAGATACAGGTGGTTTTGGCATTGTCTGCTTGCAAGAGCCAGGTGATGGTCTCCCTAAAAACTCCAGAGGGAAGGAACACGACATCTGCCTTTCCAGCAGCTGCTTCCTGGCCTTCAAGCCCTGCTTGGACCAAAGAGGTGTAGAAAGGTGAACTAAGCCCTTCCTCTCCAAAATCTCTCTGCCTGCCCTCCCTTCTTGTTACTAGGGCTGGAAGGAGGAACCAAACCTCCAGGGAAAGCAGTGGTTAGGCAGCTTCTGGTCCCAGAGGCTTCCTTTGCTTGGGCAACATCACTCATAAATTTGTTGGACTTTATAGACCAATTAATTGAGGTTTTTAGTTAAAAGATCCTTTTAGGCTAGAGACCTACAAAATTGCTATTCTTAAACAACTCTCTTAGTGTTGGCTCTCAAGGGAAACATGTTCAGTGCCTGAATGTGTCTGTGTCAGCTCATGATGAACGTGGCATTGAACCTGCTGCTCTTCAACTCTTGAGCACAGATCATCCCTGAAGAGGAGGCCTTTGAGTGCAACAACTCAAAGATTACCTTGGACACCTAATCTACAGTTAGTTCTGTAAATGTGCTTATGTGATACTCCTGGGAGAAGAGCCTGGAGTCTCCTGATGTTCCATCCTGTGTGGCAGTGCCCCGGGCTCTGGCGTTCCTGAGCTCTGAATGGAAGGTGTCTGTGGAGGTGTGACAGAGCAGAGGAGTCTGGGGCTGCAGTGTCAGCAGCATCCAAAGGGGTCCTTCACAGCTCTGGAATTCCTGACTGTAAAATCTCATCCTTGAAAATGGGTGTCCTCAGCTGGATGTCATGCTGCAGTCACTTTGTGGGGAACATCTGGTGTATAACGTAAGGACCCTTACGGAAAGCCACCAAATTTGCCATTATCAATGTACTAAAGGATTTTGTTGCCCAGAGCAGCTGTGGCTGCTTCATCCCTGGAAGTGTCCAAGGCTGGGTTGGATGGGACTGGGAGCAACCTGAGGTAGTGGTAGGTGTCCTGCCCATGGAAGGAAGAGGAACAAAATGACCTTTAAGGACCCTTCCAACCCAAACCACTGTGTGATTTTGGGTGATACTAGGAGATTAGATATCCCCCAGTATCTCTGACTAATATAATTACTCTTGCTAATTTCCCTTTTGAGCTTTAACCACATTTTATCTACTGAAAAGAGTGTGTGTGGTAGCTGATGTCCAGATAAAGCCTGTGACCCATGTGTGCCTTACAGCTGGATTAAGGAATGAACAGGGAGGAAGGATGGCTCTAGCTCAAGAATGAACCACTAGCTATGTTTTCACAACTGATACAACTTAAACTGTAGGATTTCTCCTTGCAACTGCCTGGAAACAGATTTCTGTAATGGGAAGTTCTCTCCTACTGTAGGAAGTTCTTCGAGGGTGGGATATTGCAGCCTTGGTGGCTCTTGTCCTTTCTCATGTGGTTCCTCTTGAGGTATGGGCTGGTGCCTGCTCTGGGCCACCTTCTCTAATTCCAGACAGGCATATTTTTCAACTATAACTTCTTCCCTTTCTGTTTTTTCAGGGTTTCTGGTATGCACTTAAAGCCATATCTCAAATTACAGAAGAAAGAGCGATCCCCAGAAATAAGCCAGGATTCCCTGCGAGGCCACCAGGGACCAGCACAAGGAGAAAAATTCACCAACTGCACCAAACTGAGCGTTTTCCCAAAACCCTCCCTCGTGACTCCATCTCAGAAGCTTCTGGGGATTATTTATCCAAATACTATGTGCAATATGAACGGGAAAGGCCCAGCGGACGGCCCAAGTGCAAGGGAAAAGAAGAATGCCCTGTCTGCAACGATCCACCAGGGAGAAGAAGGGGAAGGGCCGCTGGATGTCTGGGCTGTGGTGAAACCTGGCAACACCAAGGAGAAAATCGCCTTCTTCGCAGCCCAGCAGTGCAGCAGCAGCACCCGCACGGGCTCCATGAAAATCAAGAGCACGTGGGACATCGACGGGAGAACGGCCAAACGCAGGAAAAAATCGGTGGATCTTAAAAAAGCCAAAATCCAACTGGAAAGAATGAGGGAGGCGAGCTCCAGGTGCTCCCAGCCAGAGCCTTTTGCCTGCGGCATCGAGCACTGCTCGGTGCACTGTGACAGCGGGGAGGCCGCGTTCCCGGGCCGCTCGCTGTCGGTCATCGAGATGGTGGCGTTCCTGGAGCAGCGGGCCAGCGCCCTGCTGGTGGACTGTGCCAAGGCCTGCCCGGCCCCCTCTGCCACCAGGCTGAGCGCCCAGCCCAAGGCTGCCCTGCACGGCTCCGACCCCTTCTCCTCGGCCGGGGCGTGCGAGGCGCAGGCGGAGCCCCAGGGCGAGCCCGTGCGCGTGCTGGACATGGTGGCCAAGCTGGAGTCCGAGTGCCTGAGGCGGCAGAGCGAGCGCGAGGCCGGGAGCCTCTCCCGCAACAACAGCTTCCGCAGGAACGTCGGCAGGGTGCTCCTGGCCAGCGGCACCCAGCCCGAGGGAGAGGTGGGGAAGGGGGTCCCGGCTCAGGGGGATGGCCTGGGGGAGGCTGGGGTGGCAGAGGCTGGCTATGGAGGTGGCTGTGGCGCTCTGGGTGACACCGAGCTGTGGGATGGCGCCGCCGCTGCTCGGCAGCCGTTTCCTTCGGGGCTGGATACCCGGGTGGGGAATGTGAATTCGGGACTTGCCCACGCGGTGTTGGCGATGACAGCTGGCAGGAATGATGCTGGAACAAGGATTGAGCCTCCCAGGGCTCTGCTGTCCCTGTGTCCAGCTGCTGCCAGGCTGCCAGCCGATCCCTTGCAGAGCAAGAACGCGACTGTTGATTGTACGTCGAAAGAGCCTGTAATTTTCCCAAGGCATCCTGCTAGGAAGGAGCCCTTATGCATCAGTATATCAGTCACCAAGACAGAGGAGGGGTGCAGGAAGGAGAAGCTCTCTGGTTCTGGTGAGGATTCACTCCCAGGGAGGCTTTTTTTCCTCCAGGGTGAGCAGCCTGCTGCTCACAAGCAACAACCACGGCAGGAGAGTACCCAGGAGAAGCCAGGGGAAGTAACCCAAAATGAGGATGAGGATGCTCTGGCATCTGGTGGATCATGTGTCAGAAGCAGTGTCCCTACAGAGCCATTGGCCCCTTCTGTCCCTCCCACAGAAGGGGCTTTGCAAGTACTTGATGCTTCCTGCCTAAAGCGGCAGGTTTCACATGACTTTCTGGAGACCAGATTTAAAATCCAGCAGCTTTTGGAACCTCAGCAGTACATGGCCTTCTTGCCTCACCACATCATCGTCAAGATCTTTGGGTTGCTTCCCACCAGGAGCCTGGTTGCCCTAAAATGCACTTGCTACTACTTCAAATTCATCATTGAGTACTACAACATCAGGCCAGCGGACTCGCGCTGGGTGCGCGACCCTCGCTACCGGGAAGACCCTTGCAAGCAGTGCAAGAAGAAATACGTGAAGGGGGACGTGTCCCTGTGCAGATGGCACCCCAAGCCCTACTGCCAGGCCCTGCCCTATGGGCCTGGCTACTGGATGTGCTGTCACCGCTCCCAGAAGGGCATCCCAGGCTGTAAGTTGGGTCTCCATGACAATCACTGGGTCCCTGCCTGCCACAGCTTTAATCGTGCGATCCATAAGAAAACCCGAGGAGCAGGAGCTGAGGTGGAAGAGGAATATTAGTGCACAAACACTTTCCTGCAAGATTGTTTGGGATAGGAGGAGGAGGAGGAGATTCTCATGCCTTGTGCTGTTTACAGTGTATATAATTGCCGTGAATTTTTTTTTTTCCCCACAGGGCTATGAAACTGCACATATTCAAACACAAGAGCCTTTACCTTTTAGATTAAAAGAGAGCTTTTAGTCCATCTCTGTAAATAACACTATAAAAACTAATTGTACATACAGAGTCTACAGCTGGCTGAACAAGGTAACCCCTACAATGCAGCTATCCCAGTGTTGCAGCTATAGGTGTGTGTGTTTTTAAGTGTCTTGTTTCAAAATCTGTATATCCTGTATAATATATGAATGTTTCTGAGGAGAAACTCTAAATAGGTAAAGGTCAACTTGTTTAAAGAAGCTGCAGACAACATAACTGGACAACCTGAAACTTTAGACTATAGAACAGATCCATTATAGTAGCGTGGCAGTGGATTAAAAAAAAAAAAAGAGGAATATTATTGTATAGTCAGAATATAAAAAAAGTTCTTGTCTACCTTACCCATGTTGTCTGGTTGGGTTTTTTTTTTTTACATAAATAAAATGTGCATTCTAGATCTGCCTTACCAGACTCTCTTGTAAGACTTTTGCCCCAAAATAAAAATGCTGTAGAACACGTGGCAGAAACTTGGTGCTGTGCTGTAGTTCAGATGTGCAATGTGCTTTCTCTAGCAAACTTATCCTCCTACTAACAAAGAAACAAAACCCCCCCCAGCTCTCTAGTACTTGGAGAACTCCCTGCTGTAACAGTCACAGGTTCCAGCTTTTCCTTCCTGCCAGCCCTGCGTGCAGCAGAGGCTCCTTTCATCAGGAATTCTGGTGCTAAGTGTGTAAAACTTGCAAAACACAGGCACTTTCTGATCTTCCTGCTTCTTGGCTCTTGTGTGGGCACTGCCCTGTTCCCTGGATGCTCGAGGATGGAGTGTGGGGCCAGCAGGATGAGCATGGAGTCGCCTTGGCTTTCCTATCTGCTCTGTATGGAATCTTTCCCTTGCAAGAAGAATCCCTGCAGTGCTTTGCCCTGCTGTGCTGCAGCCCTTGGCCTCTCCTCCCAGTGCTGTGGGTCGCTGCTTTCCAGGGGAATTGCAGAAGTTTGTGTCGGATGAACGGGAGCGGAGCGTGGTGTCCATGGCAGAATTTCCCTGGATCCATTCTTGTCCTGCTGTGCTGTGAGCCAGACCTCAGCCTCCTGTTGCAGCCCTCAGAGGGTGGATGGTTTTGGAAGCCTGGGAATGGACCCTGGCCAGTCCAGCAGCCACATCCAGTTCAGTCAGGGGAGCAGCAGCTGTTCTCCAGGGAGCCCAAGGGAGCAGGGCAGCCGTGCCTTTGCCAGGGCCACGTCCCTTCTCTCCACCCACTTGGTGCTGTTGCTGTTCCTCTGCCCCTTCTCAGGGCATGGATGGACTCCTGGCTCTCACTATTCCAGCTGGAGCAGCCAAAATCTCTGCCCTGGTGCAAGAAGAGCTGGTGTCACCTTCCCATGGGGCTCTGCCCTGCCAACCCCAGGGAGCTGCTGGGAAGGGCAGGGATGGGGTGGCCCCGTGCCTGGCTCATCCTGTTCTCTATCCTCTGGTGCTGGATCAGCAAGGTGTGGAAAACTGCTGGCTGTGGGGCCCAGGCTGAGCCACCCACCTCCACCTGGCCTGGGCTCACAGGGAGTGACTTGCTTGGGACAAAAGAGGGTTTGAAGGCTTTTGTTCTTTCCTTTAAGAGTGGGAGAAGGAAAATCGAGCCCTGGCAGCCTGAAATGTGGGTTTGGTGAGCTCAGGCTTTGCAGGGAAGTTTAAAGGATGTGCTGGTTTTATGTTTTGCCTTCACCTGCTCCTGCCACCCACCGAGTGTCAGCCACCCCTCCTGGAGCTGCTCAGCCTCCCTGTACTGCAGACATGATGACAACCAGGAGGAATGAAATTAGGAATCTGAAAGAAGGGTGTGGCTGCCTTGTAATCGACTGGGAAAAGGGAGAGGAAAAGCGGGATCCCTCCTTGATCCCTGACTTCATCCTCTAGCCCAGGCTTTGGCCAAGCTTCCATCTGCTCCCTCAGCTGCGCCCGGACAGCAGCAAAACAACCTCCAGGCTGTTGTTTTGCCAAAGCCATTGGCATCAAAAGCCTTCAGCTTAATTTTGATTAGGGGAAAAGGAAAAGAAGCTGCTTTCCTGGCCCCCCACCCAAGACTGGAAAACTTGAGGCTGACAGCAGCGAGGAAAGTCCCTGTGAGGCTGGAATGGAATGGCAGAGGAAAATGTTTTGTAATTAGATAAGGGGCCAGTGAGGTCATTTTATTTGGAACAGGGTGTGAGGTTTTGTTGAACAAGGGGAAAAATGAGGATAAAGTATTATCATGAGGCTGTTTTGTTCTTGGAGCAGGTAAATCCAGAGGACAACTCGCTGTCTACCCTACCCCATCCCTGCCCTGCCCCCAGGCAGGCTGGGGAGTGTGGGCTGGTTTATACATCATTTATTACATTGTCTGCCAGAACTGTCCCTCCTGCACAGCACTGCTGTTAAAAATTGTTTCACAGAGCAAGCTTTTGCATCCATAAGTGGGTTGGTTCTGAATGTTGCCATGCTGAGCTGCCTGCAGGTTTGTTTTTTTTCCTGTAACATTGTAAAGTGCAGATTTCTGTTTCCTTAAGGGATGGTTCAGGGAGAAGCCAAGGTCTGATGAATGTTAGGGTTTTGGTTTTTATTCCTAAGAAGCAATTAAAAAAAAATAAAATCCAGTGTTGGATGTACAAAGTTCAGTGTTTAGAACTGAGGATAAAGGACTGCACCATGTGCTTGACTTCCCTGCCTGGGAGCATTTGGAGTGTCTGGACTGAATTTCCAAATAGGCCTGCGAAGAAGTTGTAATAACATTGCCATTGTCCATAAGCTTCCAGTTTTCATCAAGCTCTGGGGCTCTCCTGGCATGGACAGCACTGAGAAAGCTGCCTGTGGCTGAGCCTTGTGGTTGGGCTCTTGCTCCATCCTGGCTGTTTCTGCAGCAGCTTTTCCCTTTGCTGGGCCCTGTTCCCTGTGGAGAAATCCTGGGATGCTGCAGCAGAGTTCAGTTCTTGTATTGGACCCAGGTCCCTTCCTGCAGCATCTGCCCCTGTGCCAGCCCCTGGAGCTGTTGGTGAGGCCATGGAAAAGCTCCAAGGGTTGGAGCCAGGCTGGGAGAGCTGGGGGTGCACACCCAGAGAAGGCTCCAGGGAGAGCTCAGAGCCCCTGCCAGGGCCTAAAGGGGCTCCAGGAGAGCTGGAGAGGGACTGGGGACAAGGCATGGAGGGATAGGACACAGGGAATGGCTCCCACTGCTAGAGGGCAGGGATGGATGGGAGATTGGGAAGGAATTCCTGGTTGTGAGAGTGGGGAGGCCCTGACACAGGGTGCCCACAGAAGCTGTGGCTGCCCCTGGATCCCTGGAGTGTCCAAGGTCAGGTTGGATGGGGCTTGGAGCAGCCTGGGATAGTGGAAGGTGTCCTTGCCATGGCAGGAGTTGGAATGAGTTGATCTTTAAGGTCTCTTCCAAGCCAAACCATTCTAGGGTTTCACACCTGCACAAAATTGCACTGACAGATCCAACCTGGTCTCAGCTCCCACTTCTTGCACAGTGGCAATGGTGCTGAAGCCTCACCTGGGACTGTTTCTCCTTCCCACCTGCCTCTGGCTGGTCCAGGCAGTGCTGCTGTAGGGACAGGTGAGGAGGGCATTATCAGGCTGCTCTCCTGCCACAAACCAGAGTAGGAAGAGGCCAAAAGCTGCTGCTGCTGGTGCTGCTTATGCAGAAGTGGCCCGAGCATTGCACGAGCTGAGCTCCAGCCCAGGCTTTGCTTTGCTGCTGGTCATGACCTGACTGTGCTGTGAGGCCAGCACCTGCCCCAGCTCTGTGTGCAGGAGCCCAGGTGCTGCTCCCACTCCTGAGTGTCCAGCAGCCAGGAACTGCAGGGCCATTGCTCCTTCCCATCCCAAGTGTCACAGAAAATGCAGTGGGAAGTGTTGTTTCTCCTCCATGGTCCGGCAGCCTCTGAACCATGGGCTGCTTGGCCCTTTGCCATCCATCCCTGCTGCTCTACTGCTTCACTTGAATAACTCCATCCTTCTAAAGCCACCTTCTTGCATCCTGAAATGAGCCTGCAACGAGGAGTCTTTGCATGCAGAAGGAATCCACCACCTGCAGGAACATACCCCAGTGCAGGAGCAGTCCTGAGCCAGGCTCACCCAAGAAGTTTATTATCTGTTTACATGTACATAGAGGGATGTGTGTATGTGTGTGTGTTTTTTTTGTGCAGGACTCCACCCCCTGCTCCCATGGAGATGCAGTTATTTTATGTAAGAGTATTTTTTTAGAATGGGTATTGCTTATTCCACCGCTGTACAACTGATTGCACTGTAACAGGTCTGGTCCCTGTGATGCTTTGAAAGCTGGAAATTCTTGTGTTCTTTGCCCAGCACAGTGAAAAACAAACCACACAGAAGTAACAGTCATAAACATACAACTTTAAAAAAATTACTGTTAAAGATTTATTGCAATAATACAATAAAATTTAGAAGAAAAAACAAAAAAAAAACCAACAAAAAAACAAACCAAACCATTTGTGTTTAGTTACATTTTAAGTCTGGAAGTTGTGAGAGAGGGGCTACGAGTTCCTGCAGGTGAAAAGGCCACCCCCAGGTCCCCACCCGAGACCCTGCCCAGGAACCTGACTTTAAGCACAGGGCTGGGCCCCCAAAATCAGGCTCTTCCTTGACAGCCCAAATGGGCCACCCCTGGTCACTGGTCAGGACCAGAAGTCCTGGCCCAAACTGAAATTCCCGTGTTCATGCTACACAAAATGTTTTTGTAAACTCTCATCTGGCTGCCCTCAAATATCTATAATTACAGATATTCCTGCCCTCCCCCCCCCCCAAACAACCTGGGAAATGAATCTTGGTGATTGCACTCAAGGTTTGGACACACACAGTTCTTCCTCAGCTACACATGTGCAAAACACTTTTTAAAAAACCACCACAACCTTGTGTTCTGTTACAAAAAAAGGTTCCATGAAAAGCCCCACCCCAACACATTTGAACACCCTCATGGTGCCCTTGTGCACTCTCAGAGTCTGACAGGGTTGTAAATAAATTATTTTGGAAAACATGGATAGGAAGCATATGGCTTAGAAAAGTTATTGTGTTGGATTTTCTTTCCCTAAGTTCAGTGACAGTGCACGAAGCTGAGTCATGGCCTGACCTTCCGGGGCTCAAAGCACAAAGGCAGCAATGAAAAAGGAACTGAAATGCCTATTAAAAAACAACCAAAAATAGGTATTCAGATGGCAGGATCCAGTGCAAAATCCACGGGGAAGCAGAAGGGGCTGGGCTGTGGGCCCAGTTTCCAATACTGGCGTGTGCTGGTTGCTCAGAGCTGCGAGTGATAAAGTGCTGTGAGCCAAAGAGCCCAAAGCCCCGGGCTTGGCCTGGCAGCAGGGCTGGGGACACTGGCCCCCATCAGGCTGCAGCAGCCCAGGGGCCTGGGCTGTTCTCCTAAAACAAACCCTACTCTTAGAGCAGAGGAGCGGCAGGAGCGAGGGTGGTGTTGTCTGACAACGTGCGCGGTGCTCGCGCGGAGTTAAGGGTCTTTGGTTTAAAAAAAAAAAAGAAATAATAAAAATTAGAAGAAACTACTGACAACAGATGCCCATGCTCAGGGCTAAAGCTGCCGTGGAGGGGTGGGTGACACAATGCTCAGCTGGGCCCCTGGTGTGGGGCACATGGGTGTCACTGCCACACCTGGCTGGGAACAGAGGCAGCGCTGGCCAGCCTGGAGAGGAACAGAGAAATTCACCACAGAACACTCTGTCAGGTGGCTGGGAAAGCCAGCCCTGGCGCTGGGATGGGGCAGGGATGTGGCCTGTGTCACCACGTCCTCGTTAGGAGCTGTGTCCCCACAAGCTGCAGGGCAGTGGCAGAAATCCTCCCTCGTGGAGGGAGGGCAGGGGGCTCTTCCCTTGGCTGGCCCTGTGGAGGAACTGTCCCAGCTCTAAATGTAAACGTTGGAAGCTCTGCTGAGAAAACCAGCTGTGGGTGCCCCGTCCTGCAAGGCAGAGGGAGAGGAGGAGCCCTTGCTCACCGAGTCACCATTCAGCATCTACCTCCCAGGGCTCCACGAGCCAGCCGTGCCAGGAAAACCAAACCAACTTCTTGGCAGTCAGTAAACAACAAACCCCACCATGAACATACAATAAAAATAGGGTTAAAAACACATGTAGTGTGGAGAGCACGTGACTTTACCAAACTGGCTTGAAATGAAGTTTTTCTAATCTCATTCTAACTTTGCTAAAAAGTGGCAACATGGTGTGGCCAACATAACCGATGGATATTATTGCAACAATGCAATTCTGTATCAGCATCGAATGTGGGTCTAGCAAGAGAAGGTCCAGTGTTTCTTTGGTGTATGGTATTAAGAGTACAGAGCCTGTGTGCCTCAGCACAACACAAAACTTCTACACCTACCAGTGGAAACAGCATGAAACAAGCCAGTTTTCTATGGCAAAACTGGGTCAAGATTCACAACCAAATCTAAACCAAGAGCAATTTGCTGTGTGAATTCCCTGTCCGTGCTGATCGTTCGTATTAAAAATATGGCAACAGAGATTAGAAAACATGTTAAAAATGCATCATTTTCATGTCCTGAATGAAAAAAATTTAGAAATACGCATTTTTGCATTATGCAAGACAGATTTAAAACACACACACACAAAGGAAAACCCTGTAAGGAGTTAAGAAAATGGGAACTGCATTTGTACCACTGTCCAGACCGCACCCTGAGCAGCCTTCCCTGCGCTCATCCCGATCCAAACGCTCCAAAATCTGTTTCTTCATCAGAAAGTAGAGCTGGAGGTTGCTGGGTCCTTTTACAATCCTCGATGCAGACAGAACCAAGACACCAAGTGCCCTCGTGGAATCCATGAGGAGCACGGAGCTAATTTACAAAACGAGGCCGTCACAGTCATCTTGGGTAAATAAAAAGGTTTTCTCCGGTTTACAAAACAGAAGTCTGACCTTTCCTTTGTTCCAGGCACTACTAAACAGAACAGGTAAAGGTTGACTACAGCACAGTCAGGGAGGGGCTCCTGGCACAGCCCCTGTGTGCCCGCTAGCGGTGCCCGGTGTAGGCCTTGAGCCACGAGGTGACCGAGGCGGCGGCGGACGAGATCATCCCGCCCGCGCTGCTGCTGGCGATGGGCTGGGACACCTGGGTGCTCTGGCTCTGCAGCATCTCCACCTGCTGCGAGGGGATGTCACAGAACCTGGGGCTGGGCAGGTTCTCCCAGTCCGTGCCCAGGTCCGTCTCCTCGTCACTCACGTGCTCGTCGCCGCTCTCGTCCGTCTCGCCTGCCGCGCTGGGCTCCACAAACTCCATGGAGTCCTCCAGGTCAGCGCTGATTTCGAAGGGGCCGGACCTGTGGGTGAGGACATGGTGCTGTCAGTGCCTGTGTCCTCTCAGCACGGCTCTGCCATGGGCACAGCAGAGATCAAGTGCCCCATCTCTATCAGCTGGCAGAGGAACTGAAGAGGGAGCTTAGTGTTGCCATGGACAGGACACAAACACTTGGCTGAGGAAGGGACAGGCTTCCAGACCATGGAGCAGGAATGCTGGGAGAGCATCTGCACTGGCAGGGATACAGAAACACACACACAGCAAAGCTACTGGTGATAACTCAGGGCTCCACTGGTGGGAATCTTGACTTGATGTGGAGCAGCTTTAATGTCCAACAGCAGCCCTGGCCAGGCCAAGAGAGCTCAGCTCTGTCAGGCTGTACCCTGCAATTCACAGGTCTGGCACAACTCACCAGTGACTTCCCACTCTGCCCCGAGCAACACCTCAACCTCTTTTTCACTCTGAGGATGGCCAGACACCAGAACAGGCTGCCCAGAGAGCCTGAGGGGTCTCCCATGGAGACACTCCAAACCCCACCACACAGAATCACAGAGTGGGTCAGGTTGGAAGGCACCACAGTGGCTCAGTGGCCCAACCTCTGTGTTCCAGCAGGGTCATCCCAGAGCACAGGGCTGTGTCCAGACAGCTCTGGCATATCCCCAGTGAGGGAGACTCCACACTCTCTCAGGGCAATCTGTTCAGGACTCGGTCACTGCACAGGGAAGTTCTTCCTCATGTTCAGGTGGAACTTGTGGGCATCAGTTCCCGCTCGTTCCTCTGGTGCCATTGCTGGGCCCCCAGGAGCAGAGCCTGGTCTGCCTGTGAGCCCCTCCTGCAGACAGGGACAGACAGGGCTGAGGGCCCCTCTGGAGGCTGAACAGCCCCTGCTCCTTCAGCCTTTCCTGGGCACGGAGATGCTGCAGTCGTGGCTGTGGTCTGAGCAGGGCCATGGGCTGCATCTCCATGGTCCTGCAGGGTCCCACCTGTGCTGTGACTCAGAGTTCCCTGCTGCCACTGCCTGGTGGGAGAAGCGATTGCATCCTGCATCCCACTGCTTTGGGCTGCCTGTATTCCACGGAAAAAAGCAGATTCCCCACAGCAAGCAGTGTTCCTGACAGAGCTCACTCCAAGCCACAGAACTGCCCCATGAACATGAGCAAGAATTTGATGGAATCATGGAATCATTTAGGTTGGAAAAGATCCCCCAAGATCACTGAGTCCAACCATTAAACAGTACCCATTTCACACAGGCAAGTTTAGCCAGTCTTAGCAGGAGCCTAAAGCAGTGATTTATCATGGGAAATACTAATCCAGATGATTAAAGCTTGGTAAAATTATAAGCATATGAAAAAAGCAGCATATAAAGGAGATTGTCAGGCAACCACAGGCTAAGGTACTTAAAGGAAAATAAAGAGAGCTGCAAACTTTGCAACCGGCTGAGAAATTAAAGGCAAACACTCCTATTTCATAGTCTGGAAAGGAATGGGAGGGCTGCCTCCTGGCAAAGCCTTGTGCTTAACAAGGCAACACAAGAAGGGAGTCATCAGGGTTGAGGCCAGAAGGGACCATTAGATCATCTCCAGTGACCTCCTGTCTAACAAAGGCCACTGCGTCCCACCCGCTCTCCCTGTCCTGAGCCCAGCAACTCCTGCCTGATGACAGCATCCATTCCAGAAACTCATCCAGCCTTGAGAGCATGACAGAAGGAAACAGAATCCCCACCTTCATTCCTGTGGGTAATTAATGTCTCTGCTAAGTGCATGTGCCTCATTTCAGCCAGCTCAGACTCTTTGCACCCAGTGGTGTCTGTAAAGCCATCCAGCAGCCTGGTGAGTATTCTATCCAACTCTCCTGTAACCCTTTCTTTTCCTCTCTGGACCCAGCTGATGCAGGTGCAGCTCTTTGATACCTGCACAGGTGCCCACTGCAGCCCCTGGACCTTTCAGAGCAGTTGCTTTCCTTTGAGGACACAGCTCTCCATCCTCTGGGTATTTCCAGCACTCTATTTTCAGGCAAGCAGCAGCAAGCACAGATTTCTGCCTTTTACAAAAAAGAATTTTTGTCTTAAGAAATCTTTTACAAAGATAAGGCTCCCCATGTCTCTGGGCTGAATCAGTAGGGATATATCCAGAGAACACAAGGAAGTGGGAACAGGCAGTTCCTCTTAGTGGCACTGCAGGTTTTTGAATAAAACCAGATCCGTTTTATCAAGAGAACAAAGTAGAAAAGTCCATTTCAGAACATTACTGTGTTTAAGGGGGGAATAAAACATCAGGCACATTAAACAAATATTTGCAGACTATCTTGGGCACAAGTGACTTGTGTCTGGGTTATCCCAATGGGGCAATCAGTGCTGTTTGCTTTCTTATATTGAACTGGTAAAAAAAGAAATAAATTGTTAAACCTGATGTATGCAGGCCAGAACTGCTGTTCTTTTCATCACATTCCAAGCTAAGAGAACAGCTGTCTTTAATCTTAATTTACATATAAATGAGTAGTATTTGAAGGGTCAGCTTTGGTCTAGGCAGTTCATTGACTGGAAGTGTTTTGGGAAAGATTTGCCTGGGATTCTTTTCAGGGTTTGTATTACTGGGTGCTCTGAGGTATTTCCATGTTGGCAAGGTGTGGGCAGGGTCACCCTTGGAGCATGGCAAAGCTGCCTGGCATTTGTGCTGCTGTTCCCTGGAGGGAAGGAGTTCCTGCTCCTGAGAGTAGGGGAAATAAGTCCCTCATCAGCTGCAAAGCCTCCAGCTGAGCCTGCCATAGGCAGAAGCACAACAAACACACATCTGTGAAATTCAATTCCCTACTCAGGAGCCCCTTTTCCTGTCCAGTCTTTCCTCCATGGAACTACCCTGATTTCTGTGCTGAGGACTGATCTATAGGCACAGCAGAAGAGAATTTCCCTCACAAGTAATAAGGCAAAGGCATAAATTCAAAAGGGATTCAGCCATAGGAGAGTTCATATCTTGCTCCTCTTACCTGCCCAAGCTTTCGGTGTCTGGGCTGACCAGGTACATGAGGTTCCTGAGGGTGTGCAGGGGGTGCAACAGATCTAAATTTACATGCTGACATGGGGAAGGGAAAAAAAAAACCATGATCAGGTCCTGAAGGAAAACAGCAGGCAAAGGTGCTATTAAAAAAGCTATTTAAAGATATCAAATGTGCATCACCCCTACCTGGGAGAAGCAGAGGTGAAGGATATTAGCATTCAGCTTCTTGACTGCCCGTGTGAACCTGTGTCTGCTGAGATTCTCTCCACAGAATTCACTGTTCAAACACCACACACACAAAAGTACACAAGAAAGCAAAATGCTGTGAAAATACACTTACTGGGGGCATCAGTATTCTGTGCCCTGGCTTCCTAACAAATCCTGGAGTAAAAATCCCTGCAGTGAGCACTTGTTCAAAGTCTACAGCCAGTTTTAGAGTGCTGAGGAGATTAATTTTAAACCTAGCAGGACTCTGAGCATTTTATCAACCAGCTCTGCTTGCCCTGGCCTCACCAGTTTCCACAGGACAGGTGGTATGAACTGTAGGGAACTCAGATCCACCAGAGCCAAACTGTTACAGATCTCTTTTAAAATCTTGCATCATTTCCTGTTCCCAACCTTTTCCTCCTGTAAGGGCTGAATACCCCAACAAAATTAGAGAATCACAGAATGGTTTGGGTTGGAAGAGACTTTCAAGATCATCTGGTTCCAACCCCCCAGCCATGGGGTGGGAAAAAGATGAAATCCTACACAACTTTTGTGCCTTCAATTCAACAACCACCATTTAAAAACACTTAAAAAAAGTCTCAGCAGCACATTTGGGACCCCTGGGAGTCTGACCAGGCCTGCAGCATCTTCTGTGCAGATTCCAGCTGCTCCACAGACACCAAAATTCTAACAGTGCTCTTCATCCCAAATGGGGTTTATGCAGTGCACTCCTAGGTATGCTCTGTGGGTGTTTTATCCCATTGGGAATTACACCATTATCCCCATACACTTTATCCCACTGGGAATTACAGCCATTAATATGGCTGCCATGCCATATTATAGCACTTGTCCTACAGCACAGGAGGCAGCAGAGCTGTTCAAGAGCTGCTGGGTTTTTGTGAAGCACAGTGGGGTCCAATAAAATGAAAAGTGCCATTCATGCACTGCCATATTTCATCTCTCATTTGAGGATGCTGATTATGTCAATTAGAGAAGTGTTATTTGCAACTGTGATGGTTGGTCTCCTTCACAAAAGTAAAAAGGAGGAGGGGACTGTTAACTGTGGTCTAAAATCCTGGTAGCCCTCCCCTAAAACAGCACAAAAATCCATGAGCCACCTATGTTATTGAAAGCTGTTCCAATAGATTACTTTCTTCCTCAAACTAAACTGATTTAAGGTCACTGATTCCCCTGGTGTGTTTTTACTTGCCTGTTGCAGAGCTTCTTGGGAAGATTTACATCAAGTATGAGAGACAAAGTGTTAACAAGCTGAGTTGCATAGCACAATGCAGCACTGATGGTATGAGCAGGGTTATTATGTTCCATATCTGAAAGAAAGAAAAACAACACGAAATCTTTCTTTTAAATGAAGCCTTGGTGGGTGTGTTAATATGTTCCTGGAGTCTACTCTGGAATATGTCATTTCTATGTATGGAGAACAGCCTGAATCCAGCAATCATTTCCAGTGAAATCTGTCAGAAGTTGGAAGAAAATAGTAATTCTTGGAATTCCTTTTAAGATGACATGTGAACTGTGTCAAAACTGTGAATAATTAACTTCCTCTATTTCACTGTGCTGTGTATCCCAGGGAGCATTTCATGCAAAAGATTTCAGCAGACTAATCATAAAATCACAGAATGGTTTGGATTGGAAGAGACCTTAAAGACCACCTAGCTCCAACTGGGCAGGGAATCTTCTCCTAAAATCCTACTCTGGCATTTACTTCTGGCTCAGGGTGAGAACAAATGGACCAATCCACTGCTCTGAGGAGTGGCACCCAAAGCTCCCAGAGTGCCCCAGCTGCCTAAAACCAGGCCTTGCCCCTTACCAGGTCCCTGTGTAGTCTTCTTCTCCTCCACCCAGTTGTAGTAAGCTGAGTAGTCCCCATTGTTGGGGAGGATGATCCAGGGCCCCGTGATGCTGATGCTGGTGTCCCCATTGTGGTCGTCACACACCCACCTCCCGGACAGGTACGTGGTTCTCCGTGCCTCTGCCAGCTTGCTCACAGTGCTGGAGGTCATGGCATTGTCACTCTCCGAGGACACATCTGCAGGGTCCCTGCAGGGCCCACAAAGGGTTGAAAAGAAGTGCTTGAAACCAGAACCAAAGGTGCACTTGGCAGGTGCTGAGCCAGATTTCACTCAGGGCAAAGTGCTGGTGGTAGGAATGTTCCTGCAAAACTCCTCGGTCCTGAAACTACTTTCATTTGTTCTGAGGTTTTTTTAATTGGCTATTTTTGTAGAATCCAGGAATGGTTTGGGTTGGAAAGGACTTTATAGACCACTTCTGCAAAACTCATTCCCAAAACTACTTTCGTTTTCTCTGGGATTTTTAATTACCTGTTCTTGTAGAATCCAGGAATGCTTTGGGTTGGAAGGGGCCTTACAGACCACGTCATTCCACCCCAGCCATGGGCAGGGACACCTTCCACTAGACCAGGCATCTCCAAGCCCTGTCCAGCCTGGCCTTGGACACTTCCAGGGATGAGGAATCCATATTTTAAGGAAGCTTAACACTGGACATGCACCTCAGATCTCTCAGTGGGGAGATGCAAGCACCTCCAAATTCAGATTCTTCTGTCCTGGACCTCAATCTGTGGCTGAGAACACAACTCCTCCTCCTCCTCCCCACAGACCCTAAGGGAGCCAGACCACCTACCTCAGACTGACACAACTCCCTTCTGGCTGCCTAAAGCCAAGCTAAATGATCCCAAAAGGACAAGCCTGCCATACCTCAGGCTTGTCTTCACCTCTTCAATGGGGAAGATGACCGAGGTCAGCTCCAGGATGTGTGTCCGCCGGAGGTTTGCCAGGTGCTCGTACTGCGTTTTCAGGTCGTAGGTTTTCTTCTCCACCAGGTCTCCCAGCTTCCTGTTGTGCCTCTGGATCTTTTCCTTCTTCTCCTGGTGCCTCTGAGCCCTGCGATAATGCTTTTGGTTCTCCTCTTTAATCCTCAGCAGCCCCTCTGTGTCTGTGAGAACAGCAGCAGATGTTATCCCTTGGAAAAGGAGCTGGGAGGTGCTCCTAGGAAAAGCTTGAGAAAAGCTTTATTAATATTTATGGAAAACAAGATCTGTGGCAGCTTAAAACAGAAAACCCTGCTAAACTATTAACTTCTTCCAGCTGCTCAGTGGTACAACTTTTTAATCTCCTCTGAAGATCTCCAAAGAGACTGCAACTGGATTATTCTGTCCCTATCTTTTACCCAGCTATTTTTGAATTTGGAACACAAAAGCCAAGATTTCCCAGTTTAATTAAACTCCTGAGGTAATCATCCTGACAGAAATAGCCTGACTGTACACGTTTGCTTCATGCTGGCCAAAAAAGCCCTGCCCTGCTTGCAGCCAAAATCAAGTGCAGATAGCATCTTCATTCACCATTTCTGGCACCTCTGCTGCTGTCAGCGTGGGTTATTTGGGCTTCACTCCTGATGTGCTCTCACAGCACATCCCAACAGTGCAGGCTCCTTGTTCCCACAGGGAACACTGGCTATCTCCCTTTCCACTCACAAAATGGCAATTGTGCTCATGTACTGAAGTGCTGCAACTGCCTGGATTCACTCCACGTGTCAGGCACGCTGAGGCTTGGAAAAATACCCTGCAACAACATCTTGAAGCATCCAAGGTTGGGCCTGATGATCTTAGAGGTCTTTTGCAACCTTGGTGATCCTATGATCTGCTAATTCAGATCATAAAATCAGTAGCTGCAGTAATGCTCCCACAAACAGCCACCTTTGTCTTTTAAAAGCACAGGGAAAGATTTCTTGTGCTCTCCCCAAATACATGTTTAAAACTCTCCCTGTGCCCTAGTTTGAAGTGTGCCTGCCCCTGCAGACACAGAGGCTGCTCTCTCTGAACATCAGGAATTATTTCCAGTCATCTGATCTGCTACAATCTGTGGTGTGTCTGGTAGGAAGGAAGATCTGGTATGTGGGAGATGTAAAGTCCCAAATTAAAGGAGGTGAGAAAAGCTCCTCTATGCAGATAAGAATTGATAATTTTCTGGTTTATATAATATAAATAAGTGACCTCTGTTAGAGGAGCGGTCAAAAAATCCACTTTTCTCTGAGCAGTACCAGAATCCCTATGTGTCAGCTGTAATTCCCTTTCCTTTAAACAGTCTTGTAACATCAACAGAAAACCAATTAACACTTGCATTCATAGTCCCAAACTCTCCCTTTGCCTAATGAGCAAGAGACAGAGGAGGAGGAAAACGTCCATCTGTTCAATTTTCACATTCATACTCGACTTGAAAGGCTACTTTGGCAGGGTGAACTCCCTTCCCTGCAGGTCCAACAGCAATTATGTGGGAGCAGGAGAGACACTGCACTCACGTTTCCTTTTCAGCAGTCCCAGTGCAAAAACAATTGTCCTGCTCTCTGCACAGCACCTCTGCTTTATGACCCAGTTTATGAGGTGATTAAAAATCTGTCCCCAGGAGTATTTCAAGACACCACTGTGTCCCACGCACCTGCACTGCCTGATAAATGCAAGCCCAGGCACATTGATCTCTGCCCAGAAAGCTCTGCCAGGTATTTGCAAGCCTGTCTCCTTGAACTGTTCTGCACAGAAAGAAGGCAAACACACAGATTTTAAAACATTATTTTAAGCACCACCAATTATTGAGGTCTCCAGGAGAGTCAACTCCAAAAGCAGAAACCCAGTGCTCTAGAAATGGGTTTTATTTCAGAAAATTAAACTATGCCACATCCAAGACCAGAGAAACAATCTTTTCACATTTTTTAATGTGGCTCAAAAGTGACCAAGTTGGATCCTGACCTGTTGGCTACTCACAGCAAGAATTAATTTCTGGTCTCTCTCCAAGAGCAGCTGAGCTTCTAATAGCTTAGTTGGGCAATGGTCAGCTCAGTTTTTATGTTAAATCTAATCAAATGGACTGTGAATCAAGAGAAGTTGCAAAAGTTGCAGATAATAAATTCCACAGAGGAGTGGGAAAATGGAAAACTCCACTCCCTGGTTGGTCATAGCACTCTGCCACCTTCAGAGCAGAACATTTTGAGAAAAAGTGACTCGTTCCTTAAAGTCACAGTTATTTCCTCTTCTCCTTTATTCACAGACAAAAGACAAAAATCTAATCCCCATAACAATAATTTCTACCTACTGAAAAGCTTGCTTTTCTTCAACTTCCTTTTCTCTAAACCAAACATGAGTTTTCTTAGCCGTTCTGTTTCATTTCCAATACTCAGACTTTTCCCAGATGATTTGTATCTCTCTTAAATTGTTTAAATTGGACACCAGATTTCCACTGAAGCAACAGCAATACCTGGCACAGCATGATAACTGCTTCCATCTTAAATACAGCACTTATATTAGTTAACCCAGAAAGAGGCCTGAACCTTTCTGGAGCAGCATGAGATTGATAATTTTTATTTAATTTGCAATTCCCCAGATCCCTTCCTGCAAAATCTCACCACCATCCCCCATTCTGGGTTTATGTTTCTCTTTACAAGAACATGTACCTTGATTTTGTCCTTTTCAGATGATGCTATTTATCTGCATGATTTTGAGTTTGGTCCTGGTCTCCAGGAATCATTTCACCATCCAGCCTGGCTTCCTCCACTCCACCCTCTATTCTACTGAGCTATTATGGGAAATACTGAAGAGAACTGGGCCAGGAACTGGCTCCTGCTGAGCTCCACCTGCCTTACCTCCTCAGACTGACCAGTGTCACCACTCTTTGAATGCAGCTCTTCTAACCTTTTGTGATGACCTTGCAGGGGTTACACCCAGAGAAAATTCTGTTTGCTCACAAGACAGTTTCAGAAAGTGCCCAGACCCAAGTTATGTGCAGCTTCTGCTACACCCTCCACTGCATCTCCAGATGAGGGGTTGATTTGACATGAATATCATGACATAAGTAACAAAACATGGATTTGACATGAATATCATAACCAAGTGATGCCTATTTTTAACCACCTTAGTTACCAGCAAAGCCCCCCAGGACTGTAACAGGATGCCTGTGTCATCACTTTGAGGTTCTCCCTTCCTGCACCCTGTGAAAGCAGGGACTGTTTTCAGCTTCCTCAAACATCCTCGCTCCCTCACGTGTTCCCAAGAGCTCCACAGACCAATTCAGCTTGTTCCCTGGCTTCCATAAAGCAAACTAATGTGTAGCTGTGTTTCCCTTCCTTAGCCTGCAGTCCTCTCATGATGTAAAATTTAACCTGGCTAAGCAGCTGATCACATTTTCTTTGCAGGAAGATGAAGAAAAGGCAGCACTGAACAAATGCTTCAGACTCCTCTGTACTGTAATTTGCTCTCTTTCCTGTCAGCTAATACACTTGTCTGCTCCTTCACCTTTTCTTTATCATCCATTTATTATTGTTACTATCCAAACTCCTTTTTAATTGAAAAGAATTTTGCATTTCAGCCTTTTTGATTTTTCAACCAAAGCCTGTGCTAATCCTTTATGACTCTTCTCAGGTTATGCCTCTGCTTCCACTCTCTGTATGGCTCCTCTTGAATTTCAAGCCATAAAAATATCCCAGATTCAATCAATATGTTTCTGAATATGCTTCCTCTACTTCCCTAGCATGTAGGTTGTAAGGAGAGCTGCATATTCTCTTCTGAAAAATGACCCTGCACATTTAGTGTAGAACAGTCTAATGGGTTTCAAAAATGGAAGTTTCTGAATGGAGCCTACACCGTATTTCAGTGACTCTTGCTCAAGTAGGATTTTAGGATTTTCAGACAGGTGTGGGTTAAAATTCAGCAGTTTCAGGAAATCTGTGACAGCTGCAGAGCTGTTTGCTCCTCTTTATCAAGAGGAAGTGATCAGAAACACTCCACTGAATAAAGCCATCTCTAGGGACACAGCCAGAGTCACAGGCTTCTCAGCATTTGCTCTTAAAGCTGTTGCAAAACCATTTCCATCCAGCTGAATAATGTCTGCTGTTTGCTAATTAAAAGCCAAGCATAAAAAGGCAAAAATCCACTCAGTGATTGGCTTCAAGTTGATTTAGGAAGCAACACTTTGGAAATTCACCATTTTAAAAAAGCCTAATTCACCTCAATTGATTTCTCACTCTAAGGCACGGGGAGTTTTTCCAGATCACAAAAGCACAGGCATTACTCACGTCTTGTCATTTCATCATTTTCTTTGCAAATGGTTTGTTTCAGCTGCTCAATCCTCATCTTGCAAGACATTATTTTCCATCTCTGAAAAAGAACATTCAGCAACTCTAGGGCACAAATGACTTCAAACACACTGAACTAATGATTAACAACAAAGCCAGCAGCTTTAGTGCAAAAGTAGCAGGATGCTCTTGAATGGATCAAACAACTAAATATTTCATACAGTGTTT
This sequence comes from Anthoscopus minutus, assembly GCA_013399455.1. Classification (NCBI taxonomy): domain Eukaryota; kingdom Metazoa; phylum Chordata; class Aves; order Passeriformes; family Paridae; genus Anthoscopus; species Anthoscopus minutus. The sequence goes on along the minus strand of VWYI01046382.1, from coordinate 126,935 downwards.
TGTGCACAGAAGAATGCCACAAATAAAATGAGTGCTTAGTATAAAGTCAATTGGTAAAATAAGTTATTGAACAACTTTCATCTAGTGAGAAATAAAAAATTCAGACAGCTTGGAACACTCTGCTGGCAGAGCCCATTTCAGTTTTGCTTACATCAGGCTCTTTGGGAAAGCAACACAATGCCCTCAAGGTAAACTGTAACTTTAAACTATGAGATCTAGGAATTCAGAGAGTTTAAAAACCATGGGACACTTGGAGCAACTCACCAGCTGATCAGTTATTTCTTTCCCTTCCATGGCCTTCAGAACACTAGAGGAAAAAACATGATTGAAAGTTTTATGACTGTCTGGATTCTGTCTGTCTCCAGCAACAGTGTGTTAAAATAGACTGTTTCCTTTTATGAGATCTCTTAGCTTTTATATCAATTTAATAAATACAACTTACTGTTTTTGGAATTCTCTCTGTTTGGTTTTAAGATGCATAAGCCTCTCTTTCTTGTCTGAAAACCTGGAAGAGATTAAATTCTTTTATTGATATTTTGCACAATTACAGCACTGTAAGTTGTCTAAAAAAGATAATCAAATTGAAGCTTGGGAATTCTCCAAACCTCAGCTATCTGTCTTCATCTTGGGAAGTTAATGGCTCAATGTGTAAAACTTTTGCAGAATTCTAGAGCATGTGTCTCACTGGAATTGCAACAGAACCTCAGCTGGAGAAACATCAGAGTGTTGAATTATCAAACAAACAGCAAATGACTGCTATTTCTAGATTTATAGCTTAGCAAGATCAGTATTTTGTGTGTTACAAAAAACATTGAATACTTTAAAAGCCTTCAGTCACTGGAGAAATTAATAGTACTATCTCACATAGCCCATGACCCAACTGTCTGCTTCAGCTCTGCTTCACTGGATTCTAGGGTATGGGAACTGATCAGAAAGGAATTTTTTTCAGGATTCATCATCCTTTGAATATACAGAAGCCACGTTCTGCCCACCTTATTGTTCCACAATTCATTCTATTTTCCTGCACTCTAACAGAGCAGTGATATTTACAGATGCCCCTGGATCCCTGGAAGTTCTCAAGGCCAGGCAGGATGGGGCATGAAGGTGCCTCTGCCCATGGCAGGAGTTGGAATTAGATGATTCTCAAGGTACCTTCCAACCCAAATCATGTGATTTTATGATTTTACCTTCATTTCATGGATATTTAAGCTTTATTTTGAAAGAACAGCACACTAAGCCTTGACATCTTGGATTTTCCTCTCTGTTTTCAGGTAAAACTTCAAAATGCTTCACTTTTTCCCTTCAAGTGTTGAACTCTGAAAGCTTGGTGACTGCCTTTGGATTCAGAGCGTGTGTAACCACCCTCCCAGAAGACATTAGCATTAGAACAACAAAACCACTGGCTGATGCTTCTATAGTCAAGCAAAAGAATCTCTTCTCCTTCCAAAACAAACCAAAACCAAGTGCAGGTGCTTGGCACAAAAGCCAGAGGCCACACGTGAGCTGGAGGAATGTGGTGCAACTGGAGCCCAACTGCTCAGTGCTGCACGTCCCTTCTTCCTGTGTGTCCTCACCCCAGGAGTCACCCTGGAAGTGACAAAAGGCCCTGCATGAGCCTCCTGTTTACCACAGAGAAGTGCACACCTACTGCACCCTGACCTTTGGCTGCCACCAAAATCCCCTGGCCCAGAAACACAGAGCTCAGCACCACACAGGGAGAGTGCTGGGGTAATTCAGCAATTCTTGGGTTCAGAGCTGGATTAATGGGCACAGGCTCTGAACAGAATTACCCAATTCCCGTCCATCACATCAGCAAAACCTTGAATCATTTGTCAAAGAATACAGGAATATATTAAGTTCTGACTGTGGAGGGAAGACAGAAATATTTGTGGAAGCCTGTAGAAATTCCAGCTTACCACGCAGCGATGTCAAACAGCTCCTAACAACTTCTCCAGTAGGTTTCTCCTAAGCAAACATTTCCATTTCTTTATATAGCTCTGATTTCAACTGCATTGCATCCTGCAACTCGTTTCTCTTTATATATCTTTAGCCTTTCAATTTGGCAAAGAAACAAAACTTGGGATGAATTATTATAGGAACTCCCATAAAATGTAAACTGAGAGGAGAGAACATCTTGAATTACCCATGAAATGTTTCTCTTTCCTGAAGTCTTATCACATTAAGGTGAGATTTTCTCTGGTTGCCTGGCTTATTTCCACATGTTCATGATTAGAGAGAAGCAACCAGAGAGAGGGGCTCCCTAATCTACAGGAGCTGATTGATGCTGAAGGAGTTGAGGGCACTATATTCACTGTAACTCCCTTGCTGAAAAAAGTCACTATTCCTAATCATAACCCATAGCTTGGAGAAATTAGCCAGGCTCAGACGTCACAATTACATTGTCTTTGGCTTTTGCCATCTGCAGACACACAAAGCAAAGCAATTCAGTAGTCTGGGAAACACACTCTGGGAATTTTTGCACATGACAGGAGGAGGACACTCCCAGGAGGAAGAAGAACCTTTGAGCTGAGACCAACATCAAGATGCCAGCTTGGCTTTTGAACATACAACACATTACTCATGAAAAGAAGTATGCCAGTGACTGTTTTACTGGAGGACTTCTGGACTACTCATCCTTAATTGTAGCTCTCCTTAAGTAATTAATCTTAACAGATCCTCTGTCTCTCCCCCTCACAGATACGGGGTGTGATTTTTGCCAGACAGATGAAAAACTTCCAATTTTACTGTAGCTCTTTTAAAAATTAGCACACCAAATCATCCCATGAAATCTGAAATAACTGGAACATGAAATTGTTTGCCTTCATATAAAGAAAATTCACAAGAAAATTCTAAATATAAATCACTGTTGGATACAAGGAGTAACGCTTGGTTTCTTTGTATTTAACCAGGAAGATAATGATCCTTTTCCCCCATCTGTAACACTTCAAAAAGACAAATGGCAGGCCCAAGTACCCCCAAACACTTCCACATTCTGAATTTCTTACACCAAGCCACTCAGCAAAGCCCTTGTCATGACACTCCTCCAGCACTGGCTGATCTAAAATTAACCCAGGTACTACTAGAAGGCATAAAATAAACAAATAAATAACGATGGCTGTAAACACCAGCTGAAAGGCAGCCAGTGAACTGCACCTGTCCCTGCATGGCTTTGCCCTGGTGGTGCCTGGTCACCATTTCAAACATCTCCCCCTCTCCCAGGGCTCACAACACAAGAAATTCAGAGACACCCACAAAGAGTAAACAAAGAAAACTGACCTCTTCCCCATTCTTATATCAGTCATTCCAAATATTAATTAGAGAATGCAAACAAAATATTCCATGCACAGTTTAAATGTAATCCCATTATCCACAAAACCCAAGCTTTTGTCCCTACAGTGCTCCAGCAGCCATCGAGGACATTTAGGCTGTCAATATTGTGTTATTCATACAGGTGTGCTGTTCTTTTAATTCATTCAAATAAATTTGCCATTTTTAATGAACCACACTACTGCAGTTCATTAATGCAAAAGTTCTGAGCAGCAGGAGAAACAAAGCCCAGGGAAATTGAGTGTGTAGGGAGGCCCCAGATTAATACAACAGCAGTGACCCCCAGAGATGGAACTGTGATGTCCAGGCAGAGCAGGGAAAAACAAAAAAGAGATTGAATCCTTGCTGGTAAAAACACAATGTAAATATACAGGAGCTCTTCCAGCCACACACAAATAGGGCAGTGAAAGCTTCTCAAGAAGATGCAGTGAGAACTGTCAGACAGAAAAGCTGATCCTGTCTCATGTGAGAAGATAAAGAGGGTTTTCTCTTACACTGCTGCTTCTGGTACTTTGGCTAAAGCTGCTTCTTTATGACTTCATTTTTCTGATGGGCAGAGATTTCTTAAGCCTTGGTTAATACAGAACAACAGTGCTTCAACTGTAACAGAGGCTACAATTGAATTTCTATAACCAAACCTGATGTTTAGCCAAAAACTTAAGGCTGGAAAAAAAGATGAGAAAAAACCCAAACTTGGTTTATGTTCCAAGCTCTGTATCCAATATTTTAATAGAATCTGCAGAAAACCCCAAGCAGTCTAACACAACGACATGTTTCTCACCTATTTTAGAAAGGCTAAATCTGTGTTGTGGTTCTACAATACAGCTTTTTTTAATATTAAAAAAGGGAAAGCCATCCAGTGACAGACTAAAGTCTCAGCTCTGCAAGCTGCCTTACACTGGCTGACAGCCTTTCCCCACTCCCATGGATGTTGATGGGTGAAAGGCACCACTGTCCCCTTGTTTCTGGGGACACAAGGAGCCTTTGGAGCGAGGACACCATCACCTCACATGCTGCTTGCCACCTTCCCAAAATAGCTCCAGGAATCACTCCCAACAGCTGCTAACGAAGCTGCGAGCGAGGGACGAAGAACACGGTGCCAGCCAAGAATCAGAGCCATTCCAGACATGGCACTGGGAGACTTTTTAAGAATCTGGGATGGACACGCTGTGAACAGCAGCAATGGAGGAGCCATCTGAGTCATAGCATGAGAAAATTTGTTTATGGGCATAGCACTCATCCAGCCTCCCTCAGGGCAAGCCAGTGCTCCCAAAGGAGCAGGATGGCACACGATTAACTCGAGTACTGTAATGTTAAAGGAGGGGGTGTCCACCTTTATGGGTATACACATTAAAAAACGTTTAGTTTTTTTCTTACACGCCTTCCTCATTTTGCTTAACGATTTAGAAAGCTACTATTTCAAGGAGTGCTGACGAAAACAGGTAACCCATCTGAAATAACACTGCACGGATCTCTGTGCCCTGAACTGCCTGGAGCTTCTGTGGCTAAATCGACATGGACACATTCGCAGCTGACGGAGTGAAAGTCGGGATGATTCCTTTAATATTATTAAAACTATTAATATTTCAAGGCTCCTACCGAGGGTCCTGCTGTGTCCGTCCCCAGCCCGGGGGTGGGCCCGGCAGCCCCTGGCGCGTTCCCCCGCCCACACCCTGAGCCTCGGGACAGCAGCGAAGGAACAAAACCCGGCCCCTCATCCCCAAGGCACAGCCCGAAGGTCTCCCCCGAGGCGAGGTGACCCTCGGCAGGGCAGGTAGAGGCCGTCCCGTTCCCCTCAGCGCCGCCGGTACCTCTCGGAGTCGCGCCCGTCGAAGAAGACGAAGTCGCCGCTCTGCACGCACTTGGCGCAGGTGAGGCGGCGGCGCGTGGTGTTGCAGAGCGGGCACCGCTCCACCGCCACGTAGAGACCCTCGGCGTCCTCTTCGGCGCCCCGCAGAGCCCCGGGCCCGGCGCCGCTGCCCCCGCCCGGCCCCGCCGGC
>VWYI01046382.1:97723-121601 GCA_013399455.1 Anthoscopus minutus | reverse complement strand
CGGGTCACGTGGGACGCTGTTGCCGGGCAGGGCATTGTGGGAAGGGGCGCTGAGGCGGCGGGCGGGAGAGGGGGGGGTGCGGGACGAGGCTGCGCTCTCGCCTCGAAAATCCTCATTTTTAATGGAAACTGCGCTCTTCTCCTTCTGCAGAAGGAAAGGGAGCACCTCGCCTCCCAGCACCTTGATCCCAGAGTGATGCGGATGTTGTAGTCCTGCTCGTGGGGCTTCACAGCGGGTAGACGTAGCATAGCCAGGCAGGAAACGCTGCTCTGAGGACTACGGCTACCAACCAAAGCACGGCTGTGTATTTACAGTAACATCCAGGTCACTTTGTCCGAATAGCAAATACCGATGTGCATCCTTAAAACCGACACAGGGAGAGGTTGCCTCAACCCAGCCTCCATGGCAGAGCAACAATGAGTTGTTAAGTACAGAGAATGGAGAAGGCAGCAACTCCTCTGGCTCAGAGAATGGACCTTAAAAATCATCCAGTTCCAGCTTCCTGGCCTCGAAAGGAACACCCTTCATTAGACCAGGCTGCTCTAAGCCCCATCGAGGCTGGCCTTTGGTAATTGCAAGGATCCAGGGGCAGCCACAGCCCCTCTGGGCAGCCTGCACCAGGGCCTCCTCACCCTCTTCTGTGTAAAGAATTTTTTCCTGATAACTAATATTTCCTAATAGGAACCTATTCTCAGTTTGAATCCATTTCCTCTTGTGTCTGTAGTGGGAAGCATTAGGCAATTTAGAGGGGACAGTTCACAGAAGCTGAAATATTTTAAGCAATATCCCCATATCCCCCTTCCCAAAAGAAAGGCAATTGCAACAAAACATTGCTCTTTTTTTTTAAAGAACAATTCCCAGCCTATGTTTTTCCCCCCTTCCCAGTGTTATCAAACACTAAGCAGGAACGGCACTGTAGAGGTAGAACCAAGATTGTTGCTTTTAAGACAAGAGTTACCATAGCAAACATTAACTTAATCAGTAGCTCACTGAAAAGGCACAGAGCCCATTTCTTATCTCAAAGGCTTTATCTCTACTTCTAAAGAGCACTAATTCTACCACTGAAATCATGTGGGAAACGCTTAAGCAAAAAGTGATTTCTTGAAGAGGGGCTCATCTTAGATAAACTATTTTTCCCCCTCGACACCTCAGTAAAACCAGGGTGTTTTCACTTACAAAAGTTTATTCTAACTGAAGTGCATCAGCTGCTGCTACAGCTACAGTGCAAATGAAAGTCCAGCCCACAGCTGTGGAAAGTGTCCAGCATTAGAAAGCAAACAGAAAAGTAAGCCTGTGTTTAAAATAGACTTGAGTGTGGAAATCCACAGTTTGACAGAGAAACTGATAGCAGCTAAAACCAGCTTATCGTGAGGAAGTGCACGAAGTTTTTCTGACTCTTTTCCAGAGAAGCAGGGGGATAGATATAAAAACACTTGTGAGAGACGCATAACAGATACAGAAGATGATGTCACACCCTCACCAAATCAGAAATAAACTTCTGTGGCAGCAAAACTCAGCCCAGCAAGTTCCTGTTCTGAGTTGAGCCATAGCCCATCCCGAGTATTTCCAGCAAAGACAAAGAGGAACGTTGGCCTGGGTTGCACTTAAGTCATCTAAGAGCAACCTCTAGTGGTGTTTCCAGACAGGTACCACACCTTCAGGAGGGAAGGACGCAACACAAACTGTTCTGGCTTGCTTCCAGGGGCTTTCCAGAACAGCCATGGGATAGGCTTTGCACTGTTCCTGCTCCCAGCACCACTCTGAGGAGGGCACTTTCTGAGAAGGAAGTCTTGAGCTCAAACCAAGTACAGGAAACCTCATAGGTTTTGCTCCAAAATTACCAAATGTGGTGCCATTGGCTGAACTCTGGTTAAATAATATAGATAATTAAGTAATGAGCATCCAAGACTTTTTGTATTTTCCTCAAATCTGTTTTTAGCAAAGCTCCAAGCCAACACGGTTTTGTCTGCACTGAACACCCATCATCTGTGGGCACTTCAGTAATACAAGTGGGTACCATTTTGTTAAAATCTAACTTGTCCCGTGTCAAATTAGTTAATTTAATTAGTTACCCCCTCTACCTACGGATTTTCTAGGTATATTCCAGCAGTCAAGACCTGGAATGTTTTCTCTGTGAAATAGAATCCTGTACCATCACACACAAGAGTTTACCCAGCCAGTGGGATTAAACTGGTTCAGTACATGTCTCCTAAACATCAAAATCAACTCATGCAGGATCTTGTAAGCCATGTTATAGACAATAATATGTGTTGAGCTTAAACATGAAACTGCAACAACTGCAGGAGCAACTCAGGACACTTAAAGTTGAGGATTTTTATTAAGCCAGTTTGAAGTGCAGTGTGGATTCACCTGTTCAACAGGGAATGAGACACATGGCTTCTATTACAAAATATTTTTAAATGCCACCTTAATATACATTCTATTGAAAGTGCATTCACTTATCAAATGTTGTAACTTGACAAAAGTTGTCAGAACTCAGGTGGGTTACAGACAGATAATCTGCAAGGAAAGAACATTGCACAAGCTATAGAAAGGCATCAGCATATGTGGCATTCAGAAACAAATCATTTGCTTAATAATCCACAACTCCAGAAATGGGTCCAGGAATCCCCTTGGCTCCTGTTCCATGCACAGCCACACAAACCCAGGCGTTATTCTGGATTGCTCTGTGGGCCATGTCACGATGGTTTCTTGAAACCTCTTAAAATGGGGTAGATGTTCTCAAATGCCTCATAGATTTCAGAACGTTCTTTTGCTCCTAAATGGATATTTAAGAAAAAAAAACCCCATGAATTAACAGAGTGCTGAGAGTAACTGAAAGCAGTTTAAACCCAGTAAGATTACAAACCATGAAGAAACCCAGGAGATTAAAAGTACCTTACTATTAAAGGCAGAATTTCTACCCGCCACCTCAAAGAACAATTTCTAGCTTGCTTAGCTTTAAGACTAGTTTTGTTTAATCTGTGGAACCAAAACAGCAATTTTGTGCTCTTGACAGGTGCAAAATACTGGCTTTGAAGAAGGAAAAAAAGCAACTGAGAACCACCATGGTGTTACATGCTTAAGAATAACAGCTCTGCCTGTACATAAGGTGAATGGAAAGGTAGAAACAAGAAGTGAAAGGCCTTCATTTCATACTGAGAATTGTTCCACAGTTTGAGAACTCTCCTTCTCCAGCTCTCAGAAGCAATTTTAATTTTAAGCTGTGCATTAAAACACCTTGGATTTCAAATCCCTTTCCATAGTACCGTAAACAAATCTTTAATATCAAGTCTTGCACACAAACTGCATTGCAGTAGGCAGGAACACTCCCTGCCAGCAACACTACTCATGCTGGTCTAACAAACATCAACTACAAGAAAACTGCATTTAAATGAACTAAAAGTGGAATTAAGCCCTGCTAAGGCTGAGTGTGTAAACCTTTTCTCATGTCCTCACTTGGACATGAATAATTCATCTGCCTTACAACTTTTACTTTCAAAAGTAACATTATTTTCTCAGTGAGGGGAAAAAAAAATCCTCCTCACAGCAAATTCAGTTTTGTCATTACAGCTGGGCCCAGTACTCACAGAAAAGGACTGAGTGTGCAGCAGGCCCTGAAGCAAGGGGTTACAATTAGTGTACCCCAAAAAATGCAAGCATTCCATCAGTGGAATGGAACTGACCAGTGTGATTTTACTGACTAGTAAAATTTTACTGGACCTAAGAAAATTGGGGACATTGGAGGGGAAAGCATTTAAACTTTGTCTTGAGTGCCCCATCCTTCAGTTTGCTGAGCTCATTCCCGATTTATGGCTGTGAGGATCGCTGGCTAAGGCAGACAGCGCTGCTCTTGCCTTCCACATGTCCCAAATCTGTGTTGTGAATACGAATACCCCATTCAGAGTTTGTGGGAACAAGCACCATCTACCTTTCAGTACATCTGAATAGAAGCATTTTTTATGAGCTTCACAAAAAGGATGTGCCAGGAGCTCAGGAATTCACCTTTTTTTGACCTGGGATCTGAGGTACAGGTATCTGCTGAGCACACTGACTCAGCAAGGCTTTTGCCTCATGATTTTTTTTGCCAAACAGTCTGGAACAAGCTCTTAGATCTCCACCCTTTCCTCTGATAATCCCTACTAAATGTTGTCAGAAGTGTTTTAAGAAGTTTGTTTCCTGTCCAAGCAATTCTAAATTGCTTATTGTGAGGTTCCTATTTAAGTGCCTGAGTAGCTGCTGGCATGTCAGCATCCTGTTGGCATCCTCTGCATTGGCACGTGGCATCATGCTTTGAATAAAAAATAAAAATACTTAACATGGACATCTGAGACTCTATATATGAAACAATACAAGATTCTAATGCAACAATACTGATGTTATCTGCAGAAAGCACAGATAAGCTGCAGCAGCCATTAGAAAGATCCCTGAGTGGCTTTACTGTGGCAAGACGCTGATTTTTAGTTAATGTTTAATTTGAATGCTCTCTCAGAAAGTGAAGTAGCATTGGGCTACGGATACAGAGAGGCATCACTTACCAGTCAGTACAACTTTTCCAGACACAAAGATAAGCAGCACAATCCTTGGTTTGACCATCCTATAAACCAGGCCAGGGAATAGTTCAGGTTCATAGCTGTTCAAAGCAAGCAGGTAAGATTAGTTTCGGTGTTGTATAAATAAAGTACTCTTTAATTACAGTAAAAATAGAGTAATTAACCACACAGATTTTATCCAGCTGCTCTGAGAAGGGCAGGTCAGGTTTTGGATGTCTTGAAGAGAAACCTGTTAAACCCAGCTGGAGCTGGTGGGGGACTTTTAAAGACTTGTGAGCCATTTTTTTCATAGCATTGCAACCTTTATTGTAATCTTCTAACAGTCCTCAAATCATGGAATGGCCTGGGTTGGAAGGGGCCTTAAAAATCATCCACTTCCACCCCTTGCCATGGGCAGGGACACCTTCCACTATCCCAGGCTGCTCCAAGCCCTGTCCAACCTGGCCATGGCCACTTCCAGGGATCCAGGGGCAGCCACAGCTGCTCCGGGCACCCTGTGCCAGGGCCTCATCTCTCTCACAGTAAATCCTTCCTGGTCTGCAAAAAGCCCTTATCAGGAAGCATGTTGTGCAAATAAGATAACAGCCAACATAAATATTTAATGCATATCTAGTTCCTAAATGAAATGCAAGCTATTAGATGCAGTGCTAATAAAAGACAACTGCATTTTGGTTTTGTCAGTGCTGAAATCATCTTTTCCTGATGGCAATACCTAGTTTTGGACAAGCTGATCTTGCAGGTACAACATGCCCATCACTCAGCTACAGCTTTACTTTCAATTCTTGGCTAAAGAACACATCCAAACAGAACCAAAACAATATTCCAGAAAAACACAACGTAGCTTCAATTCTGTATTTTGCAAATGCAGTTTGGCTTCATGCCTGAAGGTTGAAAAGCTTACCCCTGCAGACAGGAATCTGCTTTGCTGGGAGTTGAGAGGCCACCTTGGTATTAAAATCCAATTTAAATAGTGGAGCAAAAGCATGGACCAGGCTCCCTCAGCTGCAGACCCTGCTGCAAGGTGCACAGGCTTGTACCTGGATTGCCTCATACCTGCTGAACTGCTGGTGGGTGAGAACCAAGCCTTCCAGCCGGATGGGGAACCTCACATCACAGCTCCCCACTATATTCTGGATCTTGAAGTCCAAGAACTTGGCAGGGAAGCCGAGCTTCTGCACCACCCGTGCGTATTTCCTGGCTGCCAGCCTTGACTGCTCTTCACTGGGGGAAGAGACCTTTATTGTAATTTTCAAATAGCCCTCAAAAGTTTGGGTTGGAAGGACCTTAAAACTCATCTTGTTCCACCCCCTGCCATGGGCAGGGACACCTTCCCCTATTCTAGGGTGCTCCAAACCCCATCCAACCTGGCCTGGAACACTTATGGGGGTGGGGCTTTTCACTGAAGGAAGAGCAAAGGGGAAAAAAATCAACTTTTATTAGTGCTTTTCTCATCTCTTGAGGTGGAATTCAGTTTATAGCCACCACTGTGCTCATCTGCACTCCAGAAAAAGAGGTCCTGCTGCTCAGAATGTTAAGGCTCCATCCTCAGAACTGCTGCAGAGAGCTAAAAGGATAAGGCCCTTGTTCATTCACCTTCCTGTGGTCTGGTTGAACCCACTGGAGAGGTTTCATCACTCAGAGGTTCCCCTTTTGAGAGGTTTTCAATTCCTCAAAACAGCTTCTCAGTGCTGATTCAGGAGTTAGACCGCAGGCACCAGTACAATCACCTACCTGGGGTGGTGGTAGGGGCTAGAGAAGAGGTCTCTTAAGCATCAGTTAATTCTAATTGACTGTTTTGGGATATAAAAACCAAGGAAATCTCTGCTGGACTTCAGGAAAAAAAGCTTCAGAGTACAGAAATAAACCTTTGCTTTCCCCAATTCCCATTTCCTCTAGAGGCAGATGTGTTGACTGGTGAACTCAGACACTGAAGAGAGACTTGACAGACATAAGTTATGTCGTAAACACTTGGAAACTCAGTGAGAAATGCAAATAAATCCCTTAATAATTTCTGGGAATTTTAGCAGCCTTTCTACTGGTGTGTGCTCAGCTCAATCTAAATTCATGGACAGAAGTACACAGTTCAGAAATTGCTAAGGTGCCATCATGAAGAAAGCAAGATTTTAAATATCAGTGCTTCACTTTTTCTTGCTATTAGTCCTTTTCTAGATGTTTTAAACAAAACTTTTCAGACATTCTCCATAAGAATATATAGCTGCAAGACCTAGAGCTTTAGAGAGAATGGAAAAACCAGAAAAATACCTTTTTGCTCCTGTGCAGACCATTTTTCCTGAACTGAAGATGAGGGCTGTTGTTCGTGGTTCCCTGATTCTCATGATCACAGCAGCAAACCTCTAAAAATTCAAAGGAGAACCTGACAAATTTAGCTGTATTTCTGTTCAGTCTTGCAACAATTAACATTCTCAAAGCTTGTCACATCACATATTTGCTTTTTAAGTGTTTCTTTACCACCCTAAAGTTATTTTCCACTCACCTAGGAGCGGGAGAGTTAAGACCACAGTCACAGGACCATTGGGATCCATCAGCACTGGGAAAGTTAAGTGAGGGGAAAGCTTTGAGTCCAAGATTTACCTTTGGGTTATACTCTGCATTTCTGGCATGCAGAGCTATGTTCTTCAGATCCAGTTTACAAGCCAAGTTTACAGTTGACACGATATTCCTGAGGAATAAGGGAGGAATTTTCTCATTGGAAAACCCAGCTACTGCAGAGCCACCCCCCAGCAGTACTGGCTTAATGTGGAGTCACATTCCAATTAATAATTGCCATCAACTGATTTCCTGCCTGTCTCTTCCCCACTCTAGATTTAAGCTGCTTCTGGCAAAGCTTCAGTAATTCGATCCCAAAACTGCACTCTGAGCTAGAACAAGGCATGAAATTATTAGTCTCTGAATTATAAGTTTGTGTGTCTTCCAAAAACTGCATCACCAAAGCCTTTCACAACTTTGGATTGAACCATTACTGATTATTTAGAGTTGCTACAGCACCTAAGGTAGGTATGAGTGGGTTATTTTCAACAGGTATGAACTATTCCAGAGTTGCTCTGTCCTAGACAGGAGAGTATCTTTTAATGAGGCCAGAGTTTCTCACACTGTTCTGTTTCTCCTTTTGAAAAAGCAAAGTGACATCTTTAAACCCCTGGAATTTGCTGTCATCCTTCTCCTTCCTGGAAGAAATCCTCCTAGTCAAGTACCATCATATTTTTATTCAATATTGTCAGTTCATTTTCTCCACCTCTCCCCTTCAAGAAGAACAACTGCTCCTGTAGTTTTTTGACTTATTTAAGACCCAGCCATACTTGCTATATTCTCCAAGTGAAAAGTCAGAGCAACACCTTGTACTTTAAGCCAAACTCTGCCTGTGGTGTGTGCCACATAAATAACACACAACTTACTGTAGCTGAGGCACTATTCCAGAGGTTTCTGAAGCAGGGGTCATCGGAGTCAGAGGAGGACACACTCCAGATGCTTCAGGAGATGGCTGAGCTGCACCTGGATGTGACAAGCTGCTTTCATCCATGAAAACACCACTGTCCTCATTACTTAGTAGCGACCCATCGAGCTCTTTTTGTGTTTCATGACCATCCTCAGAGAGATTTTGTTCTTTGTTATCTTGGGTAACATCTGAGAGAAAGCTGAGATCCACAGAAGAGAAGTCTGTACAGAGCTCCTTGGATTGACTTAACTGGGAAGCAAACACTCCATCTTCAGCTGTTTGAATTGGAAATTCTAGATCATAAGGGCTCATAGGAATGAGCAGACGAGGACTAGTGGAGAAGTCACCCTTGAATTAAGAAAAAGTGCCATTAAGGGTCTTGTATTAAAAGTTACTATAACTGGAAGAGTAAATGAAGATTAATCTTCAATGAGGAAGTTTCAATAATTTTTCCCCAATATATATTTTAGCAAAGGCTAGTTTTAAGAATGAAAGTGTGTCCTTTGCTTCTCTGTGAGTGTGTAAAAATCCAGATAGCTTATGTAATGCATTTTCCCACCACAGTCCATGGGCACTCCAGAGAACTCCTGGGATAGCACAAACTGAGAAATGCCAAGTACAGCACTGGCACTTCACCCTTCAGAGCCACACCTCAGCCATGCACACAGCCACATTATCACACTCAAGAGTTTTTGCAAGGAAGACAGAGAGCATTTTCTGGCTGTCTTTATCTCCCATTCTGTATATTCTGTTCCCTCTCCCTGCTAGCAGGGCACAGTGTCAGCGTTGTTTTGTGCAACAGAGGGCAGCAGCTGACAGAACCAGCAGCAGCTCATTCCTCAGCTCCTGGAGGCCACCAGCCTGATTGAAGCTATAGATGAGAAGATGGAACTAAAAAAAAAAAAGCCTCATCACAATCAGCAGAACCAGCATCCTGCTCTGCACCGAGCGCACCTGCAAGCAAGCTCTTTCTTACTAATGTCCTTCTTTATCAACTATTGATTATTAAAAGCATCATCATGTCAATGAGGCAAGAGTTTCAGGACAGGATTTACTCCCTCTCCATTGGTGCATAAGCCACTTTCTGAAGGTAGTTTCTGCCAACATCCACAGCAGGTGACAACTTGGACTTAAGAATCCATACAAGAGGATTTGTGTGTAATCAGGCATTTTTAGGTTCAAGAGCCAGAAAGACTTGAAAAGTCCAAGCACAAATCAGAACAGAGAATTGTGCATAAGACTGAGGCTCTGGAGTTGGCAGCAATTGCCTGACCTCCAGCAGGAGCAGGATTTCCAGATCAATGCTTCCCAGCCCTGAGCTAGTGCTGCTCTCTTCTAGTCAGCTCACTTGGCAACCCAGCCATGCACATGGGGAGATCTCTGCTCCTACTTTGCAGCATATTTGCCTGTAGACACTTGGAAAACTCTGACAAAGTGACAAATCCTTCCAGAGAACCCTCACTAGCCTGAATACAGATGCAATCAGGAAAGCATTGCCAACACCAACATTTAAACCTGCTTCTAAAACTGACTTCTACATACAGAGCCCCACAGAAGATCTGGTGGGGCAGGGTGCTGTTGAATAAATGTAGGTACTCCTTTCCCATTTGGAAGAAAGGGTTAAATATGTAATTAACAATTAAAATAAAATATTGTGGAATCACAAAACCACATCTATTTTAAATAGATATTTTTCAAGTCAGCAGCAAGGGAAGGCAGTCACAGTCTCTGCAGGAATTCAGAGGACTAATGATTAGCTGTACAGGAGATCATTAGGGAGGTTTTGTATGAACCACAATGTAGAGAAAATGATACAAAAAGCTCCCTGCAAGACTACTCACATCATACTAGTGGGCATCAAAGAATGAATATTAACAATAAAGAAACCACCCACAAACAACCAAAGCTTGTTTGTGACATGTCTTAAAGAAGCTGATGGAGAAACAAGTGGTACACAAGACTGGAAGTATCACACAGCTGTAAAGTTTTAAAAAAGTAGAGTAAATTGCATAGAGCAGGTAGAAACAGAAAGCAAATTTTCCTTTCTGATCAGATTTGTACCTAAGAGGTCTGAGGAAAAGCCCTGACAGGGTTAAGTGCTGGGGAATATTTCCTTCATGTCAGACAGATGCTCAGAGGCTGCAAAAGGGGCATAAGACCATGTTTGCATTGGGCTGGCAGCCAAGGGTTATTGCTACAGACTCTGGGTTAATTAACTTCACCGAAGGCACCACCAACTGCATAGCTTTGGATCTCTCCCAGCAGCTCCAGGGAGGAGTTTTCACACACAGATCCTGAGATCCCTCAGTTTGGGGCAGCTGGAGGGGAAACAGCCTTTTTCGACTTCCACTGTAGAAATCCCTGCGACTCAGGTAGACACAAATCAAACCCAGCTGTCTTAATCCAGACTTGGATTATTTTTTCCCATCTCCTTGCATGTGTGATCAAGTGATATCACACATCTGCTGTTATCAAGTGCTCCAGCAAGTCTGAATATAAAAAAAGCTCACTAGCATTTGTGAAAGCTGTATTATACCTTACCACATTATATACTGCGTGAGGGCACATTCAGAAGGCTTTACCCACTGCCACAGGACGGTCTCTGGGATTTAACTAGCTTGTGCTAAGCCTATTTTCTCAGCAGAAAAGTAGTTTGCAACAGGATGCAAAGAACTTTTGTTCCCTAGGTAACGAGGATGCTCGGCAGTGGAGTCCAGCCCTCTCCCAGTTGTTCCTACGACCACCTGAGGTTAGGGCGACTGTTCCAAATACCGAAATAGTGAGTTTATACAGACATTTACTGATCAGAACGAGGAGGTGCGAGCCTCGTGCCCGCTCAGCGCGCACCCACACCAGCACCCGGGCTGACCCTCGCAAGCCGCATCCCACCGCAAGAGTTCAAACGCAGCCGCATCATCCCTCTTCCAGGGGGTAAGAGTGACCTCTCTTCTCTAGAGAGCTCCTCCATGCCCCCGGCAGCCCCGGGACAGGGAAGAGTCCTTGGGTACGGGGAATTTCGGGCTCAGCCCACCGGGAATGCGCTCATAACACAGTTGAGGCGCGGCTGCGAGGCTGCGTTCAGCGCGGCGTTGGTGGTATAGTGGTGAGCATAGCTGCCTTCCAAGCAGTTGACCCGGGTTCGATTCCCGGCCAACGCAGCTTTGTTTTGCTTCGGTTTATCTTCTTTTCTTCCACTTATCACTTTATTTTTTCCTTCCTCTCTTACCTGCCCGCCGCAGCTCTCCAGGTACCGCTCCAGCAGGGACGCGCCCTCCATGGGCACAGCAGCCGGCACAAACACCCCAACACCGCTCTGGTGCTGCTTTTAATCCCCAGGGACAGCACCGAGGCCACGTGTGGCTTGTCAGGGAGCAGAGCCCATCACAGCTGGGAGTTCTACCCTCATCAAGCAGCCTTGGAGCCTCTCACCTGTCTGAGAGGGCTTGCCCTGTCCTGCAGGACTAGAGAAATCGAGGTGCTCTTCTCATGTGCTTTTTACAGGAGCCTAAAATCACAACCTGTCCCCGAGCTCCTCTGAGCCTGCTTTCCTCTGCAGGTTGAGGAGCAATAGAGGTGGGCCATCTGTAGTTTAAACCTTGCACAGATGATGCTTTTAGCAAGTGTCATGTGCCCTTTAATTTCTCCCACCTGCCTCATTGAGTGCAATGAGGCACATCTGGTCCTTTGAGAGAAGCCTCCCACAGCCAAAAGTGTAAACTTCAAGCTGAAGGCAATTCAAACATTCAATTGGTTGAATTGTTTATTCAACCAATAAACCATTGAATTAGTTTATTCTCAGCTGGGCTAACACTGTTTGGAGAGGGTGAGGAGAAGCTTTTACTCCACATCCACTGTCCTCCCCATGCAGGTATTACCCCTCTGGAGTATACTTCTGCTCTCTGTAAGCGATGATTTCAGGCCATTCCCTTTTCCCACATCCCAGTGTGAGGCAGTAGGCTCCCAGGAAGGAGCTCATGTTGTGCCTGGCTGGTGGATACTGTGGGAGTCTCATGCTGCTGATGCAGTTTGTCTTGGGCACTGCTTGGGTTGATGCCAACAGTTACTGTCTGACTTGTTCCTTCTCTGCTGTCCTATTGCTATGTGGGGATGGATGGAATGGATGGAATGGATGGGATGGATGGATGGATGGATTTCTGTGGAGGCACAGCTGGGAACATATCCCTGTGCCTGCCTGGGCTGGTGGATGTGCTGACTGTCGTGATCACTGCACCTGTTTCTCTGCCAGACAGGACTTTGCTGTGAGATTTGCTTACAAACAGCAAGCTGAGCTGAAGAAACCCTTTGGAAGAAAATGTCAAAGCTCAGACATGCAGCAGGTCCTTGGGAGGTGCTGCCAGGCTCTTGTCACTGCCCTAGGGGTGCAAAGGCTCAGATTCAGACCGTTTACCCAAGGAACAGAGCATACATGGCTGATGAGCATCCTTCCCTCCACAGCTGGCCTGCTGGGCTTGTTCGTGGTATTTCTGGGACTCACCTTACAAGTGAGTAATAAAAGGTGCCAAATCCTCCCAGCCCCGGAAAAATCCAGCCTCAAGCAGATTGATTGACATCACACAGCCTGTCCTGGAGCACATGGGGAGGAAAATCAGGCAGCAAAGCAAGGAGAAGACTTAGAGAAGTTATACTTTGAATTAGGGAGGCTGGTGGAGAGAGCTTGGGTCAGCCCAGGATGGTCAAATCTAAAATGTTCCATTTAGGGCTAGCAGGTGATTGGGATGCTTGCAGACAGCTCCATGGTCCCAGCTGCCTTTGTGGGCACAACAGGATGGGCTGTGGTGGGCGGCTCTGCTCCCACCTGCAGTGCAAGCCCAGCCCTCACAGCTGTTCCTGACAGTGTGGGCCTGCCCTGCCCACAGAAATCATTGGATTGAGCACAGGGGTTGTGCTGAGTGCTGCCCTTGCAGTGACACGCCAGGAGGCTGGTGCTCCCCCAGTGAGTGACACTGTTGCTGTGCTTAAGTTGGGAAGCTGGAGGTGCTCCTGGGGCTCCCCTGGTGTGGCCCTGCCTGTAGCATTGCAGCTGTAGAGATGGGAATTTCCTCAGCTAATAATCACTTCATTGCAGAACTCCCTGGAGAGGAGATATGTTCATCCTGCAGCCCCTGGGAATTATTTGTCTCCACTTTGGGAACCTGAGATACAGAAGTTCAAATGATGGTGTTCAAATGGGTGAGGCTACATCAGAGAGGAACATAAAATACAAATCTCTTGATACTGGTGTTGTTTCTTGCTTTGAGTAAGGACAAATGGCAGGAGCACAAGGAAACATTGAGATTTTGGGTGAGTCATGGAGTTTGGTGTCTCAGGTTAAGTGGGTGAAAGATTGTTTACCCATTTGAAGAAAGGAAGATGTTTAGACAGCTGAGAGAGCATCTGAGGATCCAAGAGTCACACTGTGTGTGCAATTCAAGCTTTCAGGGTTGCTTTGCTGTAGGGGAAGGGTCTTCTGGCAGCTGCCCAAAGGAGGGCAGCAATGGCTGTGCCTCGGGAGGGCTCTGTGCTTGCAGCCTCCTCTTCCAAGCTGGGCAGTGGGGGAGGCTGCAGGAGGGGCAGTGATGGGCAGCCCCAGGGAGCGAAGGCCCAGGTGGTGGGAGGTCCAGAGAGCAGTGTTCCAGCACGCAGGAGGCATCAAATCCCTGGGCTTCTCCCCTCAGCCTCCCAGCTCCTGTGTTTCTCCTTAGGCAGCAGAGACATCATTCCCTCTCTGCTCCTTCCTTCTTCAGCAGGAGACTGACCCCTCTCATGGGTTTGACAGATGTTGGTGCAAAATGTACCACTTAGAACTCATGAGAAATACCTGCTTAATTTCTGATCATTCAAATCAAGTCATTTTAGAAGAGGCAACTATTTTCCCTATGTCAATTAAAAAAAAATTATTTCTCTCTCAAAGTGCCTGGGGTTCCACCCACCCCCTTTTTTTTTTTCCTCTCTCCCTCTCTTCTTTTCTTCCCCTTCTCTTTCCCCCCACCTTTTAAATTCCTTTGGAAAGCAGCAGCCAGGCAGATCCCAGCCCGAGTGAGTCATGGCAGGACTGCTCAGAGCAGGGAAGGAGCCGGTGACCAGGTGATGAATCACTGCAGTGTAGCTACTGTAATGATGAATTGTCATGAGCCTCAATTAGCAAATTGGTTAATTTTACTTAGAAAGTTGATGATTAGTGCAACAATAAGTGCTTTGTGTATTCTTTGTAAGAGTCATTCAATATCACTCTTCCCTGGATAACTAATTGGAGAAGACTTTTCCACAGAGCTCCTGCTAGCACGCCTTGATCAGCCTCTTCAACATTTCTGTAGCAGGCACTGCTGCTTCACCTGGATGCTGTAATCCCATCAGGGGATGGGACTCATCACAGGAGACTTCCAAAAACCTGGAAGGGACAAGGAGCAAGTCATTAAGGAACCTGTTTAATTCATCAGTGCTCTGCACAGCTGCATTCTATTCTAGCATGCCCTAAATGCCTTGCTGCTTGCTTTGAAGTTGGTTAATCTGGTTTGGCTTTATCTTATCTTTTTTAGGAGCCAGTTTCAGAATTAAAAGCTTGTGACTGACAGTGTTCTGCTTTCTGCTCTCCTGAGCTTTATGCTAAACCTTTATAGCTGTAATTGTCTCAGAAGAGTGTAGCTTGCCTCAGGTGTCGCTTCCATCTCCTTGTGCCTTCACTGCCTGCAGCACTAAATCTCTGCCTTTGGATCATGTAGAAGAGCAACTGAGAGCTGGACCGTGTTCCAAGGGAAAAAATTAATATATTATGCACAAGATGTCTCCAAATTCATCACCTTCTAATTAGTCCAGGAGCCAGCACTCCTCTGTCAACAGCAGAATCCAAGTCTTGTTGTGGAGGTTGTTCCTTCTGTGTGGTTTAGCCTTATTTTGGTCCCTGTGCCTTGATTCCCATCATGTCAGGGATGTAAACAGAGTGAGGTGCTGAGCAGGACCCTGGAAAGGGTCAGGGAGAGGAGCAGGTGAGCTGCAGTCAAGTCAGTGGGAGCAAAGGATCTGCATGGAGCTGGAAAAGCTCTCCAGAAATGCCTGCAGCCCAAAAGGCAACTCAGAGAGAGATGCTGGAGTGCCTTTGGTCTTCCAGGTGTGACCATCACCCTCATACTTACCTGTCCCATAATACTCCATTCCAGACCTGATCCATGTCTAGCAGTATCAGCACGTACTGGATTTATTGCTAGGGAAGGAAAGAAGTTGCCATGACTACTCATGGAGTAATAGTGAGTAATTTGACTTTTAATTGTGAATTTTTTAGCGTCATCATCAGGTTGTGCTGGTGTAAACATGAACAGAATCAAGTCCATTAGAGTTGATATCTGGGTCTAACTTGCCCTGTGTAAATCAGGAGTAACCCTCTGGCAGAAGTGAGGTTACAATGGTTGGAAGTTGAGCCAGAATCCTGAGTGATTTCCCAGCTTTGCTGGGTGATGGGAAGGGCTGTACTTCCCATTCACCCCATTTGTGCTGTGTGCCCCTCCCTGGATCAGATGATGCAACCCAAATCACACAGTGCCTCTTTGCTCTGGTTAAACTGGGGCTCTCATTCCCTGAGAAGGGCAAGAATGGGGGAATTTGATACTTTTTGCAAACATTAATGGACTCGGGGCATTTGTGTGCTAATGCCTGTCCCTGCCATGCTCACTGGCAGAGACCAGGGTGTGTTGGCTTCTGGATCAGGAAAGAAAATCACTTCTGTCAGATGAGAAAGGGGTAAACTGGCTAGAAAAGAGCCATTTTTTTCTGGCTTCTACAGCTCCATTATGTGCAATGGAGACACTAACTGCCCCCATGTCGGAGAATTGCTGAGAACCAGACCTAGAGAGGATTGCCAAATTCTCCACTGAATGCCAGAGGAAGAAGCACTGTAAGTAGAAGTCATCTGTCTCGGCTGAATGGTAACTTGAAAACTGTACAGTTAACTTCATTTAATTTTCCTATCTGTGTCAGGCAACCAACTGATCAAAGGAAGGCATTCTGTGGATTGTTTACATAGAAATCTGCTCACCCCTCATGTGGGGTAGGGCACAGCAGTCTATTTTTATTTTTCATTCTGTGTTGTATTTAAAATGTGGCCAGAAAAGGGGAGACTGGGATGAGGAGGGTTTTAAGCATTGGCTGCCACCTTAATTGCAGTCTAGCAATGAATGGCTGCAGGCTTTCTTGGACAGCTCCTCCGTGAATGTCACACACAAATCCATCTGACACCTGGGGTCAGAAGTATTCTTCCATGCTTTTTGTTAAGTCATCTTTCCCACTTTTGTGCCAAAGGGTCTGGCTAAATTGAATTGCATTTAAATGAGGTGAGTGTGTGATGGATCATCCGAGTGCTGCTGTTTCCCTCCAAGTTTTGTGACAAATCTCTCTAATGCAAACACTGTCTCTCATACCTCGAACTCACTGCTGCAATTAAATACTGATCCTTTAATCCTTGTCTGGAAAAACAATATAGTAATAGCAGTCCTGTGTGTTTGCACAGAAAAGGAGAGGTGTGCACACAGCAGATGCTGCCAGAGCTCTGCTAATTCAGTTTGCAGGGGTCACAGTCACATTGGAGACACCAGCAGTGACATTAGCACGTCCAGACCTTCATTGCAAGCTCTCCAGGAATTAAAGCATGTACAGTGATGCCTTCACTGCTGTGTCAGCTGAGCTGTGACACCACCACAGTTTTTATCAGCTTATTGTACAACTAAATGCAAATACAATGAGTCAAAGAAGGGTGCTGACCAATCACTGAATTTCCCCTGAAACTGGGTTTTGTCTGAGTGATCAGCAAGATATAGTGACTGACACTGGAATGAGTCTGTAGGGCACACAGCGCGGTGATTAGTCAGTTCTCATTACCTCTTCCTCCAATTAACGTCAGCAAATCAGTGCTCCTGAATCAACGAGGACCTCAGGAGAAACTAAGCTTCCCCAAAAGGCTGCCAGATGTCAGCAGAAGCTCCAATCGCCTCGCCTTGATGGTTCAGTACTTTTAACACACATAATTAACTGTTAGCACCGTCCTGTTTCTGTCACTCTAGCCCTTCACCCGTGGTGTGCTGATAAATGCTGTTAGTTTAGCTGTGATGGAGGAGTCTGTGCTCAGCTCTGCAGCCTCAGCTCTGCACTTCATCTCATTTCCATGCTCACCCCAGCCAAGAAAGAACCCAGCCTGAGATCCCTTTTGTTACAGCTTCATCTCTCCATTTGGATCTTCCTCCCTCCTCCTTGCTGTCTTTGCAGTTTCCCTCTGACATGTTGCAGCATTTGTCTTCTATGGTCAATCTCTGGAAGTGGAATATGAGTTAACTTTCCCCATACTATCCAAGGTACTATAGGGAATATTTTTATATATTTTTGATATCTGTAGGCTGTGGAGGAAGCTCACTTGTCACAGTGCCCTTCATTACAAAGGTGTTATATTTTTCCTCTTTTTTCCCCCCCTGTGCCTCGTCAGGAATAACGAAATGCTGTGATTGCTTTTGGCCTCCCTTCAATGGGCATGTACCCAACTCATAAATACATTCTCCCCTGAACTCTGTTTCCACTCAGGTAGAATAGTGAAGGTTTGCTCAGTGATGCTCTGAGGAAAACAAGGAGCCCAGATGGGATTGTGTTTCAGAGGATCCCAAATAGTGTTATTCAGATCAATTAAGATTTGCTTATTAGCATTAAAAATACATTCATCCCCAGGTATTTTCGGTCCCCTTTGCTCCCAAATTGGCAAGGGCAGTGCTGCTGTCCAAAATAAATGAAGTGTGTAAAGACAGACAGTTTAAAGGCACTGAGGAATTTCAGACCTTTTACATCTCACTCAGCTTTCACCTAATTTGTTAATAGGCATGTTTTTCCCTGTGGGAAAAGAAAGCTTTCCTCTCTGACATTTTATAAAGGACCTACTAAACCTTCTTTTGTCCCTTTGGGTAAAATCAGTTGAATTAGCTTTTCTGTTGCCTTTCTGGTTTTTTTTTTTCAAGAGAATCAGAGTTGGTTCTTAACCCTTTCTGCCCCCACCGCCTTATAAACAGTATGACAGAAACCTTTAGGTACCTTACAAATCTAGACATAACGTGGGCAACTGTAGGTTTACTAGGGAGAGGCTTATTACTATGTAAAAAAAAAAGGGCTATATGGGTGAAGAGAAGAATATTTGCTGATTTTAGGTGTGAGCTAAGATGGAAGCTTGCAGAAAGATGCACGGTGAGTTTGAGACATGGCTGGGAATTTCTGGATCTCCTGGGGCACCAGAGAACAGGATGTCTCTCAGACCTAAGGATTTGTGAATGTTTCCAAGTCTCCAGCCACCCTTAGGTCACAGGTGTGTGTCACCACCAGGGATGGCAAACTGAGGACCTTGGGGTGACACTCTTTGCTCCAGGCAGGCTGATGCATCCCTTGTGAAGCCTCAGACAAAATACTTTCATACTAAGCTACTCTGCGGTGCCAAGAGCAGCTGCGATGGCTCCTGTGCTCTTTGATTTATCCAGACAGGCTACCAGGGTGTTTGCTGCAGGTTTCCTTAGAAGTTTGTCCCAGCCTGGCACATGGCACTCCCGTGATGCCTCGCAGAGCTCAATCAATGTCCTTCCCTGGCTACAGGAGGAAACCATGCTGAGCCAGCCTTGCTGCAGCCGTGGGACACCTCATCCTCAGGCTGAGGGAGCCCTTGGAGCACCAGGTCTGTCTGACTCTCCATTTCTTTTTGCTCCCCATCTCTCCGTATTCTCTTTGCTGTCCATCCTGCTACAGGTTTCAGGTGAACGACAGGTGCTGAGG
This sequence comes from Anthoscopus minutus, assembly GCA_013399455.1. Taxonomy (NCBI): domain Eukaryota; kingdom Metazoa; phylum Chordata; class Aves; order Passeriformes; family Paridae; genus Anthoscopus; species Anthoscopus minutus. Next base: position 102,812 of record VWYI01046382.1, on the reverse strand, counting down.
AGGGACATGTTGTGTTGGTGTTGCAAAGGTTTTTCTTTGCCAAGGAAAACATCTTCATTCCATAGGTGTTGATGAAGAAGAGCATTCATTTAAAACCTGCCCTAGATTAATGTTAGAGCAGCATAGATAATGAGCAGGTGCTGTGAATGATGAATGGGAAAAAAGGATTTGGTCTGTCACTGTTCTACCACACAGGGAGTATTTTACAGGAGACAAGGTGTTTTCTGTGTCATTTCTGCATTTGCTTTACTTAACAATAACCATTAACTGCCCACTCTTAAAAAACCATCTTCTGCTAGGATGCTACCAAGAAAGAAGACAATTTGAAATTTGTTTTGAGGTAGCACTCTCGTGGGAATTCAAAGCATGGTTATTATTGTGCTGCTTGGAAAGCTGCTTTTCTGTCCAGCTTCTCTGTGATCCCTTTAGCTCTATCTGATACCAAAGGCTTGAGATCTCCAGATTAAAAATTAAATTCCACCTCTGTGGCCCAGACCTGATGACCTGCTGGAGTCACAGCAAATAGGTTTTCCTTTACAGTGAGTGCTTCCAGCTAAAGCTACTGCTTTCTGGTCAAAATCAAACTTTTCTGGAAAAAAGAAAAAGATAATTAAAGACATGTGATGCAGGTGTAGGAATAATAATTGACTTGAAATTGAGTAGGGATTATCCAGAGTGATGGCAGGCTCTGATCTTGCAGGGATTTAGGTGCTTGTTTTGTTCTGCTGGCATGTGTGAGTACACAGGACAGTCAGGAGGGCTCTGTCCTGGGGCATTTAGGGGAGGCTGTGGCATGGAGCTGTGCAGTTGGGACAGGTGGGTGGGATGCAGCACTTAGAGCATCAGGCAGCAATTCCTGCTGCTGAGTTGGGTATAAACCACAGCATTTCAGGGGTGGTTTGGGTGTCTGGTGCAGGAACAGCAGCCTGGGGAGGGCAGGAGAGGGATTTTCCCATTGGGAGTTCTGTTTTATTTTGCAAATGTAAAAACTGAGAGTGACTGATGTCAGGTGGAGACTGAAAAGCCTCAAGGGAAACTGGCAGAAATAATGATTTAAGTGTGATCACTCTGAAGTTGTCACTCACTGAGATGGGCACTCAGCTGTCTGGGAGCCTCTAATTGTGCTGTTCATAGTTGGTCATATTTTGAATGTGATAAAATGGAATAGTACAGTTTTAAACCAAATGTTGGGCAGCTCTGTTACAATGATGAAATTCAGAAATGGAAGGTGAATGTAGTTTATAATTTTTTTTTTACAGTGAGCTCTGAAACAGTTTTGAACAATTCATTTAATTAGCTGGATTTCCAGCAGTACAAAATGTGACCATCTCAATTTAATTAACAGCATATCTACATTGTGATAGTGGGAGGATTATGTGGAGACTGGTAGTAGCCTGATGGATTTTCATCCTGCTCACATACAGTGTCATGGTTTAGATGGTTGTTTTTTTATTATGAGCTTTCACTCTTCTTGCAAGAATTTCCAGTGTCATTTCTGCTGAGAGATGCTGCTTAGGACAGATTTATTTTTATTCCCTTACAGCTGAATTGGATCAAAGATATTTTTCCATATAGCTCGAGTTTCCACAATGAAGTTGCTCCTAGTTGACTACTCTGAGAAGAAAATTGCAGTCATTTTTGTGACTTTCTTTAGGAGTAGCTGAAATTGTTCCTGGCATGTGTGTATATAATATATTAATTTCCACTTCCTGTCAATTGCAGGGATCCATGATTATAAATAGTATGAAAAATTTTAATGCAAATAAAGAGAGAGAAAATCCAGCATTTGGTCTTTTTTTTCCCCCTAGTTGGATTCAGTGAGGTGTTGAAACATGCAGGGCGTTTGTTTCAGGCTTTGATAAGGATCTCTCACATTCTTATATAAAATGCTAAATTAACAATAATCAGCCCCCACGACTTACAGCCCTGCTCAGTGCATAGCTTGCCTTTCTCTTGGGCTTCCTCTGAATCCACAGATCTGAGGGCTTTTTCCCTGTGATCTGAGAAAGCAAAATTCCTGACAAAACTAATGACTTGGGGCTCCTGTGGTATTTTAAAACCTTTTCTTTTTCCCCATGAGTGGCTGCCTAATGTGAGTGGGATTTCAGTGGCTGTTTGCATTATTTCCTCCCTGCAGTCAGGACATTCAGCACCATCAGCCTGCCTGGCTGCTTGGCACAGTGCTGGCTCTCCGGTGAGGTTTTCCACCAGGTTTCCCAATCCACACAACTGAGATAGTTTATTGTCTTCCATTTTGGGTAATGGTATCTGACATGGGATTTTAAAGCATTTTCAGGTCCTTTATGCTGTGATGTTGTGGCAAATCTGTAAGATGTGAAGGACCAGAGACTTCAGAGCTGGTAGGAAGTAGAATGTTCTCAGCTGAAATCCTTCAGAGCAAGCAGTGACCACCCAGCAAGGAAATCAGCTCTGAGTCCTGGAATGAGGAAGAGGAGATAGCTCTGAATCATAAAATCAGAGAATATCCTGAGGTGGAAGGATACACAAGGATCATGAGTCTGACTGCTGGCCCTGCACAGACCCCCCAACAATCCCACCCTGGGCATCCCTGGCAGCAGTGCCCAAACCCTCCTGGAGCTCTGGGGCCTGGGCAGTGCCCAGCACCCTCTGGGGGAAGAACCTTTCCTGAAATCCAACCTAAACCTCCCCTGGCACAGCTCCAGCTGTTCCTTCAGGTCCTGTGACTGGTCACAGAGGGCAGAGATCAGTGCCTGACCCCTCTGTAGCTGCAGCAGCTCGATTTGCACTCTCTGCTCTTCCATTGCAGCTCCGCTCCTGGCAGGAGGGACAGCTCTGTCCCTCCTATGCCCTTCCCAGGCTTGCAGCACCAATCTTTCTGTTGGCAGGACCCTCACCCACTGTAAAATCCCATTCCTGTGAAGCCGTGGTTTGCTTCTGATGCCAGCTGGAAAACTCTGCTGAGGACAAAAGCAATGAAACATCTGCAGAAGCTGCTGCTGCCGCCGAGCCCTGCCACCACCACTCCTGGAATGGTTCATATTAGGAAGATTTGACCTTACATTTTCACCTTGGAAGCGCAGGGTGGGGATGCTGCCTTTGGCTGGATCATGTGCTGATTTCAGCAGTGGAGTGAGCGGCCGGGATGTGCTGAGCCAGGGAAGCTCCGGCATGAAGCAGCAAAACTCTCCGTGGCCAGCTGATGGCCGGTCACACATTCCGAGTGTCCGGCCGCCTCCACAGCCCCGTGGCCACCCCTCCAGCGAGGCCTCCGGGCTCGCTTTACCTGCCAGACAAAGGCACAGCTTCCATCAGCATCCACCTCATGCCGCTGCCTTTGTTTGCTCCGGAGAGTTTGGGAACGCGGCGGGATTGCAGCTGAGTGACACGCACGGCCGGCCAGAACGGGAATGCTGAGCTCTCCCCGCAGCTCCATGCAAATCCTTCTTTGATACCGAGTGCTGCGGAGCGGGTAATTTCTCAAAGATGCTGTGAGACAAATAAATAAATTTATTGCTTTGGGCAAGTCAAACCAGGCTCCTTATTGCCAGAGGTCAGAAGAAATGATGGGAGGGTGCGTGCAAAACCCTGGGGTAATGCCAGTCTCCCTGCTGCGCCCGAATAACTCCCTTTTGTCGGCTGCAACCGGGCCCCGTGGATGTCTGACCAGCTCCAGAACTTCCCCGCAGCCACAGCTGGCTCAGCCGTCCCGCTGAGCCAAAAACTGTGCTTTTTCTTGTGTTTTCCCCAACACGTTTGGGATTCCGGGAAGCTGAGAGTTAATGTCAGTCTGCCAGCGATGGAGCTGGACGGGTGCCCTCGGTGGTTTCTTGGGCCGTTTCGCTGTCTCCGAGTTACTGACAGAGCATCACTTTCCGTCCCCGTGGGTACCCACAGCTCCGTGGTCAGCCGCTGTGCACAGGCAGGAGAAAGCAATCTGCCCTGTGAGCACTTTGGGAAGAATCCACGTCAGAGAGGAGAAGAACTTGGGGCTCTAAGAAGTCAGAGCTGAAAGAATCCAGTTAATCTCCCTCCCTGCAGACTCCACAGCCTGCTGCGATGTCACTGAATGAGCCCTGTGTGGTCCGTGCTGCAGGCAGGGCTGCTGGGCAGTTTTAAGACATTTAAGGGAAATTGAAGGACAAGCTCTATTCCAGGTCATGAGGAGGTGTCTGGTGTCTTTCGTGTCCTGGAGGAGGCCTTGGGGTGTGCTCTGTCTGCTTGCCTTGGGCCCCTGGGATCCCACACCTGCCCATTCTGCCCGCTCCGGGAAAGGATGTAGAGAGGGATAATAGTGGGAACTGCCTGGAACTGGGGGGCTGGATGGGTGATCCCTGTGCCCGGTGAGTCTGGGCAGTGGGATCCCTGCATCGGGCAGCTCTGGTGAGAATGGTCCCCACACATGGGCGGGGAGATCTGTGTGAGGGAGGCGATTCCCACACTTCGGTGGGGTTCGCGTGGATGTACCTGCGTTCCCTGCGCCTGGAAGCCTCGTTGGGAGGATCCGGACTCCGGGAGGTCTGGATGGGGATCCCTGTCCATGGCTGCGGTATGGTGGGGAGATCCCTGGGCATCCCTCTCTGGAGGAACTTGGAGTGGGTGATTCCTGGGGATCCCTGCCTGGTGGAAACCTAGGTAGGTAATCCTCAGGAACAGGTGAGGGATTGCAGCATGGGGGAGCTTGGGGGTGATGGGATCCCCGCATGGGGAGAGTCTGGGTAGGAGATCCCTGCGTGGGGAGAGTCTGAGTGGGTGATCCCAGGGGATCCCCGCGTGGGGAGAGTCTGGGTGGGTGATCCCAGGGGATCCCCGCGTGGGGAGAGTCTGGGTGGGTGATCCCAGGGGATCCCCGCGTGGGGAGAGTCTGGGTGGGTGATCCCAGGGGATCACCACGTAAGGAGAGTCTGGGTGGCTGAACCTCAGGACCAGGTGCGGAATCCCCACGTGTGCAGCTCTGGGGGCGATCCCCCAGCGCACAGCTGATGCACCCACACACGTGGCAAAGCCGGCCGGGCGCTCCCCGCTGCCGGGGCTCCCCCGCGGCAGGGCTCGGTGCCGGGCAGGGCCGGGCGGTGCCGGGGGCTCCGGGCCGGGGCGGTGCCGGTGCCTT
>VWYI01046382.1:78505-97616 GCA_013399455.1 Anthoscopus minutus | reverse complement strand
GCCCCACGCCGAGGAGAGGCCCCTGCTGTGGGGCCAATGGGGTTCGGGGGACTCCGGTGCTTCCCGAGCGCATCTCCCCGGAGCCGGGTGAAGCGGGGCGGACACGCCGTGTCCGCGGTGTTCCCGGAGCCCCGCTGTGTTAAACTGGCCGCCGAGGGGCGGCTGGGGGAGAACTGGAGCCCCAAATGGGATTTGGGAGCCCCGGGTGAGGTTTGGCGAGAGGCGGGTGCTGCAGCGCCCGGGGGGCCGGACGAGCTTTAATGAGCATTGCGCTTCATTACCGCGGTCTGGGCCGCCTCGGGTGCCTGTGCTGGTGTCAAATGCTCGCAAATGCTGCTCCCCACCATCGTGGGTGATGTTGTCAGTGGTGTTTCATTTCTGAGGTTGCCCGTGCCCTTTGGTACAGCTCTGGTTCGGGTTGTGTGCAGCTCTGTTAACCCTGGAGGTGTTCATGCCCCCATCGCCTCTCCTCTGCTTACAGCTGACTCCCTTCTTCCAGCCTGTGAGTTATGGAGAGGGAAAGAGGAGTTAAGGTGGCAAAGCTACACCTTTTGTACCCAGCTGCCTTTAATTGATGAAGTATTTTAATTGAGTAGGTGGTTATTAAGAATAATGTAGCTTAGCATCCTTTCTGCATTAGACAGTGACAAGTTCTGCTCTCTAGTGATGTGCATCCACCCATGTGCTTTGGGTTTGTCATTTTATAATCTTTTTTCCCCCCCACAGCCTCCTTAGGCTATGCTGTGTATTTTGAGGTCACTGTTAGAAAACCTCAAAGATAATTTCTCACTTTGTGGAAGAGGAGCTGAGCTGATACCCTGCTGTCGCTCTTTTCTGTTTAAAATTCTCTTTCTCCCCCCCCTTTAGTGTTTCTGTTGCTGCCTCTGTCCACCAACACAAACGGTATTTAGGTGACATAATTATTCTGTTTGACATCTCTTTACCTGTGACAAGGCAAAAATCTCTCGCTGGGCAGTCTGAACTGGTTGCTGCAAAAGTTGAGAAGGGATTCAGTTCTTATGTTCTCCTCCTTTCAGATGTTTTTCCTTGCCTTTTCTCTCGGTGGATCACTAGCATCCCTCCTGTTTGGCTTGGGCTGGAAGCATTTCTCTGTTTTGTGGACCTCTTGCCTGTAACTGCTGTAATTTCTGCCTATGAACAGGCCATGCAACTCGCTTTACCACATATTTTTTCTCTTGCCTCATATGCTGATGCTGCTTTCTGCATACTGTGATTAAAATAACTTTTGTGTGTAACTGCAGCAGTGAAAGGTTGAGGATTGGAGAGAAACACTAATTCTCTGATAGAGTTATTACAAATACCTTTTTTTGGTAGGTTTTTTTTTCTTACTACCCCCCTTTTCTAGCTGCTCTCAAGATGCTTTCTGCTCTCAGATATAGCAGTGATAGGATCTGAAGGGCACAATGAGATTTGAATTTTATCCTTTATCCCCGCCCTGTCACAAAACCCCTGTCACAGACCTGATGACTACTTTGTTTTTGAAAGCCTTGGAGAAAAGGGAAAGACTTGCTCAAGCTTGTGTAAAGCTGTGGTGTAGCTTGGTTAGCTCTGTAACAGCTTTTGTTTGCGTCATCTGCTCTTGCTGTTGGAGATTTGGTGGTTATGGCTCAAAGATGTCTCATCATTCTTGACCCTGGGTGCTGTAAACCTAGAGCTAAAAAAAAAAATCCCTTAGGAACTGGAATTCCCTGTGAATTTCAGAGGTGATGGCCAGGTCTGTATTTTAGCTACGTTCAAGACCCTAAAGCTTGAGGACACAGGGGACAGGACATGTGTTTTATTTTAAGCATCAAACTTGGTTGCTCCTAATCCCTTCCCCTGCTGCTGCCAAGGCACCCACCTCTCACCATTGACTCTCTGAGGCTTCAGCTCCCAAGTTTAGTTCCCTGGTCATAGCCCAGTGACGTGCCTGAGTAAACAGTGTGAATGCCCCCTGTGCTGTCCTGGAGGGATGGGGAGGAAGCAGAAGCTGGTAAGAGTGGCAGGAGGAGGTAATTCTTCACCCTGCTCTTCACTCCAAATGCTGTGGCAGCAACCCAAATCTAGTTTAGTTTCCCTGCTTTTAGCACCCATCCGTGCTGTGGATGCCTTTCATAACACAACTACTTCCAAGGTGAAACTTGATCGTTTTATTCTTTGTCCATCTCTGCAGGAGAGCTGTTGGAGAACCTCCTTGAAGTCTCCAGCAGTTGCTGAATTTCCATCCTCACAGTGTTCATGGCCTGTTTGTGTAACTTGTTTTTTGTTCTAGTGTTTCCATTTGGTTTAAATGATTGTTTTCCCTCCCTGATGTAATTAGAGCAATTGGATCCCCTCTTGACCCCTTGTTTTCATAGGTTAAACAAGTCGAAGTCTTTAAGTCTCCTTGAGTTGTTGTCTTATCAATATTCTCAGGATTTCCTTGTCAGTGACAACCTTTTGCTTTTATCCAGCAAAACCTTTTTAATATAAAGTGAATTTTATGCATCTGTGTTTAGCTCTTAAACTTCCTGCTCTGCATTGGCAAAGCAGCGGGATTGGGCTATTTTTAAAAGTAGGAATATTTTGGAGGGGGCTGATTGCTGCACTAAACTCACAAACTTTTTGACATTCCTCGGGTGATTGTTTCAGGCTAATGAGACAGGGAGTTGCTGGGCTAAATCTGTCCCAGACAAATCACTTCTTGTTAATGACTGTGCATAAACTATGGAGATGATAAATTGGAGAATTACCAGCCCATGACTCCCAGGAATCTGCTTCTCGTTTCATCGTTACACAAGATGTCCAAGCTAATAAAACACATGGGAACTTTAAAAAAAAAAAGTATTTATTTATGTTTTTAGAAATGTAAAAGCTTCTTCCTGTTCGCATGCCTGAACTACAGCTGGTGGCAGGAGAGAGGGTACTTGGGAGCTTTGAAAACTTCCTATTTCTTGCCAGAATGGAGCCTTTAAAGTATTTTCTTACGATGTGGACTCTCTGGCACTTTTTCCAGGCTGATGCCTGTGGTCTGCAGTTTGGGAACACATCTGTGCCTGCTGGCGTGGGCACTGCCTTGGAGACTGATGCCTGCTTTTTTTTTTGCTCCCATTTCCAGTGATTTCAGAGCAGGAGCAGCAGCCCTTTCATGGATAAGCACCATTCATTGATCTGGACTCTGCTGCCAGTTGAGGAATTGCTTTTTACCTGGTGTAGGGAAGAAGCTGAGTGGCTCCAGGTGCTGCTGTGAGATAATGCAAAGGCAATTCCTGCCATTCCTCTGCAAGGGGGCTTTTCTTTCCCTCTGTGTGAGAACTAAGTAGCACCTGGGCTGGGTTCCCTGTGTTTGAACCCATCCTCTCCTGGTCACTGCCATGCCTGTGTACAGGACTGCTGCATCTAATTAGATTATATTAGAATGAATAAGTGAATCTCGATAAATGAGCTTACTGGGGCACTGTTGGGTCAGCTCAGTCCCTAAATATAGGTCCTGGGCAGAGGGCAGGCTTGGTGCAGGATCTCCCCACACAACAAAATTCAACAGAGATCTCCTGGGAGTGCATAAATTCTGCCTCCTTGGGTGCCTTGTCAGCCTGGATGCTCCAGTGTCTTGGTACAAGCAGTATCAAAGTCTGCCCAAGTATGAAGATTCTTTAATTGAAGCTTGGTGTGAAGTTGGAAGAAGAAATCATGGCAGTGGAAACTCCAATAATCTGAGGTGCTAAAGAATGCAAATCTCATGATCCTTTTTAATGCTTCCAATTTAACTAGAGGTGAGGGGTTTTTTTTTCCAAGTCTCTTAGATACTGTAGAAAACAGGGAAAAAGAGGAATGGTATCCATTACATGAAAACTCTGGAAACAATCTCTAACTGTATTAACACAAGTAAAGAACATTATCTCCTTGCCACTGTGTGGAGCAGAGTAGTTTGAGTGCTTCAAGCCTTGAGTTTTGCTGTGGAATGAGTGTAGGGTGGGAGGGAGAGGAGAGGTGCAGGAGCTGTAAGGTTTATAGGGCAATCAGGAGAGTTACTTTGCAGCTCTCCTCCTTCTTTTCTGCAGTGTTCTGTTTTTGTTAGTGCTTTGTGGCCCCTCTGCTTACCAAAGTCTGCAGCTCTAAATTGCTGTTACTGAAGAGAAGTAAGAGTAGTTTCTTCCCCTTTTGTTCCCATGAAGATTTTTTTTAGAGGAATAGCATTTTTTCTATTTCAAATGAAAGCTCATCTTTGCTTGTGCATCACTGGGGCTGCATTGTAACTTGGAGAAGGTGTCTGTAAATCAGTCATATGGACAAGCTACTCATTTTGTTGCACTAATAATCCCTATTATAAATAGTGTTGTCCTCTGCTTGCAATTACAGCTCTTTGCTGAGGTTGCTCTCAGGTGTGCAGGATTTTCAGTGGTAGTGAAACATGGGGAGCAGTTCATCTTGCAGGGTATTTTTCTCTTTTTCCATCGGACACTTCCTTCTGGCTGATCCCTCTGCCTGGCTTCCCTGTCTGGCTCTGCTCACAGCCAGGCAATCCTGCAAATCACTGCTCTGCTAGAGCTGCTGCATCACAGCTCCCCTGCTGCAGGAAGCTTCTTTAAGCCCTTTTATGCCGTGAAGTTGAGGAAATAGAGCAAAACTCCTGTTTTCCTTCAAGTTGCAGTTGAATGACTAATGGAGCATCAGGGAAGGCTCTTTTCCTCTCTAAAGAGGTGTGTTGATCCAGCAAAACACAACTTCTGGGTTTGGGTTTACACGTTTTAATTGAATAGGTGACCTTCTCAGCCTGCCTGTCTGGTGTCCAGCTCGCTGAGCATGTGTTGGACGACCCAGTTCAATTCTGAACTGGAGTTCAGAATTATGTGGGTGTCAAAGGCTCTTAAAGCCTGGTATATTTATGCCTGTGATTCAACAGTGCTTCCAAAAACAATCCAGCTCTCCTGCTGCAGGGGGGAAGTACCTCAGTGCAGTGTTATCAACTTTTGCTTAGCTGCCAGAGCAATATAAACTCAACCCGAGTTATTTTGGGCTCCTTTTGCTTCCAAATCCCACCCTGTAAGTTCTTGTAGAAGAAATGCTGGCTAAATTCTGTTTTACACTCTCCTGTATGGACTGAAAACAGAAAGCAGGGTATTTTATTTCAGGGTTGGGACAAATTTTAGTACATCTCGTTCCTGTCTGAGGTGTGAAAAGGTGTCTTTTGTCCGCCTGCTACCACACAGGAAGGAAGTTGTTGAGTCTGGGAGATAAAAGCCTTATCTCCTCGCCTGCAAAGGACAAGCTGCCCATTCCTAGGCTGGTACCACTCTGCTCTGTCCTGCCTGTAGTAGGGCAGAGGGGAAAATTTCATGGGAAAATATGAGTGGACTCAAAATCTGATTATAAGTGTATAGCTGTCAAGGAGGATGATGACTAAGCTATTGCACAAGGTGCAGCCCTTCAGGGAGCTCGCCAGGATTGGACTGGATCATGACTGACTCATAAAAGAGCCTATAATATCAGTCAGCTCCTAATTTTAATTATTACTGGTTTGATCTGACCACTGGCCATGACTACTTTTCTTTCCCAGCCAATTTGATGTGGAGTTTTAAGCTGGAAAGTCGACACTTGATGACAACAAATTAAAAAAAACAGTTTATTGGAGGAAGTGAATGGTTTCCAGGCCTTGGATGGGAAGTGCTTTGTGGCAGGAGTGTTTAAGATGATGTCTTGTCTTTGGCCCACATGGGTGTTTCTCCATCAGGCACAGGACAGTGGGGGAATGGATTTAAACAAAGAGAAGAGGGATTCAGATTAGATATTGGGAAGGAATTGTTCCCCATGAGGGTGGTGAGGCCCTGGCACAGGTTGCCCACAGAAGCTGTGGCTGCTCCATCCCTGGAAATGTCCAAAGCCAAGTTGGACAGGGTTTGGAGCAACCTGGGATGGCTGCGCCAAGGCAGGAGGTTGGAATGCAGTGATCTTTGAGGTCCCTTCCAACCCAAACCATTCTGTGATATGATATGAAACTGCTTTCCTGCAGCAACCAGGACTGTTCCCACATGCCCTTTCCTTTGAGGGTCTGTTCTCTGGTGTGGGTGGGAAGCCAGGCTTGGCCCCAGAAAGTTGATGCTGCTTGCCTCCCAAGCTGGTTTTTTGAGGTGCCTTGGTGTTTAGTGCTGCTTTGCCCTCTAAGTCATCACTTAGTGTTGCAAGTGGACATCCCAGCTTGGCTTTCACGTAGGCATTGCCTTTAATTCTGTGTGAGGACCTAAAAACAGGTACATGAAACCAATTGCAGCATCTCTGCTGCTCCTCTCTGCTTCAGCTCCAGGTGTATCTGAGAGCATCACCATGGCTACAGCAGCTTATAGCCCCTGGAGCTTTTACAGGGCATTTTCAGGTCTGGGAAGTGATGGGAGTTTAGGGTGCTGTGCCAGGAAGGGCCCTTTCCCCCAGGACTAGGTGGGAACTCTTTGTCTCCTTTAACTTGCTGCTCTCCAGAGAGAATCTGTGTCCTGGCCTTGGAGCAGGCGGTGTCTGCAGTTCTCAAGGGGTGTGGTGCTGGGAACTGGCAGAAAATGGAGTTTACAGGTCCATGCTGTATCTCCTGTCACACCTACTGACCTTTGCTTGGTTCAGTACCTGTTAACAGCACCTGTGGCTCCAGCTGTGATGGAAGCACAAAGCACTGAGCTGCTTTTTCTCTTCATGCTGCCTGGTTTGATGTTTACAGCAGTGGTGGTAGAGGTCCATCAGGCTTTACTTCTCCAAGCTCATGGAGAATTGTGCTAAGAAAGTTCCTCCCAACCCTGTCCCCAGTGTGGACAATGAGCAGCATTGTCCAGAAGAGAGGTGGAGGTGGCATCTCAAAGCCTTAGGAACCACTGAACTACCCAGAGGATTTATGGAGATTTTGTTAGGATTTTATTGGGTTCCCTGGGCTTTCCCATGGCAGCTCAGTGGGAGTTTTTCCTTGTTACCTTTGCCTAAGGTCACTTCCATATCTTCAGCCTGTGCTGCACTAATGCTAGGATTGGGTTGCATGCTAAATTTAGTGGACCTTTTTACAGCTTGGTTAGTGTATGTAAAACCAGAGGGTGTTAAAACAGCTTTTAAGGTTTAGAGCCTTGTTCAAGATGCCCAACAAGGCCAAGCTTTCTTTTCACAGGTGGCAGCACCCCAGGCCAGGTGTGGGAGGGTTCTTCTCTGCCTCAGTGTACTTCCACACGGGGATTTGCTGAGGTGCAGAACCCGTGGGTGGGAGGGAGGGCTGTGGAGGCACACTTAGAACTTGCATAACATGGTCTGCAGTCTGAGGCATGTGAGAAGTGCTGGCGAAGGGGTTGGGTTTCAGAAGTTTTAAAGGCTTGTGAAAATTCTTGATCAGATGTTTCCATTACAATCCTGCCTTTTTTGGTCCCCCCCCCACCTTGATCTCTAAGTTTCTCTCTCTTTTCCTATGCTGGTTGTGTGCCAAAAGAATTTTTTTCAAGTCTGGTGTACCTATTTCTAAGTAGATTTTTTAATCCCTGCTTGGCATTACAGGCTACTGGAGTAATAGTTTGACATGTAACTTAAGTTGGAGGCAAATAAGTTTAGATCTGTGTGGTTGCAATGAAGCATTTATTCAATTCTTGCATGCCAAAGGAGGAGCAGATTGTGGGACAGTGAGGCAAAGGGAGTGAGAACCCAGAGAAGCGTGAGAGAAATGACCTCAATTACTCTGCATTTCTGTTGCTGAGCATTTTTAGGCCTTTTTAACAACCTGGCATGGTTCTTGAGTTCGGATCAGTGCTGAGCACGTTGGGGCAGGTGTGTGTGCTTGTGTTAGGAGGCTGTTTTGGGGCACAACTCTGGGATGTTGGGTTCTTGACTTGAACTCAAAACTCTTTGAATACACATTTCACTGTTTCCAGTTTCTTTAGGAGGCTCCTGCAGTCTTGGTCCTTATGGTCAAAGGTGGAAAGAACCAGGAAAACTTTAGAGATGTGCTTTGACCACACCTTTTGCAGGGTTCTTGTGTGGTGTTGCCCGGGTCTCAAAACTGCACTGTATGTGGGATTATACAGTGAACTGGATTGTGGAACTGGGACCAGTAAGGAGGGTTGCAGCATCCTCTGGGCTGCTGCTGCTCAGAGGAACATTATCAACCCTCAGCATCACTAACCTGGGGCATCAACAGCTACATGAGGAAGGTGTTAAAAGAAAGATCCTTCACCATTTGGCTCAGGTGTGATTCAAGCATTAAGCAAGCCTGTGGAGGAGCTGGAGCCTTTTCTTTGCTGCTGAGGGGAGTCTGGTCCCCTCCACTGGGTGTTTTAAGAGGGAAATATTGCCTCGGGGTCTGCTGAAACACTGCACTGATTCCTAAGTGTATGTGACCTTCTTAAAGCTGCCTGCCAGAGCGGAAAGGCTGCAGGTGATGACACCACGAGGTGACACCAGCTGTGCATCATTTCTTCAGCTGTGAGTGCCTTCAGCAGACTGGTCAATGAAGCACAGAGGGGTTAACAAGGTGAAAAGAAGCCTTGTGGGCAGGAATATGTGGTGCTGCTGTTTAAGAGCACATCTCCTTGTTGTGGAAGCTGAAAGGATGATATCTCAGTGGAGCTGTAGCTGGTGAAATTCTTGTAGTGCAGGAGGTGTTTTGGATGGATGATGAGGTGAGCTCTTAGTGCTGCCCTCGATAAATGAGATACATGCAGTGTTTCAAAGGAGAGCAGAGAAAGGCCTTAACACTTCACCTGCCTCAGCAGGGAAACAGCCACAGTTCAGCAGCAATTTCTAAAACTTCGTGTTGGCTTTTAAATAGAGCTAGAAGTTCCAGCTCGTGATGCAGTTTATACTTTGAAATGCACTGGTGTAACTTGCATGGTGCCAGTGCTGCAGGGATTGCTTCTAAAGCCTCTTTTGTTCTCAAACAATTTCGAAACTTTATTTCTAACAGCACCATATTGTACAACATGAGGGATCTGGCTTGGATTTAGAAGTGCTGTCTTTATGCCTACATGGTAACATGGTTTAGGATAAATGTTGAAGGACAGCTTTGCTATGGAGCAGTCAAACTAACTCATATCTACTGTGGAAGTTTTCATGATGGAAATATGTTCAGCCTTCACCAGGTGCACATTTCTGCTGGAGCAGAAAGTCAAAATCTCAGTGTATAGGAAGCCCCATCACCAGCAGAACCTTCCGTGGTCCAGATTTAGTCCTGAGCATACCTCTAAACAGTCCCTGGGTTCAGTGGGTTTGTAAGTAAGAGTGTGAGCAATGCTTTAATCTGGCAAATGATTTTAAATTTAATGCACAGTTGAAATAAAACCCAGCCCTCTTTAGAGGTGTCGTTCCTAACGCGACTATGGATTAAAACTCCTTGATTGCTACCAGCCAAAGAATGAAATAAAACACAGTGCCCCTGTTCCATGCAGTGGCTGCAGATTGACCATTACAGCACCGAGCACCTTGTTGGATTGAGGATTGAGAATGTTTTCCCAGCTTGCAGCCCAAATGCAGCCATGGCCCATTGCTGCCCATTTGTTCCCACGCCAGCATTGTCCTCTGGCTTCAGCCCCTCCCTGCAAGGTGGGAGCAGAGGAAACTGGGCAGAGTCCTGTTCCTTGGGTGCAGTTCAGGGCAGCAGAGCTGTTGGTGCACAGAAGGGAGGGTAGCAAGTAATGCCTGCTCAAGCCTGGCTGTTTGGATTTATCAGTGTTTTTGTGTCTTTCTGACCCACGACTTTGGTGTAGAGTATTAAAAGTAAAAATAGACCTGCTGATGCAGTGCTTACCAGGCTGCGTAGGCTGAAGAGGAGGCAGTTCCAGCCTTGTAGTACTCCCTAAATTTTAGTTTGTTGGAAGTTGTGCATGTTGGTGATAATTTCATTTATGATGCCTCTGTCATCTTACAGGAACTTTGACTTCTCTGTGTTTAGTCTCTGTTCCTCTGGTCATCCAGCTTAAACTGAAGCTTCCCTTTTAAAATCTTGGGGTTGAGAAACTAAACTGCATACCCCTGAGCTTTAAACTCTTGGCACATTTGAAAATTTATTATCACTCTGTGAACTTTGGTTGTTTAACTGACAGGTACTTTCCCCCCCATTCTTTTATTGTACTGTGTGTGATGACAAAGAAGAAAGATCTTCCCTGTTGATTCCTCTCCCTTTGCAGCTGAAGAATTACTGAGACTCAGTCTGATGATGGGGTACAGCAATTTTGTTTCACTTGCTGCCTTCTGACGCTACATCTGTGCCACATTGACAGTAATTTTGATACAGCAATCGTGTGTTTTCTCTTTAGAGACAACTGAAATCGCTCAGCTGCTTAGACATAACGTGTGCAATGAATAATGTCTTGGGACTTCAGGTAGTTAGAAGAAACCACATGAAAGCATCTAGATCTGATATGATTCACAATCACCGAAGTTTTGGTTTCCCTCTGAGCTAACAACTCTCCTCTGCCTTGCAGCCTGTTCCCAGCACAGCTCAGTTTCATTTTCCTCCAGGAATTCAGATAGATGAGAGCATCTGTCTGCTGCTGGCTTCTCCTTTTGTCCACTGCTGTTCAACAATAGGATTGTCGAGTCACCGAGAGGTTAACGAAGCTTTTTTTTTTGTCAGTGGTCCAACATCTTTGTATAGCTGTGTGGAACAGCACACTGAACAGAAATAATGGGAAAATCTTGTTGCTGGAATGACCAGGGTTGTAATTTTGTGATATCAGGGTAAAGAACTGCTTAAGCTTCAGGTTTCTGGCCATGTTACAGGGTGGCTGAGCACAAATCCCTCTGCAAGAACATTAAATATTAGTTTCTCTGTGTCCTCCTTGCATCCAGCAGTGTTGGAGCAAGGGGAGGGAATCTGAACGATTACAGTCAGTTCAGCAGTAGCTCCCATTTAATATTTAGAATGGTTTTGTTATGAGCCTTTTGGGGTTTGGCATTGGAAAAAGGGTGGATTGTAACCCTTAATTATGAAGTGTGGGAACAATTGGAGCTGGACAGACAGGCAGCAGTCCAGCTCCTCTTCCTGAGTGAGCAAAGCTTTTGTGCTGTGCCATCCCACTGCACAAATGACCATCCTGGGCTGTTGCTGCATTGATTGGTTTTGATCCCTTTTAGGAAGGGGTTTGGAAGCTCTAATTTTGGGTTTATCACAGTAGTCAGGCTCCTGCCCTGTTGCTCTGAGCAAGCCTGTTACTGTGGCTGCCCCAAAGAACTTCCCATGGGAGGGGAGCATGGGATTAAAAACCAGTTGTTAAATCCAGTGGAACTGGGACAACAGTGGCTTGGCTCCTGTGGGTTCAGTGACAAAATAACTGTGATGAAAGATGGGAATATTCTATGTTTTGCTCATGCAGGGAACAGAGGGCTTTGAGGGGGAATTAAGCTTGGGATGGTGTGAGATAGATGGCAGGAGGGTGAGCTGTGACTTGCTGGATGTCACCTGGGACACTTCTCTTACCCTATCTCTTATCACCTTGTGGATGAGGGCACCCAGCAGAGCAGGCTGGCAGTGGGATTTACAGGAGTGTTTGCTGGTGGCAGTGCTCCAAGAAACTCTCACCTTTTCCCTCCAGAGCACCTCTCCAGGCTAGGTTTTCCCTACAGTTCAGGCAAAGTGCACCTGTTATCACTCAGGCCTTGCTGCTGGCCCCAGCCGTGCCTCCTTTCCAGGCTCTCATTGTAGCAGAGCTCATGCTGAAAAATGGAAAATACAGAACTTCTCTTTGGGACACAGCTTCACTTTTTGTCACTTTTCTTTCTTAATTTTCCTTTCCCAGGAGCTGCTGAGCCTCCATGGTAGCTGGTGTATGCATGGCCCTGCATTCCCCTGTTGGGAATGTTAAAAATACCAGCTACAATTTTCCCTTTCCACATACCAAAATACATTAATGTGCTGCTGCTTTGATTAGTCATTTCCTCTTCTTTTGTTCCTTTGGCAACAGGGTGAAGGACAGCGTGTACACACTTGAGTAAAATCTTGTCTGGTTAAGAAGTCTGAAGTTAAATAGATTCTTTTAGGTTAATACCTGTCTTTGTTGGCAGAAGAATTCTGTTCTGATCCCTTCAATATATGTTCAAAAATTAGTTCGGATAAAGTCACTTTTATGGTGTTCAGACTAAGAATATCTTTGCATGATTTATTTTTGTAGTGGAAAGAAATTCTAATATGAACAAGATTAATATTCTTACCGTGAATTTAATATATTCCTGCAGGAAGACCTTTGGTGATACATTGCTATAGGAAATTTTCCAAATTTACTCATTTTGAAGTTTCTTATCTTCCTCCTGTGCCATCACCTTTGTGCACACGTTCCTCCTTCCTGAGATCCTGTGAGACCTCATTCAGTGCCGGTGGAAACGTGGTGAAAGCAGCAGTGTGACCTTGTTGGGCTGTGTGTGGCTCAGTTTGGGGTAGTTCTGGCAGCCTCTGCACCTTTGGGGTGTGGGGGTACAAAGGTCAATAAATCCTGCCCACAGGGACCTGCTAAAGTTGCTGTGAGTGACTCGCTTGCCCTTGAAGACTGGATATTTTTTGCTTCTCTGTTCCTGTGGCTGCCTTAGTGAGAAATTTGGGGGAGAAAAGCTTTAGCACCAGGAGGTCTGGAGAGCTGCAGAACAAGTGGTAGGTTTAAAACTTGTGTGTGTGTGCAGAAATTCAAGTGAGTAAGCTAAAAAGTTGCCTGGTGAGTATAGTTAAGGGCAAAGTTGAGTAGAAATCTGGAGAATCGAGCAATAAATTAAGACTGATCTCTTCTCAGTTATGTCCAAATTTTAGAAACACAACCCATAAACAACATGCCATCTTCTTTAGCAATCTGTCGTGGTTTTCCTGTGGCTCTGGCGCCGAGGGTGTCTGCAGTGCCCTGGATTCAGCTGGAGGACAGCTTGTGCCTGCCTGGGGAGGTGAGGTTTGGGCAGCCTGAGGGAAAACTCAGCTGCTGGGGATGTGCAAAGCCTGCAGAAAGGGGATTTTACCTCTCCTGGGATGCACAGGCAGGTAATACACTCGAGTCTTCTGCTTGACTCTTTGTAGCTCTTGTATAGAAAAAAGCTGGGTTGTTTTTTTGAATGAGCATTAGCCTCCCAGTACTCGGATGCCATTCATACTTTCACAGAATCTGCTAAGGGGAAAAAAAAAAAAGCTGAACCAAAGGCCTTTGCTTCTTTTGTTTCTGTCTCCTCTTATTTTGCATTTATTTTTTTAAAATATTAACAAGAATTCATAATACAGGGATGTATATTTATATAATTACATTTGCTATATACACTGGTAAAGGGAAAATATTTCATTCCAGCTGTTTTCTCTTTGCAGATTGCTGTGAAGGTATGAGAGGAATTTGAGTACTGAGAAGCTACTGCTCATACCTGCTTTCCTCTGTTATAGAATCATGGAATTATTTGGGTTTGGAAGGGACTTTAAAAAGGATTTAATTTCTACCCCATGCCATGGGCAGGGACACCTTCCACTAGACCAGGCTGCTCTGAGCCTCATCCAAACTGTATTTGAACACTTCAGGAATGGGGCAGCCACAGCTTCTCCGGGCAACCTGTCCCCACCCTCACAGGCCAGAATTTCTTTCTACACTTGGAATTGGATGCAAGGAGACAAAAGGGATGTAGCAGCCCTAAATTTCTCAGGAGATGATCTTAATTTTTTTTGGTTTTACTTGTAAGTTGAGGCTCTGCCTCATTTGTGAGCAGAGGGTGGTGAAGTGCATCATTCCCATGGGTGCTGCAGACCTTGTTTTAATTGAGTTGAAGTAATAGAGCACAGCAGGGGTAGGTGCAGAGTGAACATACTTACACTAAAGCACCTTTTTCCTGTGTCAGAAGGGGATTAAGCTGTGTTAGAGTGAGCAACCCCAGCTGGGCTCAGACCTGTATTGTACCTGCCCTGGCCTTTTAGGGACTGGTAGCTGCTCCCTGAGGCTTTCTATGGGCCCAAGGTGAATATTATACTGTGGATGTCTATTTATACACTAGACCACAACAGCTGTCTTAAGGCCTTTGTTGAGGTGCACAGTGGCTTTAAAGCTGTTTAAAAATGGTTTTTGTGTGTGGTAAAGCTGAGCTGCTGTCGAGTGTCACAGCGCCCCAGATTGTACAAACTTCCCAGACAGCTAATTAGAATAAAAACAGGTGTGGCCTGGTCCCTCCCTCCTGTCCAGGTGTTGAGCAGAAGCAGATTTCAGGTGTGGTTGTGTGTGTTTAATGCTTTTGCCTGTCTGACCCATGAGCCCTGGCTCGAATCTGTACCTGGCTTGTGCTTTTGGATGGGCTCGTGTTGCAGGAGATCCCTCGATGCTCAAAAACTACACAACATATGGAACTGTTGCTCACACTGGGAACCTAAACTCAGCTTTGGCCATGAGTCTGCTAGATTTGGCTCTTACTTGTAGTATTATTTTGAGAAAATTCTGTGATCATTTTTTTTAATGCCTTCCTATTTTGAGAAGTATCACTTCCCAGTCCCCTGTGCATGGAAGCGGGTGGTGATTGAAGAGCAAGTGTCTGATCTGGTCCCTGCCTGCGTGGAGAGGAGAGAATGGGGAAATGCTTACCCAAAAGCCTGAGCTGGCTGCTTGGGTGTTTAAATGCCTCTCAAATAGTTCATGGTGGTGTGGGCAGAGCATGTCTGTGTGTGAATGTGTGAAGGAAGGAGCTGGGGAAGCCTCGGGCTCCTTGGAAATAGCGATGGGAAGATGCAGACTTGCTGAGTAATTCCTGCTGGAAGAAAGAAACCTTTGATTTTTTTACAGGCACTTTGGAAAAAGGTAGTGTAAAGATTATTTGTTATCTTCTGACTCTGGAGATAGTAAGTTTGTGTCTTTGTTAGCTGCTAGTGATTTGAAGGGGGAACTTGCAGTTTCTAGAGTCTGGTGGAGCCAAGGACATTTTTTTGTTGGTCCTGACGCACTCTGGCTTTTATCTCAAGTAACATCCCCTCACAAATACAGCAAGAAATGTTTTGGTTTCCTAAGACTTTCCTGTGCTGAACAATATAGACTCATTTCGGTTGGAAGAGCCCTGTAAGATCAAATCTAAGCATTCCCCCATCACTGCCAAGGCCACCACTAACCCATGTCCCCAAGTGCCACATCCACATGGTTTTTAAATACCTCCAGGGATGGGGGCTCCAATGCTGCCCTTAGCAGCCTGTGCCAGTGCCTGACCACTCTTCCAAGGAAGAAATTTTCCCTAATATCCAAACAAAACCTCCTCTGGTGCAACTTGAGGCTGTTTCTTCTTGTCCTGTCCCTTGTTCTGTGGGAGCAAAGCCTGAGCCCCCCTGGCTGCACCCTCCAGTCAGGGAGTTGTGGAGAGTGAGAAGGTCCCCCCTAAGCCTCCTTTTCTCCAGACTGAACCCCTTCAGCTGTCCCTGATGCTCCCTTCTCCAGCTCTGTTGTTCCCTTTTCTGGACAAGCTCCAGCTCCTCAACATCTTTATTTTCCTGTGGGGCCCAAAACTGCCCCTAGGACTGGAGGTGCTGCAGCAGTGCCCAGCCCAGGGGACAATCCTGCTGCCACACTATTCCTGATATCAGTGTGTTCATGCCCATGCTTTGGTGAACCCAGTGTGGTGCTGCAGTGACAGAGTCTGAGCAGTTTTGGGATATTTGTGTGAGCTGCCAGGCAGGAACGCAGAGCGTGGTTTTCCTCACTCCATGCCAGCAGCAGGTGTGTGTGCATTTATCCCTGGCTAAACGCGGCGTTGCTCGCTCCACTTTCACTGATGCTAATTTCAGTTCTGGGCTTTATCCTACAGCCCAGGTGGTTTCAGGGCGTCAGCTGCTGCCTGGTGAATCCCTGCCCTGCCTTATCTTGTAGGAACTTGCCCGAGCAGCTGGGCTGTGGTGGAGGTACCTGGGTGCTCTGTGCTGCAGGCACTGGGACAAGATCAAGGACATCTGCTGCTGCTGGTGGCAAGGAGGTGCAGCCGTATTGCGCTCCCAGCTTCCTCTCAGCGCTGCTGCTGCATTTTGTCAGGTGTTGGCTCTGAAGCTGTATTAAAAAAGCCCTCTGAAAGTAAAGGCTTTTGTTGAAGCAAAGCTACTCTTTCTGGAATTTAATAAAGAGCTTGTCTGTGTTAACTAACATCAAGCGACTGAGAGCAGACAGAGCCCAACAGATGGTACAAACAGCGGCATGTTTGGAATGGAAAATATTTACCTAGAGGGTATTTGAAGTACTGAGCTTGTGCTCTGCAAATGGCTTAATTGTATCGGTGTAATAAAGTGAAGAGCAAGATTTATTGACAAGTTTTGCTCTGCTGTTGCTGGCAGCACCTTGGAGGGGGTGTCAAGCACTGTTCAGCTTACCTTGAGGAGGTCTTCCTGGGAAGAGTAGTTTTAACACCTGAATGGCTTAGTTGGTGTTTTTGAGTATCTACAGCTTTCTCCTGCCCAAGTCATACTGTCAGAGCAAGTATTGAAATTTAAAAATCAGAGCTTGAAATGCTGTTTATTATGCTTTCCCCCCAGTCTTGGGTTTGAGAGGATTGGTGTAAACTGAGCATGGAAATAGATATACAAAACTAAAACTATATTCTTTAAAAAGAATTACAACTATGTAGGTTAAATTTTACCCTGAGAAATGTGTGCAGCTTGGATGCCACAATATAAGGAGAGTACCCAAGGGCCATGGAAGTGGTGAAGGGATGAGAGGGGAAGCCATGAGAGGAGTGGCTGAGATCACCTGGCTTGTTGAGCCTGGAGGGGATGAGGCTGAGGACAGACTTCATCCTGCTCTGCAGCTTCCTCACAAGGGGAAGTGGAGGGGCAGATGCTGATCTCTTCTCCCTGGTAGCCAGCAACAGGATCTGAGGGAGCGGCTGGAGCTGTGCCAGGGGAGGTTTAGGTTGGATTTCAGGAAAGGTTCTTCCCCCAGAGGGTGCTGGCACTGCCCAGGCTCCCCAGGGAATGGGCACAGCCAGAGGCTGCCAGAGCTCCAGGAGGGTTTGGATGCTGCTCCCAGGGATGCTTGGGGTGGGATTGTTGGGGGGTCTGTGCAGGGCCAGGAGTTGAACTCTGATTCTTGTGAGTTCCTTCTAACTCAGAATATTCTTTGACTTTCTCCTGTAACTTCCTGATTTGCCAATGGGATCAAAACCCACAAGTCTATTTAGACCTTTAGCTTTTCTGGCTTCTGAGTGCCTCATGCATGACTCTAAACTCTGCCATTTTAAAGTGACCCACGAGAAGATTGGTCATGCTCTTACTGGAAACTGTGCCTTTTCTTTATGTAGGTGTCAGGTGAGGTTTATGTGCAATACCTTAATTCTCCAGTGAAAAAACTGCTCAGGTGCAGTCAGCTCCTTGCTGGTGTTCTCTGGACTGGGTGTTTTTGGGAAGGCTGAGGACTGCAGGGGCTTCTTCCTTCCCTGTGTGCTTCCTTCTTAACCTGCTGAAGTTAGCCCGGTGTTAATGAACTCAAACAAGTTGGATGGGCTAAAATCTCTGCCTGCTCCAACACCTCTTTCATGTCACATGGCAGCAGCTCTGCTGTCTTTTGTGTCTCGTCTTGGGGCATGAAAAACCCATCTTGTTTTTTCAGTTAACACGCAGCGCTGCTTAAAAAACCCAAAACTAAGCTCAACCTAAGCTGTAATGCTGCAGTTTTCCCATACACTCTACTAACACATGTTAAATGAACTAACCTGAGGTTTTTCTGGCAGCCCCTCTTCCTGGAGCTTGAGCCCAGCAGGGCTTTAGTCAGGTAATACAAACAAGTCACAGAGAGCTGGTTGCTCTTGTATGAGTGTGGAAGAGGCATGGAGTGACTGAACTTCTTGTTTAGTTTCAGACTTTACCTGTGGCAGATCTGGGTTTAGTTGCCCAAGTCTCTAGGCATCATCTCCAGAAAAGCTCTGAGGGAAGATGAGCTTGGGAGTGAAGCTGTTTTCAAGAGGATCCTCTTTGCAGCTGGCTGATACCAAGCATGTTCTGAACTGCAGATTAGGAAGAACAAAAATAGTGTTATCTGTTTGAGGAATTTATTGAAGCCAGATACTGCTCTGAGACTCCTCTCTGCATTCCTAGTGACTGTTGGATGGGAGTCTGCTTGCCAACTTGAGAAAATCCCAGTAAAATACCCCAATTAAAGGAGCTGTTGCCTTGGCTAAATCATTTGTGGTATCTCTTAAACTGCTTAGTATTTTAAAAAGGGCACCTTGGTACCTGTATTTTCTCCCTTTAATATTAGTTTTTCAAAGAGGCACAAATCCCTGAAGATTATGTGCATTTTGGGAGCCAAGCATTTTTATAGAAGCTGTGCTTCTCATGTGCTGGGGCTAAGCTATGAATGACTCATTAGCCAGATGGAGCTATAATTTATTTCTATCTTCTCATGTAAGTTAATCCCCTGGACCTAAACTGAATGAATATCCTGTGAAATGTAGTATCTGCGCAGGGTGAAACTTGAGATTTAAATTCAAAAAGGCAGAGGGTGAGTTAGAAAATCCAGGGCAGCGTGAACTGGCAGGGGGGAAGTCAGGTGCAGGCAGTAATAGCTCACTGGAGTTCAGAAATAGTTATTTTGCTGTGGCACAGGGAACAAAAGTGCAATTCTTTTGTTAAAGGCGGGATGGGAACAGTAACTGGGTCTGTGCACTGCCTGGGACAGATGCAGCTTGTTCCCCTTTTTTCAGAATGACTAAAGGGATGTTGTGAGGTCTGGAATTTATGGGTGAGACAGGAGCATGTCTGCAACGGGGGAGCCTGGCACTCTGGGGGTGCTGGACTCTGAGAAACGTGATCAAGAGCAGGTTGAATATCAAATATGAAAGGAAAGTGAGTATTTAGCCAAATACCTTGAAATTTAAATGTAGGTGAAGTCTCTGTGCCTCTGTTGGCAGGAGGGAGGGGGAGTGNTTTTTTTTTTGTTAGAGTATCTCCTAACCGGGATGGTAAAACTACATGGAGCAGTTAAGCTGGTAGGTGAAGGTGTGCCAATGTAGCATTTGCTTTTTTCTGCTTCAGAGTGAATTTCTTCATCCTGTNGGGAGGGGGAGTGCAGTGTGACTGCTACTGGGAGTGCCTTGCCTGGGATTGTGGGTTTGGGTGGGTGGGGAGCTTGTGCAGCTGCCCTGGAGAGTTCTCTGAAGGAGCTGCAAGTGATGAAAGTCCCATTGCAGCACTTCTGGGGGAAGAATGTCTTTTTTTTTT
>VWYI01046382.1:0-78439 GCA_013399455.1 Anthoscopus minutus | reverse complement strand
GGATGGTAAAACTACATGGAGCAGTTAAGCTGGTAGGTGAAGGTGTGCCAATGTAGCATTTGCTTTTTTCTGCTTCAGAGTGAATTTCTTCATCCTGTTCCTTTCTGCATGGTACAGAATTCCCGCCCCCCCCCGCCCCCAAAATTGGTTCTGATTTTTCCTAGATGGCTTGTTAGTGTAGTACAGAAATATAAATGGAAATGATGGAACTGTTTTAGTAATTGTACATTGTCAGAGGACAACTGGAAACTGTGTGTGAGCCAAAACACTGCCAATTTACCCCATGGCAAAGATGCCACTTTATAAAGACATTTTGACAGGAGGTGGTGTGATGGATGTTGCGTTGTCATTCTGCATAGAGCCAGCAGCAGTGGGATCCTCCTAGAGTGTTTTAAATACCCTTGCTGGGCTGAGAAGAGGAATTAGTGTGTGGCCACCAGAGCAGAGCTTTGGCTTGCTGTTCCTGTGTGCTTAATCAGTTCTTGTTATACCCTGAGACTTTTATTTAGACTTCGCGTTTTTTTTAACTGTGCTTCCATGTGAAAAACTGGGTTTGTGTGTGGAATTCAGAGATCAGATCCACCCTCCTCTGATCAGTGTTTGGGGTGGGAGGGTCCATGTGCCTCGTGTTTGGCTTTGCCCATGAGCAGGAGGGGACTGGAGCAAGAATGGAGGCTGGGGGTGCTCTGGACACGTCACTGCAGTGATGATCATGCTCCCAGATGATGATCCCAGATCTGGGAGATGATCCCGTTTTTGGTGAAGTGCAGGGAGAGGGGAGCAGGGCGGGGGACAGAGGCTCAGCAGAGCTTGTCCAGCTCTGAGATCAGACCTCAGCTAGTCCAGCATGCCTTCCCCACCCGGGCTAGCTGTTGTAATTATGTATTTATGGCTCCTCTGGAAGCAGCTGTAGCTTTTAAAGTGTCTCTCTCCTCTCTGGTCTCAGAGCAGCAATCGCTTTGTGGAGCACGTCCCGCTTCGATGGCTCTGGTGCCCCCCTGACCCTGGAGCCCTGAACCTCTTCACCAGCACATGTTACCCTGAGCCTGTGGCTTGCCCTGAGCATGTGGTGTCAGATGCTGGGAAATGTGTAGGGACTGACAGGGTGTGACTGTCCATCCCATGAGTTCATGGCTGGCTGTGTGCTGGTGTCATCAGCAGGGCAGAGCTGGGCTCCTCGTGTTGTAACTGTGGCAGTAATGCATTGTAATGATCAACTTAATTGCACTTGTGAAAAATCTGCTTAATTACATATTTACTTTGGGGATTAGTTCCCCCCCCCCCCATAAGCATTCAATATTGACTTTGGCTGAGACAGATTTTCAAGATCTGCTTCCTTCAAGAGATGACTAATATTAGATCACTTAGTGCAGGGAGCTGGGTTTATCAAATAGCTGTAATTAATCATTTTGAAAGCTCCAGCTTAGTTTTGAGCATCTGTGCTTTTTCTCCCCAAAAAGACAAGCTTTTCTTCCCATCCCTCTCAGCCCTTCCAAAACTTTCTGTGCTGGATGTAATTTTAAACCCTGTAATTTTCAGTGAGCTGTGTGCACGAAGAAAATAAATACAAACTGGGAGGAGACTTAATGTTAAGACAACTGATGAATAATTAGTGTATTGAAGTGTTAGTCTTTTATTTGGATAACTTAATAGCCAAATTAGAGTTCCCAGGCTTTGCTTTCTGTGCTGCTCAATGCACTATACAAATATATTATCACAGTAACTCCTCTCTGTCCAGAAATTATTCTATGTAACAACTATTCCCTCTTGAGCCAGAGCCAGACTCCACACCGAGCTCTCTGCAGTGTGGCAGGATGGCACAAGCCAGTTTGTGATAGCAGCTTCCAAACCAGACAGGAATTGAGGTAAAACAACTTTCAAAGAGTAAAATCTTCTGCCCAGAGGCAAGGAGAGTCTGTCCTCTCCCTGCACCACGCAGCTTCTCCATGGACTTTATTCCCTGTGCCCTCAGTAGGCACATCTGTTTTCATTTTTTAAGAAGCAGTGGAAATATTCTGAGCAATCTGGGTTAAATCCCTTGCCTTGCATTCCCAAGAGGATGGGTGTCCCGAGGGACACTCGAGTTGAAGAGTAATTTTTTGTTGTGTAGAGGAAAATGTGGTTGTGGCATGTGCTTCCCATGATGGGTTTTAAACTGAGTTGGTGGACTGGGATTTGTACTTGCCTAATTAGTTTGGATTATGTCTGGATTTTTTTTTTTTACTATTAGGTGGTGTTTGGTTTTTTGGGGTTTATTTTTCTTCTTGGAACAAACAGTCTGGAGAAGATTTGGATTCTTCCTGCAAAAATCCAGGTCTGTTCATAGCAATCAGTTGTGAAATGGGAAAATCTGGCTTGTTTTGACCCCAAACTTAGGTTTTTAAACGTTGTTTTAACTTTTTTTAACTCTGTGGTTCCTCCTTTTTAAAAAAGAAAATAATGTTTGGGACAAAAATACTGTTTTCACCAAATTATCCTGGAATCATCTGGTCTGTATAAGTGCTCTGGAAGTTTTACACCTTCACATGTTCAAAATAAGTAACAGATCTCCCAGTTTCCCCATAAATGTATGGAATTTTTGTGAGTGTAAAGCTGGATTTTAGACTTCAAAAAGCATTTTTGAAAATATCTGATTCTCTATGGCTAACTAAAATTCAGGGCTCTCTCCTGTCTTCTCATTCCACTTCTGAAGTTGTCATAAATCTGGGAACAAGAGGAAGGTGAAATTTAACTTCCACTTGCCAGGATAAGAATCTTAATTCATTATGTTTGATTTAGAAAAAAAGAAAAATAGAAAAAAGAAAAAAAAAAGTGGTGTTCTGCATATACTGGTCCTTATTTCACAGCCTCTGGAAGTGCTGTCTCGTGTATTTCTGAAATCAAAAGTTTTAACTTTATGAAAGTCATGTGGGAAGGAAGAGTGAGGAAGATGAAGAAAAGCAAGGGAAGGGAATTATTCTCTCCCCAGATCAGCAGTCTGGCAAACAGCACTTTTTCCTATCCAGGCCAACAACTTTGAAAAAAGTGGTAAATGATTCCAGAAGCTGTTCCATGGCTGATGTAGTTTGGTAATTTTATTAAAGCTACTTTGAGGCTACTCTATAACAATGAGAAATCTTCTTTTATTATTATAATTGGTGGAGGAAATAACACTGAAGGAAAACCTGTTCAAAACCTGATTTTTCTTCTTTTCTCCTACAGGTTTTTTTTAAGAAATCATAGCTAAGAAAAAAGCACAATGGAGTTTTATGAGTCTACCTACTTCATCATCCTGATTCCTTCTGTGGTTATTACAGTCATCTTCCTCTTCTTCTGGCTTTTCATGAAAGAGACTTTATACGATGAAGTCCTCGCCAAACAGAAACGGGATCTAAAGTTCCCCCCTACCAAGGCCGACAAAAAGAAAACGGAGAAGAAGAAGAACAAGAAGAAAGAGGCTCAGAATGGGAACATCCACGAGTCTGACTCAGAAAGTGCCCCTCGGGACTTTAAGCTGTCTGATGCCCTGAGCACGGATGAGGAGCACGGCTCTGCCGTCCCCTCGGGCGTCTCCGAGGCCTCCGCCGGCCTCAGGGAGCGCAAGAAGAAGGAGAAGAAGCACAAGGCCAACCAAGATGATCACGTAACTAAGGACTCGGAAGGATCCAAGTCTTCAGGCAAGAAAGTAGATCCAGTCCCTGTTACAAAACAGCCCACTCCACCATCTGAACCAACAGCAGCTAAGAAGAAGCCTGGGCAGAAGAAGCAGAAAAATGGAATGGGTATCTGATGTTGCATATGCTTCTTGCACAGAACGCCAAAACCGTGTTCTGCTTTTTGCAAGGCCACAGAGTGTCTCTCACAACTGTTCTGCCTGATCTCTACGGGGCAAAGCTCCCTCCTAACCTCCTCCTTTTTTATGAGCTATTGCTTTTTTCCCCCTCCCTGTTTTTCATCTGGCAGCAGTGCTTTGATTTTCCTCCTCCCATCCTTGATTTCTTCTACTAAAGATGAAGTGAGACAGAGTTACTCGGCTTTGCTCTGTGCTTTGCTCTCAATCAAAATTTTGATTACCTGAGGGAAGTCAGTAGATGTTTCTGCTGCGTGCATTCTGAGCCAGGCTGTGAAAAAGTGGAGCCCTAAGAGTGGTTGCTCTGATAAAGGAGGGCATCCTAAGAAACCTAGTAGCAGTCTGCAAAATAAATGGCTGTTTAAGTGCAGGCTCAATGCACAGAGAGGTGTTTGGTGGCTGATTCATGGATTGGTGGTTGATTCATTGCTGCCCACCTGCTACACCTCTTTAACTGAATGGAGCTGATGCTAAAACTGGTCTGGCTGTTGTGACTGAAATATCCAGCCTAGAACAGACCAAAAGCTTGTCAGAATCACTTCTGACTATCTTGACCATATCCTCAGCAGCTGACATGTCTCAGTGTGGTTGTCTTGACCAGGAATAGAAGTGAAAAAAGAATAAAAATACCCGGCTCTAGAAAGAAATGAAACCCAAGATACTTGCAGATCCCCGTGTGAGATGCAGGGACAGCAGGTCTACATAGGGAGTGAGGAAAAAGAATGACATTGCTGCTTGATGTGGGTAGATTTTTTCTGAAAAAAAAAAACAAACCCTGGAGAAAAAAAGACCCACCCACTACGAACAGAAAAAGTATCCAATCTTGTTTGTGGGTGTTCTCCAAAAATCTCTGTGGCACAGTTAAAATGTGGTCTGCAAGCACAGTTCTGAGGGCAGCCACAAGGAACTCTTATCCTTGATTACAGGAGCTGACACCAGAGCCCTGTGCTGTGCATGTCAGCTCTGACAAGAATCTTAATATAGCACAGGCTGTCCAAAATGATAAAAAAAAATTCTCACTAGAAACTGCTTTTAAAAAGAACAGTTTCCTAATGGGAAACACTTATTTTCTGCTTCTCACAGTCCCAGTAGCTATTGGGGGTGTGTGTTTAAAGTGCCCAAGAGGGTTCACAGAGGGGAAAAGTACACTTCTAAATAAGAAACTAATGTGGGTAATAATGTGCTGTCTGCTCTGTCACAGTGAAATCTGGATTGGAGTTGTTAAACTGTTCCTTGCATTGCTGTGTGTTCTGCTTGCACATGAGATTCCTGTCTTAAAAATCACTGAGTGCTGTGGCTTTTGACTCTGCTAAACCTTCCTGTTGCTTTGGGGTCCCACCTGATCTGGGAACTGTGTGTGTGTGTGTGTCCATGTGTTTATGTATATGTGGATATATTTGTGTTCTGATTTAAAAGATGTGAGTTTGTTTTCCTGGGAGTGGACAATTTAGTTATTACAGATCTGCTGATTGAAAAGTAATGCTGAGAATATACAGAAGAGCATATATTGTCTTAATTGTCTGTTGCAGATGATCAAGATAGTAAGACTGATTCTGTTGTATCTCCTGCCAAAAAGCAAGAACCAGTGCTGCTCCACCAGGAGATAAAGCAAGAAAATGTGTCAGGGAAGAAGAAGGTCTCTGCAAAGAAGCAGAAAGTTGATAATGGTAAGAATTCAGTCTGTGACATTGCTCAGATAAATCTGACTGTTAAACTTTTTTGCCATCCATGCTTTAGTTTCTCTTCCTTTGGAAAATGAACTCGTGGGATAGTAACTTTTGATTTGGAAAAGCAGGAATTCGAGGTAGGAAAGATTGCTGAGCCTGAGCTCCTGTTAAATTTGATGAATCTGGTAACATGGGATAATGAATGTTGTGAACCTTTCTGAGCTCTCTTGGATCCAAACATCCACGCTTGAATGAGGAGGAATGTGCAGACTTAGAGTATAGGCTGAGCAGGCTCTAAGTTGCTCTGAGCAAGGCATGTCTGGAGCTGCTGCAGTCATCATTGCAGTTTTTTCAGCCAGTTGCTTTGACCACATTCCTCTCTTATTGTCCTTTTGTTGGCTGGCTCTTGCTCCAAGATAAACTGTTCATCTTTGCTGTCAAGGCCTTCACTGTTTGTCATCCCTTGTTCTCTGCCAAGATGCTGCTTCTTGTGTCCTCTTGGCTCACTGTGCCTCTGTGTGTGTGTGTTTTTCCCTTTTTTTTTTTTTAGATTTTTTACAATGGGTGCTGTTGTGTCTGGCTTTTGGACACACAAAGTTCTGTGAGGCCACCTTGTTAGCTTCTCAAGACTCTCCTCTGCTGGGGCAGCTATGAAGTTGGAAGCTGATGGGCTGCTCCTGGAGCACTGTTGCCCACTGTTCCCTTTATACTTTGGTCAGGTTATCAGGGTACAGATCTGTCATGAGCCTTGCTCAGTCCAGGATGGAGATCCAAGCATTGTAGGGTTCCTGTGTAAGTGAAAAACTCTGAAATGACTTCTGGAAAAAGCCTGCTGATGGGGACCTCAGGATGTGATCCCCTTTTATAGATGTTCTTGTGCTTTTCCTGATGGAAATGGGTGCATTGTACCGTTTTAGGGGCCACAAACGTGTCTGTACGTGGCAATAAATGTCAGTACCAGCTCAGCCAGTACCAAAGCTGAGCTGTCAGTGCTGCAGGGCAATAGCTCATGCATTATTTGAATGCAAGCCGTTTTCTTTTCAAGCCACCTCTCCATAATGAAGAGTAAAAATGAGCAGTGGTGGACACCAGGATTAGCCAAGACATGACTGTGGGGATTTCATACTGCAAAATGTCTCATTGATATTAAAAAGATTTTGAAAGGAGGGGAAGTTAATAAGTAGAGGAAGGGAAAATAAGAGGAGAGCAACTGGAGTAGCTGGTGGTTGTTTTTGCTAGAGGAGAGCTCTCTTCTCTTTTGAGCTTGCAGTGTACCTTCAGATGTTAAGTGGAGAGACACCAGGTGACATAAAAAGGTCCATCTGGCCTATTCTCCTCCTTTTACAGCAGCCAGAATTTAAGAGTATTTTATAACTGGCTCTCAGGCAGCCAGGAGTGCATACTTGTTTTGCACTGATGCCCAAAAGCCCTCATCTCACCCAGTTCTTCCTCTGCCTGTGCTGCTGCCTGGCATCTGTTGTCCATCAGCCCTGCAGTCTGGGCTGGCTGGGGCAGTGATTTGCCTGCTGGGCCATGCACAGCCTCTGGCACCCTGTGGAACACGAGCTGGGCAAGCAGCAGCTGCAGCCCTGGCTGTGCCTCTTGCACCAGGTCTGTCACTCGTGCTCTCCCCTCTCCTACTTTTGTCTCTGCTGAAGAGCTCTTTGGGCAGAGGCTGCTCCTCACCACAGTGATCCAGAGGTGTGGGAGTGGGGACCTGGGGTTGGGCAGTACCTCTGGGTACCTCTCTGCATTTTAATGATGCCCAAAGCCTGCTCTGACAGATGAGGGATCTTCATTAAGTGCAGTGGAGTCTGCATGCAAAATAAGCTCGATTGCTGGCCCTGCTGCATGTTCTGCCTAAGTGGTTGAGTTCACAGGTGATGTAATCCATGGAAATGCTGGCAGTGAAGTACCAGCTTTTAACAGAATAGGGACAAAAGGCTGTGCTCATAGTTTAGGGATGCTGAATGACTTCCTGCACAGCCACAAGTAAAACCATCTCTTCGATGTGGTGTGCAACTTTCTTACTAAAGTGAAATGAAAGTCAAATGTAAAGGTTCTTCTCTGGTTAAAATGCCAAAACACAGCTTTGGAAGTAGAAATTTAATTGAAGCTATTAAATTGCTATGCATTAGAGACCTTTATTTAATGGACTAACCTGAAGAGCTTTAATGAGTTAAACTGTGAAGGATAATAGAAATGGAGAGTATAAATAACTATTGAGGTTAGAGATGTTTTACCTCAACTCTTAATATGTTAGGCACCTTTTCTAAAAATGTTGATATCAATTATTACAAAGCTTTAACCCGTCCTATGGACTTATGATTCCAGTTTTGGTGGATGAACCTCTTATTCAAGCAACTACTTATATTCCTTTGATGGATAATTCTGACTCAGGCACTTTGGAAAAGCGTGAGCCGGTTGAAGTTGTAAAACACAATGTGAATGAGGGCATCCAGAAGAGCAGTGGCAAGAAACTGAAGAATGAAACAGATAAAGGTAAGAAACTGGTAATTCAGTCTGTTTCTGGCCTAGCCTGCTTAAAAACTTCAGCAGGGAAGATGTGTGGGGAGGGAGATCCTCTCTGATGTAATGGTAAGAAGGGATTTGGAGAAAACATTTGTGGCTGCAGGATGCTCTTCTTGTGTGTGCTCATTTCTGCCCTGTCTTTGGCACTGTGGAAAGGGCTCTGTGCCATCTGAATCCTTTCAGCTCTGACTGGGCTTTTGTGTCCCCAGTGAGCAAAGGGGTGATCACAGACCACACAGAAGCAGTGGGGGAGTTCACAGTGGAGAGTTCAGACATTGCTCACAGGGATGGACTCCAAACCCAGGGTGTTCAGCACAAGCTCTTGGAGTCTGCTGGAAGGGCAGCCTGCATGCTCCAGGGCTGTTCATGGAGCCATCTGAGGCTGACCCAGTGTAATACAGAGTGAACTGAAGCAGATTATCAATGGAGGGAGTCTGGCAATTTCCAGGGAGATCCCAAATTTTCCCTTCAGTGCAGCTGGAATTGGTTGGGACAGGGGAACTTCCTTCATACTCTCCCACAAATGCCTGGAATGATTAATGACCATTGTGTTCTACCCTGAAGCTTTAAATAGGCCTCTGACCATCTCAAAGCCTGACAAACTTACTGAGCCAAGAGGTGAGACCTCAAATTTGTGAGCAGGCAGGCAGCTGAGCAATGGTTCCAGCTCAGGTTTGGGCAGAAGGCTGATTCTTCAGCATTGTCTGGCCACTCACTTCACTCTTTGGAACCTCTCTTTTTAGTCTTACCTTCTAAAATGCCCCCTCAAAAGCTTCCTGGCAGCTCTTTAATTGGATTCCCACATTCCTGAGGCTCCTCTTGTGCTTCTGGCTCAGTGGCTGCAAGTTGCTGTCCTGCAGCATCAAAGCCGCTCACGTGCGCCCGTCCCTTCTCATTTCCTTGGCACGCTGTGACCTTCTCCATGAACTCCTAATTCTCCTGTGTCAGCTGGGATTTGCCCTCCCAATATAGAAATCTTGCCCTGCTCTAATTGTAAGCTCCTTGGGTGCAAGGGCAAGGTCTCTGTGCCTTCAGGGAGCACAGGGCTGAGGCTCCTGGCCCAGCTGTGATCAGTTCCTGGCTCACTGGGCTGTGGTCTCAGGATCTTGGCATATTCCTGGTAACAGCATCACTGATGATGTCAATGCAGCACTGATGTGAGCTGAAGTGAATACTTGAGTTGGATTTAGGACCAGGAGAGAGTGTGCTAGAATTCCTCAGCAGTATCTCCCCATGCTCTGTCATTCAGTGATTTTATGCTTGATAGTTTCTTTTAGGGCATAGTGTCACTGCTGCTTCTTTGTTCTTCATTTATTTCTCAGACAGATCTTTGGGTTTGATGTGTAACTTGATTTCAGGGGCATGTTTAGCACCTGTGATAAGAAACCCCAGACCTGTCTCCGTGATCTGTGGGACAATTTCTGACCAAGCATCGCTTCTAAGCTTGTGCTTTTTTAGGTTCTTCCCATCCCTTCACATACTTTTGGGCACTGGTGAATATTGGACAGGGATATTGGGTGCCTTGGTCTTGTGCTCCCATTTCCTGGAGTCAGGGGGCCACCTAATGACCTGTTTATGTGCAGCCTGTTTGTGAGCAGAGTTTTTTGTTAGAGAATGGTTCAGCTGAATTGTCTTTCCTTGTGTGTGTCTTTTTAAACACTTGGTCAGCCATTAAGAGGGATCTTACTGATTTATCTTCCTACTGTTGAACTCTTTTTGCAGCTGTTCCCCCAACCTAAATTTGGAAGTTAATATTTTTGTCTTCCATATATTGTAATCAAAAATGTGCCAGTTTTCAAATTAATTAACTTGTCATGTGCATATTGCTTGTGCAGCCAGGCTGTCCTCCAAATTGAGAGCTCAGTTTAAATTACTGTCATGATACACAGGAAAGGACTCTTCAATTTTTCACATTTATCCTGTTTTTCTCCTCCAAAATCTGTGTTATGCTTTCTCTTCTTGCTAGCAACACTATAAACGTTACCAACTGTGCAAACAAAGTGGTGGGACTGTCTCTCTTCCCAAAACTATCAGCTGGCAGATTGTTATCGGGTTTAAATTGGAGAGATGTTGTTTTTGCTGAATGTTCATGACCTCTTGCTTCTTGGCATTTCAGACTGGAATTAAATATAATGCATAATAATACCCCATCACATGCTGTTTCAAGGCAAAATAAATAATTCTGTGTGGAGTCCAAAGTAAATAAATCCTCCCTTCTGTGTTGCAGAGAATGCTGAAGTAAAATTCAAGGATTTTGTAACATCCATGAAGAATATGATCTTCTCTGAAGATGAGGCTCATTGTGTAGTGGAGGTGTTAAAGGAAAAATCCGGTGCAATTCATGATTTCTTGCAAAAGGTGAATGACTGTGGAGTGTGGTGAGAAGACAAAACTTATTAAACAAAAAGAAATGCGAAGAGGTGCTGTCAGATTAGCTCTGTCAGTGTTCTCGTGTGATCTGGGCAGGCTGTCTTTGGAAGACTCTCTCCAGCTGCTCTGTGCTTGTCTTGCATGCAGGAATGAGCTGTCAGATGCCTTTGTGCTGCCATCTGCCATGCCAAGGGTGGCTCTGGCCACTTGGAAAGAGCAGGCATGGCCATGGAGCAGAAGGAATAAAGCAGGAATGCTGCTGTGGCACAGGGAAGGATGCTGGTGGCTTTCAGGAGTGATCTTTCCCAAATGTGTCAATGGGATAAGCTATGGGAGGATTTCAGAACAAACTGCTGTTGCTGTGCACTTGATCAGTTAATTCTGTGTTTTGCAAGTCTGTAGAATGTAGTTTGACCCCTTTGGATATTTTTTATAGGATTATAGAGCAATTCAGGTTTGGAAGGGACCTCAAGGGATTTGGAGTACAGCCTCATATTTGAAGCAGGACCAGCTCTGAGGTCAGCTCACACTGTTCAGGGCTTTATCCAGTCTGGGTATCTTGAAGCCTTCAGGGAATGGCTGCAAAACCCCTCTGGGCAACCTGTGTCATTGCTTGGCAGTTCTTTTTGATTCTTGTAGTCAAGACAGAAGAGAATGGTGTCCACCAATACCTTATCAATATGGAATCATACAATCCTTGGGCTTGGAAGGGAGCTCTAGAGGCCTTCCTGTCCAAGCCCCTGGCCAAGGCAGGATAACCTGGAACAGGTGACACAGGAATGTGTCCAGGTGGATTTGGAATGTCTCCAGAGAGGGAAACTCCACCCCTTCCCTGGACAGCTGTTCCAGGTCTCTGCCATCCTCCAGGGAAAGCAGCTGTTCCTTATGTTGAGGTGAAACTTGTGTTTTAGTTTGTGGCTGTTGCTCCTCATCCTGTTGCTGGGCACGCACCTACTCCTCCCTGCCATGACTCACTGTGGGTGTCACTTTGTGCTTCTCATATCCCATGTGTCACACTTGAACTCTTGCAATCCTGTGTTCTTCTGCAGACAGGGTGCCAGAGCAGAAATGCAGAACTGGCTACGTGTCAGTTCACTTAATGCAATATATCAGCATAACAACACAGTTTGGGCTGGGAGGGGCTTCAGGAGGCTGTGCAGTCCAGCTGCCTGCTCAGAACAGGTCCAACAATAAATTCTGAGCAAGTTGCTCAGAGATTTGTCCAGTTGCATCTTGAAAACCTCTAAGGACAAAACCCAGTAGTGCTGCACTTGGAATGGCGTTGCCTGTTCAAGTAGCCACTCTGCTTGCTGTTGTTTTTTTAAATTTTAAAGGGTGTTAAAGCTGAACCTTTAGGATGAAAATGAGTTCCTGGGTTTGTATACAGCAAAAGAATGTAGGTTTCTGTAGGTGAAAGTGTGAATTGTGTTCTCTCTGTAGCTCATGAAAGTCACTGATGGTGTGTTTGCACTGCAGGCATGCACATTACCACTAAAGGAGAATTTCCAAACAAATTCAGGGTCCTTTTATGGGACTGACACTTCTTTCCTTCTTCAGCTATCAGACTTCAGTGAGTGAAGTCCAAGTAGTCCAACCTCCTCCTCAAAGCAGCACAGGCTGCTCAGGGCTTTATCCAGTCTGGGCTTGAAACCTTCAAGGGCTGAGACTGCACAACCACCCTAGGTAGCCATCACACTTCACTGAGTCAGATCTGAGCACAAACACACAGAATTTGTGCTTTTATTACATTTTTTAAATTTGTAGGAGCAGTATGCAAGTAGCAGGACCATGAGGCTTGTTCCTCTAGTTGTGTTCCCCAGTATCTCTGAAACTTTGTGTCAGTGTGCCAGCAGAAATTTAATTACATCATCTAGAGGCTCTCCTGGAAAGTGGAAGGAGACACCAGATTAGTGTTTCTTTCTCCCTTTGTGGTGAGGTATTTGAAGCAATAATATTTGTTTGGTTATACCTGCTCTGAGCATGGGCTGGACCAGCTGATCTTGGAAGTCTTTCCAGCTGCAGTTATTGACTGATTCAGCATCTCTGCATCTTTTCCTATAATTTCTCTTAAAGGGCTGTTCTTTATTTTCCCCACTGCCACCACAGCAGCTCTCTTCCAGTGGGAAGCACCTTAAGAGCCCATTTACCCTCTTAATTGGTTTCCATGCTTTAAAAATGCATTTCTTTGCCTGGTGAAATGGGATCCATTAGCGGCAGAGCTGGGTACTGGTGGTGCCACGTGCTCTGTGCAGATGGAAAATTGGGGGCAGGAGGGGGTGTTTCCTCCTCTCAGGTTTGCTCTGCTGCCTTTTAGTGTGCTGTGGCACTACTGTGGTTGTTTTTATGTCATCCTGCTGCAGGCCAGCAAGGCTGAGACGGCTGCAGCTCTGCACCAGCTCCAGGACAAGGAGAAGATGCTCACGGCGATGAAGGAGGAGGCAGCTGTTGCAAAGGAGCAGTGCAAGCAGCTCTCCCAGGTAAATATTGAGCTGTTCATGGGTATAGAGAGAAGCAGGGGTTCATAGGACTAG
The DNA here is from genome assembly GCA_013399455.1 of Anthoscopus minutus. Lineage (NCBI taxonomy): Eukaryota > Metazoa > Chordata > Aves > Passeriformes > Paridae > Anthoscopus > Anthoscopus minutus. Next base: position 65,510 of record VWYI01046382.1, on the reverse strand, counting down.
CAGCCAGTAAATGCTGGTTTACTGAGCTTAGTGTAAGCCAAAAGGTGGAATATTTTTACTGAAAAAGCTTACCAAGACGCTGTTTGGTTTTACAATGTATTTATGCTGTTACTTTCCAGTAGTTTTTCCAGGGAGTTCATTTACTGAGACTTGTAAGCTGAGCCTGTTTTGATTTTCAAATGGTTACTTTAAAAACACTTCCTTCACCACTATGAGACTGTTCTGTGGATGCAAATATTAAATGTCTTTCCTGCATCACAGTTTTAATTTGGTCCAGGTTATAGCATTCACATGCCTGTGTGCTTCTAGGCACAACAATCATTGGTTTCCTTTAAGAAGGAAGATACAGAAAGTGCAGACTGCCTGCTTAGCCCCTGGAGATGCAGCTCTGATTGCTTTGCACTTAGAGGGATGCTGATGCATCACTGTCAAAACTAGTTTGTGAAAATTTACTTTTTTGTGACCCTTTTCACGGAAAACAGTTGCAGAAGACCAAATAATGAGGCAGATATGGACTGAATTTGGAGTCTTGGGAGAGAGATTTGTCTGTTTTGGCTGGTTTGGAAGTACATGAGCATTAGACTCAGGAAGGCCACATTGTGGGACATAACTTGGGCACAGAGAGATGAGTGGCCAGAGGATGCAGGAGTTGGGAGCTGTGGGAGATGAGAAGGGAGGAAAGGAGTGAGTATTGTGTGAGCTCCTGGCAGGGCACAGGTGATTACAAGTGGGATCAAGAGGTTTGGGATAGTCAGTGTGTAACTATAGGGAGAAGGGGCTTGTAATGTGTTAGGAGGGAAAAAGGAAACTGGCTCAGGACTGCAGAATGAAATTGGAGAGAGGGATCTGCTGCTGAAGGAGCAGAGGGAATGGATGAAGGAGTCTGAGTGTGGGAAATGCAGATATGATTGGAGAAAAAATATCTGCAAAGTGGTGCTTGTAAAGGAGAGGCAGGAGCTGTAGAGAGGTAGGAGTCATTGGGGATTTTTCCCATCTGGATTGGGGAAGTGAAAAGCTGGGGGAGAATTGATAAAAGCAAAGTTGCTGCAATGCTGAAGTATCAGGATAAACAAGGGATAAAGCTCAGCTTGACTGATAAAAGCTCTTATCTTCCAGTTAATGTGCTTCTCTGAAAACACTGTCAAAAGCTAAAGGTGCTTTAAGGTGCAGAAGGATTCCTGCAGGGATCTTGATAAAGATAATACCTGGGGAGGATAAATGAGAGCAAGAGCTGAGTACCTCAAGACTCAGAGGTATTTGGCAAAACACAGACTAGGGAAAAGTTAAATTCCCCAGGATCTCTGCTTCTGCCCTGACATGGTAGCTGGGTTACTGAGAGCTACAAGTGAATGCTGGGATTGGTGTAAGGATAGAGGAAGCTGCAGTGTATCCTGGTGCCTTTCTTTTAATTGCATCTTAGTTAAAAAAAAAACATGGAGAAAATTTGTTTCAAGCTGTCTGTATTGTATTTGCAGAAGTGGCTTAAAACTTGAAGTTAGATCTACAAGAGAGTAGCTTTTATTTAAACTAAAAGGTGAGAAAGACTGTAATTACTCCAAAGAGATGGAGGGTATTCAGGCTAATAATTTAAAGCACTTAAATTGTGTCAGAGCTCCCTGGCAGTGTTAGGAGCTGTGTGGCTGGAAACACCTGAAGCTCGGGTGGTACAAATTCCTATTTGTGTGATGGGAGCTGCTGAAAATTGCACTTAATGTTTTTGCTTACTACAGCAGGTGCATTTATATTGCAGAGGAGCAGCTCTGTGGATTTCTCAGGTGTCTGGGTTGAATTACTAGCTAATAAAAGATTAAAAAGCAATGTGTATTTTCATCTGAAAGCTATAATATGGCATCATGCTGGTGGGATTCAGGGCTTCTCTGGCCTTTGTAGTGCACTAATAGCCCATCTCCTGTGGCAAAGCTGTTTGCTTTGCAACCTGCTACAAAGCAATTATTTTGCTCTTAAAGGGCTCTATTTTGCCATGGTGTTCTTCCATTTTGCTAAACTTGAAATGAAAATCTAAGCTTTGTCCTCTGTGATATCCATGGTTTTAGTTGTTAGGACTCTGTGAATTGGCCAGACTTGATAGAAATAAGACTCCCATCTCTTCTGAGACAATGCAAGATCAATGTTTAAATTGGCCAACTTCTTAATAAACATGAGATTTATGATGAAATAGGATCAGCATAAGGTTCTGTAAGTTTGGTCCGATTCTGTAAATTCGCTGAATGAAGATTTGATGCTGACTTCGGTTTGCTGTATTTTTAGTTACCTTAAAGACTCTTAACCTTTAGAAAGCAGCAGTGGGTGACTTGTTTTCCCTTTTCCTGTCATTCCCACCCCAGGAGCTGGTTGCAGAGAAGGAGAGGAATGGTTTGCTCACGGCCAAGATGCGAGAGCGCATCAACGCACTGGAGAAGGAGCACAGCACCTTCCAGAGCAAAATACACGTCAGCTACCAGGAGTCTCAGCAGATGAAGATAAAGGTAAATGCTTTGCCAAAACTGCTGGAGTTGATGCTTGTGCACAAGCAGATAGGTGCTGGAGAAATCACTGCAAACCTTTGTGGCACCTTCTTGATTTACAAGAAAGACCAAGAGTTCTCACAGGTGACTTTTGTGGTGTGTAAAGCCCAGTGCTGGTCAGGCAGCTGGTCCCTGATCTAGTTCTTTTTCCTTCCTGGTGTTCTGCTGAATTGCTATTCAATTAAAGTGTAAAGTCTAATTGAAATACTCAGCTTGAGGGAGCCACTAATGCTGATGATCATTTACCAGCAGATAAATGTCTGTAAGATTATAGTACAGAGTGACAACATAGCATAATACACATGAAATATCACTGCCTGAGGGAGTGCTTTACTGGAAATATTTAAAGAGCAGCCACTGGTATTTTTTTAAGACCCTTATTACTTTCTATTGTAGTTGCTTTATAATGGAGTGACTTTAGAAGGATTTGTTTCATCAGATTAAAAAGTTTAACTTAGAGTTTTCTGAGGAAAATGGCCCATCTTATGCTTGGATTTCATTCTAGTTGTTCTTTCCTGTGTGCATGTCACAACATTAAGCCAAACCCAACATGTGAACTTCCCAACTTCAAAACTGTATTTTCTGTCTTGACCCTTTGGAGAGTAAGCATCTCTGCAGTTTTGGAGCAGAGGAAACCTTGGAACCTGTGTAGGTGACTGGAGAGGGTCTTGCTGCTGACTGGGCAAGGGGGAAGGAGACCTGGGCACACCTGGGAGAATTTAGCAAGTGCTGCTGTCCCAGGCTGAGCTGGAGAAAGGAAATACAATAGAAGACCAGTGCTCTGGTCCTGCTCCCTCTGCTGATGTGCTAGAGCATGGCAGAGGAGCTGAAAATGGTCACAGCTCCCAGATGAGTGGGGTTTGTGCCCCTGCTTCTCTCGGGATCTTGTTGGCATTAAAAAACAGAACAGGCAAGGAAAAGAGCCCACCAATAAATCTCCAAGGCTCAGCTTTTATGTTTGTTGGGGTAGAGCTGGAGGTGGTTGCCCTACAAGGGACTGCTCCCTGCTGCTGGGTTGTTACACAAACATTTATTTGGATTTTCCAGTGTAAGAAATGCTCACTGATGAATCAGCCACTTGATGAAACTGGGTTTTGGAATGGTGTCAGCCATATCTACAAACTGGCACTGATACAGGAAGAGTGTTGTGTGTGCTTGAGGATTTTCAGAGCAGACTTTTGGGGCTCCAAGACCAACTCTGATGTGTCTGCATATGCAGAGTCCATTTTTTTCTCTTTGAATCCTATCTTTTGATTTTGTTCACACTATTCTGAACCTTGGGTTATCAGGACTTCTTTCTACCTCAGTTTTGGAACCTTGCTGAAAATCAGAATATTAGATGAGGACTGGCCTTTTGCAGTTTGCATGCTGTAATCTGTGTATTGTTGGTTATTTGTTACTTTTCCTGGTTTGTTGAAACAGCAAATAAGGATTATCTAATGATAATTCTTAGCATGTTTTATTTCCCTTTGGAAAAGTAATATATTGGTATCCAGTTACTGATAAATATCTCAGGTTATGTAGCTGAGCAATTGGTATTCTGAGTAACACTTAGTCTTTTAAACAATAAAAAAGGTTGCCTTGATAAATAGATTGATGCACTGATATGAAAGGAAACCTGTGCTTTGATTTGAGCATGAGAGTCTCTGTAGCACAGTTTAATTTAAGAACTGGTGTGTGAGGAAGGAACAAAGCTCCCCCTATCCCAAAAAATCCACTTAGTTTTACTGAAACTATTGTGATACCTTACCTACTTCTACAAGCTGGGTGGTTTTTCTTGTTTTTATTGCTCCTTAGCTTAATCTTTTATGGAATTGATCTTTCTTTCCCCATCAGTTCCAGCAACTCCGTGAACAGATGGAAGCAGAAATAAGCCACCTGAAGCAGGAAAATGGTATCCTGAGAGATGCTGTCAGCACTTCCACCAATCAAATGGAGAGCAAGTATGTTGGCAGCTATTTGGAGCTCTGTCTGTTTTTGAGCCTCCCCTGAAGAGTTGTTCTGACTTCTGCTTCTTTTGTTTCCAAGCCCTTGGCTGTCTCTGAATTAGTGGTTAAGCTGGGAACACAAATGTTTTGGGCTGGACAGGTAGCTGGTGGTGTTTGCACTGAGCCAGGGCTTTCAGAACAAATAATTACTTTTTTTTTTTTTTTTCAATTTAAAGCCTGAGCTTTTAGGCTGTGGTGCTGAGACTTTAAGAGAAAGAAGTGCAGCAGTGCTCAGGCACCTCTGGTGTTTTTGGCAGGGTGTGCATCCTTCCCCTGGGGCTTCAGGAGAGGTGCTGGTTGTGGTCTCTTGGGAGAGCAGCAGCTCTAAACTTACAATATCAATACCCTGCAGTTACTGATACTGCTGGAGTGGCACTTGGATTTATCTGCTGATGGTGCAGATGTTTGGAGAAACTAAAACTGTCTTTTGTGAGTTATGACTTGGGCTGCCCCTGAGCTGGCAGGGTTGTGCATTGTGCAGGTAAAAGCTGAGCACCCTGGTTAAGGTGTGTAGAAGACAAAACTGACACAATAGTCTCTCTCAGATATTTGTTACTGAGTGTCAAGTGCTCAGAGAATGGTGTGGAACCCTCATTTTAGGTGTCCTGTTCATTTAAATGAAGCATTATTATCTTTCAGATAGTTATCCTGAAAATACTTCAATTTAAGCAGACTTGAGATAAAAATGAAATGCTTTTTACTTGCTTAGATACAAAGGGGAGCCTCTTAAAATTCTTCCCTTGGGCTGAACAAATGCATCTTCTCTCCCAGCTGAGAAAGTGCATCAGATACCTTTATAAGTTAATAGTAAGGTCAAGGCCAGGAGGCAACAAATATTCTGAAGAAATGTGTGCAGTTAGCCCAGGAGGAGTAGTCCTCAAGCAAGCCTGAGATCAATAATCCTTTATGGGAAGAGGAGAAAAATGTGAATTTCGATGTGAGACCTTTCCTTATGCTGAACCTCTTTATTTAACACCAGCCTGCCCAAATCTTGCCAGTCAGCTTGCAGACCTGTTCAAGGAGCTGCTGCTTGTGGCTGATTGCTGACCTTTTCTTCTGACCCTGACTTGTGGCTACTGAGTTGTGCTGATGACCAGGAGCGATGGATTTGGTGCTGTGGCCAAGAGTACCTGACCCTCATCCTTTTCCTAGCATAAAACAGTTTTAGAGGCGGGGAAAACGCCCCAAACCCACCCTCTACAGCCCTTTGGTTGCAAATACAGGACTTGGTGTTGAGATTTGAAATGTGGAAATGTTTGTTTCCAGGCAGTCGGCCGAGCTGAACAAGCTGCGCCAGGACTACGCGAGGCTGATGAACGAGCTGGGGGAGAAGAGCAGCAAACTGCAGCAAGAGGAGCTCCAGAAGAAGAATGCAGAGCAGGCAGTGGCTCAGCTGAAGGTGCCTGGGGTTTTTTTTGCCTGGCAGGTTGTGCTCAGGGTTTTATCTGAGCTGGGACGTGAGGCGTGTGGGAATTGCTTTAGCTGCTTGTTTCAGATGGGCTCAGCCAGCCTAGGGGTTTGTTTAATGTTTTTATTCAGTGCACTGGGTTTTGAGTGATTACCAAGCTCCCTGTGAAGTGAAACTTACCTTCCAGGTAAATATCTTTTCAACATCACCAGTTAAGCTTTTTATTTTGCTTTCTGTGAGAGTACAATTCCAACAGGAATTGATACTTCAGAGCCGTTCATCCAGATGGCACTGTCCTTGTGTGGCTTTTATTTGAAGCTACATGCTTTTACATAATTGTGTGCTTAATTTCTAAAATAAATATACTTCTTAAAGAGTTAAAATGTAAGTGGACAGGCTTATGGATGAATCTCTTTCTGTTTCTTTGAAAGAAAGTATTTTGCTATTTTTTTAAACAAGAGAAAGTGTTTTCAGTTGAGAATGTCAGTCCAGAGCTCATGATTTCTTTAATATTTGTAATTAAATCTTACATACCAGAAGTTCTCCCTGCCTTTTGCCATGGCAGGTGGAGAATTGGTATCCAGAGTTGAGATGTTTTAATTACTGAATGCAGATTTATGTGATGCTTGGCTGGTCTGGCTTCTGGTGTTAATTCTGGGCTATCAGGGCAAAGATGCTACATTTTCATATTACAAAAACCATTCTGTTAAGAGCCTGTAATGAAATCCTGTTCACAATTTGCTTTTCAAATTAATAGGCTAAACTAGTCTAGGAGGAGGATTACAGAGCACTCTGTCTCTCTGATGTGCCCTAATGGAAACAAGAAACAATTTCACTTCCTTGCCATATGTTTTGGCACTGAGGAGATTCACTCTGAATGCTTCAAAAATAAACTAAAGGTTAGACTTCTTTTCATGAACTCTTTCTTCCATGTGAAGGTCCAGCAGCAGGAAGCAGAGAGAAGATGGGAAGAAATCCAGGCTTATCTCAGGAAAAGAACAGCAGAACACGAAGCAGCACAACAAGGCACGTATCACAAAATTCCCAAATAATGCTTACTGCAGTGGATTGGCTTTTCCCATTTGTAAAAAAAGGGCATTATTGTGTAAATATCTTAAATAAAGCTCAGGTGAAGTCAGCCCTGCTTCAGCACCCTGGGGAAAATGTTTTGGGATCCCAGGTAGTCTGAATGCTGATGGGGGAGCTGAACCTTATTGGAGTGAGGCTCCTAATCAGCCTCCCTGTTTACAGTGAAAATGATTTCCCCCAAAGTTAAATATTGACTTCTGAATTAAAATCCTGACATTTCTGCTACAGATGTGCAAAATAAGCTTGTGGCCAAAGACAATGAAATCCAGAGCTTGCACAGTAAACTTACTGATACAATGGTGTCAAAACAGCAGCTGGAGCAGAGGATGCTGCAGTTACTGGAGGCTGAGCAAAAGAGAGCTACTGAGGAGGACTCCATGCAAATGCAGGTGCAGGTAGTATTGCTCAAATGTTTTAAGGGTTTGGGGTTTTTCCTTTCACTTTATGTCTGTGGAAACATAGAAATATCCCTGAAATGCTACTTTAATTAAGCTTTCCCACTGAATAAAGGATGGAAAAACCCTGCTTATGAAGTGAGACCTTGTGTGTGGTGCTTTGAGGAAGTGTGGGACCACCTCACACCTGGGAAGCAGTTTGGGAAAGCCAGGAAAAGATGCTGACCCCATTTCCCAAGCTGTGAAATGATCCATGATCTGGGGAACACCATGGGAGAGCAGCCATGACCCTTTGATGTTTGTGTGATCTCCCTGCTCCTGGCATTAGGTGGTGAGAGGCAGCATGGACACAACTCTTGAGGGCTTTAGGGAAACCAGATGGATTATGGTGGAGCAGGGAATATTTTTTCCTTGATACAGAACAGGTTCTGGTGCTTCCACTCCAACTGGTTGGTTGTAGTGGGGAGAAAAAACCAGCATCTTTAGTGAAGTGTCTGACATGTAAATGCTGAACTGTTCTTTACTAACATAATCATGGCTAAAAGCTAATCCTAGCAAAAATTGAGTAGCTGCAGATCTCAGCCTGCTTTTCTTTCTGTGCTCTCTTACAAGGAGCTGATAGAGCAGAATGATGCTTTGAATGCTCAGCTTCAGAAGTTTCATTCACAAATGGCAGCCCAGGTACAGCATGTTCTCAGACTTTCTATTGTAGTCATGACATGTGAACTTTCATTAAAAGTAAGGCTTTTTATAGCTGGGTATGAGATGTAAGGCTGAAAGCAGAGACTTGTTAGCATCCTCCTTTCTAATGTTCCTTAAACTGTTTTAAAACTTTAAGCTGCTTCTTTTTTGGGGGGGGGTGGGGAAATCCACTTATTTCCTCCAATAATTGTTTTCATGTATAACTAAAGGGTATAGTACCTTTTTCAATGTTTTTTTTCCTGTAGCTTTGCATGTCTACAGCTCTGTCTTGTGGTTCTTTTGGTCTTTCTGCTGTCCTGTGAACCACCTGATTCTGCTTTTTCTGTTCTGATAGCTCCTGTGTCAAGCTGTTCATTTTAGTGCTGATTTCTGTGCAGAAGAAAAAGAAAATCAGAAAAAAAATCACACCAAAACCCCACCAAACTTGCACAATGCCTTTCTCAGTTATTTTAATCTTTAAAATTTTGGTTTGACTGGTTTATTTGAGACATAATTTCTGTTGTAAACACTGTGTAAAGCCTCAGGATCACTGGAGTTGCCTCCATGTAGAGGAAGGCCACAGAAATCAGCTCAGAAAGGCTTTGGGGGCACAAATGGAAGCTGTTCCTATGCATTTGGGTGCTGCCTTCTTTTAATCATGGATGTGCTTGATGGAATTTGATTAAATTCGACATCAGGCTGAAAATCTGGCTTTGCTTGAAGTGCTTTAACCCATTGGGTGGGGACAATAGTGAGGGAAGAGCCACTCTAGATTTACAGCATCTTCATGGCCTGCTCCTCTCATCCCTTGAAGGGCTTCAGAAATAAATTCCTGGGGAAATGTTACTTTTTAGCTCTGAGTTATGCAGGGTGGATGCTGGAGGCTTGTGCTTTCCCCAGGTAGCCTCAACTGGCCTTGAACTTTCAGGGATGTTTTTCCACCATGGACAGTGGGTGTGAAAATTACACTTTGGAGAAATGAGTTGGGGGCTGCATCCTGCTCTGGATATCAGGGCTGATGAGACTGTTTTAGTTATTAGGAGGGACTGGAATTGTGAACATGGACATGCCACAGTTTGCAGAGGTCCATTGAGGTCTTCAGAACCAGTGTGGTGGGTCTCTCTTGCCCTGTTGTGTGTGACAGCCTAGGGACAGGCTTTTTCTAGAGGGAAAAATGCCACTTGCTGATTTTGTGGTTCTGTTTCTGTTCACAACACAACTTCTGATGAGCTGTGCAGGGTTTTCTTATTTTTTTTTATTTTTTTAATTTGAGTGGTTTGTCAGCAGAATGTCCTGTAAAGCATTGCTGGGAGAGAAGTGCTAGTGAGCCCTGTGGCTTGTTTGAATCTAGTGAAGGGCAAAAAATAGGAGTCTTTTTTCCCTTCATGCTGCATCAGGCCAGAGGGGAAGGAGCATTGGTATGTGCTGGTATTCCTTCAATGTTCCTTAGCCAGGAAATAGTTGGAAGCATTCTGTGCCAGTTTAAAATAACCAGACAAATGCTATTCTTGGCTCAGTGTAGATGAGGATTCTTTGACTTGCTTTACTTCCAGTTATTTGTTTTTATTTTTTTTCCTCCTGCAGACCTCAGCTTCAGTCCTGGCAGAAGAACTTCACAAAGTGTGAGCATCCATTTCCTCTGGGATTTGGGAGGTGTTGCTGGCTTTCAGTGCCTGCCACCTTCCCTCCACTCACGTGCAGAGCTTATGGGAAGGACTGGTGAAGGAAATGTTGCTGTCTGTGCTTTTAACTCCTCGTGGGATCAACTTGGGAGCTGGGAAACCACTTCCTACGGATTTCCCTTCCGTGTCTAGCCTCAGGTTTGGAGTTTGCTGTAGCTCTGAGCTCCAGAGAAAGCAGCACCTCCTCTATTGTTCATCCTGTGTGCAGGGTCAGTGCAGCGTGCAGGAATGTGCGTGACCGTGAGAATTGTTTTTATTTGGGCTGTGGGGATGTGCCAGGAGGTTTCTCCCTCTGGGAGATGGGGTGCTAGTTGTGTTTCAGAGCTAGGGAATGTCTCATAAAGTTTTTGGCAAGCAGACAGCATTTAAAATGGAAAAGCTTTTGGACTCGAAGTGTACAGTCAGCAGGATTTGGAGTAGGAGCTGGACTAAAGGGCCAGGATGTATTTTGGGTTTAGCTGCCTGCACCACTTCCATCCACATCTTCTGTACTGATCTGTCACTGTTTCCCCTTTGTGCAGGATTGCAGAAAAGGACAAACAGATAAAGCAGATGGAGGACTCACTAGGCAATGAACGTGCCAACTTAACCAGCAAGGAGGAAGAGCTCAAGGTATAATAAAAGCCTGTGAAAGTACCAGCTGATCCAGGGAGAGGCTCTCTGGCTGCATGTACAAAATGAAGCCCCCAAGGCTACTGGCTTTGGGCCTTTTCAGCTGCTCTTCTAGGCAAGGCCAATACTAGATGCTGGGAAAGCTGTTGATAAGGAAACTTAAGGATTTTCCTTCAAGAAATCACTCCTGGAGAGTGAAAGACTTATCTGTGTATGAACTGCAAATATATTTCTTTTTTTCCTTCCTTCAGGTCTTACAGAATATGAACCTCTCCCTGAAATCAGAAGTACAGAAATTACAGGCTCTGACAAATGAACAGGTAAAACAGTTGTTTTGATTTTCCTCCCTTCCCAATACCTATTCTGTCATGAATGCAAATGCAGATCTGTTGGCTTTAAGCAAGCTCTGCTTAAGCACATTAATGGTGTGAGGCTTCCGGATTGGGCTAATACCTGATTCCCTGGAGTTCTTAGAGCTGGTAGGATGCCTAATTCTTCCCCCTCTTTCACCAGCAAAGTCTTGTACTTGGATATCCAAGTTACTGGAATATTTTGCTTGGTTGGTTTAGATTTTCAGGCATGAAGGGTGCAGGACACTTTGCAGGAGTGAGCATAGCTGTCTGTGAATATGCAGGCCTGACATTTGCATACAAGATTCATAAACATCCCCCCAAAAAACCCCCAAAGCCCACAGCTTCCTCTGCCTCTCCATGGAGATGTTTTTAGAGCCAAACCAAATGCTGTCCCAGTGTTGCTGCTATGTGGCCTGTTCATTACAGAAGTGGAAATGAAGTGTTTAATTAGAGATAATCCCAGTTGTCAAATGAATCTCTTGGAGATCATCTTCCCTTTGTGTAATTGCATGCTTGTAGATTGGTAGTGTAAAAGTGCATGAAGACAAGCTTACCCCTTTCACTCTTGATTTCAGTCATGTGCTGGGAGGCCAAATGACTTGTTCTAGCTTTTTAATAATGTGGAATGAAAGGTTGATTGAATCATGTGATGTATCCTAAGTCTGTGTTAATCCTCTTTATATCTAGGCTGCTGCTGCACATGAGCTGGAAAGGATGCAGAAAAGGTAAATAGCTCTGGGATTTGATAAACAATGTTGATCAGTCTTTTATGTTCTTTTCAATGATGCTTTTTGTAAGACCTGGATGGGGAAACGTGTTTAACTGTTCTACTGTGTCTCAGCATTCACATAAAAGATGACAAAATAAGAACTCTTGAAGATCAGCTTCGAGAAGAACTCACTCAGATTTCAAACACAAAAGAAGAATTCAAGGTAAGATACAGAACAGGTGGTTTTGTGCTTGTTTTCAGTAAGTTTTCCAGTCTCCAGAGGTTGTGGGGCAACTGTAGAACAGTGAAATAAAGCTAAAAGTGAAAATTAGCTGGGTGCTAAGGTAAATGACAATACTGTGTTTGTTAGGCAGGATCAGTGTGGGATGTCGCAGCAGAATAAGAGGTGGGATAACACAAGTCTAATGCAGTGTCTGCAGGTGTGGGGAGAGGGCTTTGAATTCTGCAAGAGGAGGTTGTATAGTGAAAACTGTTGTGATTTCCCTGCATTCCACCTACAAATGGCCTTGGTACTTTTGTTTGGAGCCTTTGTTACTTGGATTATCATGCCAAGCCTCTATTTTCTGTCAGGCAGATATAAAAATGCTCATTTTAATTCTGCCTCTTTCCACATTTTCTCATAAGGCTGCAGCTAAACTGCTGAAGCTTTAGTTCTGACATCTGGGGTCTGCACAGCAAAGCTGCTGCTTGTTTCTGGGTGCTGTGTGCAGAGAGCATCTTAATTCCTCCTTGTCCTCTGCTACCTTGGCCTTTTTATTCTGAGCTTGGGCTATTAGAACCAGCCCTGCTTCCTGAGAGAGGTGCTGACTCCATCCCTTTCACTCCTTTCAAGCCCATGGCGGGTGCTGCTGCTCCTCTGATGTTTCTGGTGTGAGGTCAGTCCCTCTGAACCTCCCTCCCACTGTCGCCTTGGTGAATTTGCTAGTGAGGAACAGAGTGAGTGGGCAGTGGCAGAGGCAGGATGCTTTTGTAGGAGAAGCCTCTGGAGTCTCCTGGAGCTCTTTGAAGCAGGTAGTAAACTTGATTCTTGTATTAAAGTGACAATTCCAAAGAGGTTTTGATGAGAGTTCCTTGCCAAGGCTCTGTAGTTTCTCTAAGCTGTCAGAGGATAAGAGGGAAGAAGTTTGTTCGATTAATGAAATAGGCAACAAAGTAAAATTTCCGTTGATTTTTGGAATAAATCTCTTGACTGGATCTTCAGTGAAGTGTGTGCTGGGTCACAACAGGTGCATAAACAGTGTGGGAAGAGGTGGCAGGCTGGGGTAAGTGGGCAGGTCTCAAGTTAATGACAGTCTCAGGGCTTTCAGTGTGGTGCAACATTATAAAATGGTAGGTGAGGTGAAAGTGAATGTGAGAAGGAATATGAGCATCCTTTTAGTGTGATGGTTTCTGTAGTAACTGTTACCCAGGAAAAAGGCCTTAGAGGTGTTGTGAATGATTATGTGCTGTACTGAATCAATTCAGTGCTAAGTAATGGCAAAAATCACCTGCAGGCAGTTCCAGCAGTTCTTGGGAAGTGAATAGAGAACTGAATGCAGATCATCATCACTGTGATGGTGCAGAAATCCACAGTGTGCTCTCAGCATGAATATTATGTGCACTGCTGCTCTCCTTCCTCCTCTCTTTGATGCCAAACAGAAACCAGACCAGTGCTGTTCTAAATGCTTCCACCTAAGGAAGCGCTGGTTTTTTTTTCCAGGCACATGAAAGAGTGGAGAAGCCAGGTTCAAACAGAACAATGCATTTAATCCTCACTGATGCTGTCCCTTCCTGCTTGTGTTTTCCCTGTAAGCCTTTGGGGCTGCAGCACAGAGCACGTGTCCTGCTTTTCCCACTTGTGAAGCATCAAGCAAGTCTTTAAAAAGACAAAAAGCAGTAATAGAGGAGGATTTTAAAATGCTGTCTGCTAAGGGCTGCTGTGACCATTGTATGGTGCAGGAATGCAGGAGGAGAGGCAAAGTCTGTTTGTCCTCCTCATCCACTTCTTCCCAGCCTTCAGTGGGACCAGGTGTGGGAGCTGTGCAAACCTCTTTGCTGCTGCTGGACTGCCAATTCCTTGCTGTGCATTGAGGCAGCTGAAGGGAACTCAAAAAGGGGATCTTGGACCATTTGCTTTGCCAGATGAGTGTTTTGTAAGAGGCAGTTATCAAATCTTGACACGATGCTGATGCTGCTTTAGGAGGAAAATGTGTTTTTTCTGAGCTACTCACATTTGGTACTGCCTGATTCTCTGCCAGGGAATAAAGATGGTAACAGCTGAATTTCTCATGGGAACATAAGGACAATACTTTTGTCCTTAATAAAGAAAAGCAAGACAGAGAAGGAAAGGACTCTTTGTAGTCTTGTAGCTTCCAAAGAACTCTCTGTAATGACTTCTGTACTATTTAATTGCCTCATTGCCATTATGGAAAAGCTGTATTTAGGCTCTGCAAATAATCTGATAAAATGCCTCAATTTTCTTCCAGGTTCTGAAGGATCAAAACACAACTCTGCAAGCTGAAGTTCAGAAGCTGCAGACTCTTCTGTCTGAGCAGGTACAGCCAGTGTTTGCTGAGATTTTATCTTCTGTGCTTTTAATTTCTTCGTATTTTTTCTTAACCTGGCTGTAGACTGAGCTGATTGATGTCAAAACCTCATGCTTTTTTTAGGCATTTTCTCTTCCATGGAGGGTAAAGTAGGGCAGTTGTGACTGTATTGTAGACCTAGTCAGGAGTCTCCAAAGTCTGGATTTTTTTTTTCCAGTCCTGAAGACTCATATAGCTTCACATGAGCAAGAACTTATTTCTGCAACCACTCTGACCCTTGGAAATAGAAAACTCTTTACATTGTGATACCTTTTGTATCCTGTTATGTATTTTTGCCCATGGCTCACGTGCTGTAGCCAAACTGGTGCTCACAGGTTTAAAGCTGTTGTGTGTTCAGCTCCATCTCCTTTGGGATGTTCTCTGGAACAACTCATGTGAACATCCCTGACTTTGCACTGTTGTGGAATGAAAAAACTTCCTGAAACACTGGAAAAAGACTAGCAGGACAGGAAACTTCTTCTGTTCTGCGAGTCAGGAGCTCCCTGTCTGGAACTGCTCCCTTTCCTCTGGTGGAACACCAGCTTTGCAGAACCTGGCTGCATTCCTCCCCTGGGTCTGGCAGATCTGGTGTCCTGGCTGATAGACTGGAGGTGATTTTTCTTGGAAGCTGGTTTCTGTTTCCCAATTGGTCTGTCACAGTGGAGTGCTGTTGAGAAATTAAAAATGTTCTGCTGAGTGAGTCTCAGGTGGAGCTGGTGGTTCTGATAAATGCTCAAAGGTGGGAGAATTTTTCAGGTACTGAGCTGGCTGCAAGTTCATCAGTGTAAAACCATCAAGGCATTTGGGCTGGGTCTGTCTCTCCCCTGAAAGATTGGCTTCTTTCCAGCATCAATTTAAGACACATATGCCATGAGGACTTTCTTCCCCTACTTTGTTTTCCTTTCTGGATTTGTGTTGTAATCAAGCTTCTGGTTAAGTTGGTGCTGTCCAATTTATCCCAAACTATTATTAATCCAACTAATGATGGCCCTATTTTTTTTTCTTCGCAGACAAACAAAGACTTGATAGAGCAGATGGAAAAAAGGTAAGAAACTTTGTTTTGAATCAGAAGATAAAATAAAGATTTTGGTGGCAGTAAGGTTACTGTTGATAATTAACTGCCTTCAAAGTTAAATTCTCTTTTTTCTTAATTTTCACTCTGCTTTTTTCAGCATGAGAGAGAGGGATGATAAAATCAAGACAGTTGAAGAGCTGCTGGAGGCAGGACTCATCCAGGTGGCTACTAAAGAGGAGGAGCTGAAGGTAAAGTCCCTCCTATTATCTTTTGATGGGGAAATAGAGTTTAAGTGCTCTTGTGCAAAGTAAATGTTGGAGTGCTCATAGTTCAGTCTGAGTAGGAAAAGCACCTCATGGAGATGAAGTTAAAACCTTTTCTGTAAGGTAAACTAAGCATGAGCATCAGTGGGGTAGAATAAGTGCTTCTTTCTGCTTAGTTTAGGGCAGTTTTTACAAAGATGCCCTTTGCAATAATGGGAGTGTATTTCTAGAGCTGTACATTTGGTTTAATCTCCAACAAATCTCCAGTTAGGAAACAGTGTTTTGTAAAAACTTGGTATTATAAGACTCCTGGCTTTTTGGCCTAGTGGATAATCTGAAGGTCTAAGTGGATTATAAACTAGGGACATTTCTGGGATGGTGATGAAGTTATTTCCTTCCTATTTGTTTTAAGGAGGGTAAAGATGAGAAGCCTGGAGAGCCAGTACAGAAATTCCTGTCTGTTCTGAGCTGGCTCTTGCTGGAAATCTGTATCCACCATGCATAGCCAAGACAATGTTCCCTTTCTTAAGGTGCCTGAAAACCAGGGGCATTGCTGACATCCCTGTGCTGGGGAGGGGTTGTAAACCCTGTGATTACTGAGCAGCCAAAGCTGTGAGCACATCATAGACCCTTGTAGGTTAAAAAACCTCTGAGATCATCAAGTCCAACCATTCCCCAGCACTGCCAAAGCCCATCACTTAAAACCACATCCCCAAGTGCCCCATCCATGTGGCTTTTAAATCCCTCCAGGGATGGTGGTATTCTGCAAGTTATTTGTTTGAAACAATATTTTACAGATTTTTAATCTGTAATTAATTAATTAATGCTGACAGTGATGTTTAGGTTATGTGTTTTTTATTCTTGTAGTGCCTTTCTGCACAAAGGCATTTTTGAATTCTTATATATTTTGGATGTTATTATTGACTCCACAGTAGGATCTAGACTGTTAAAGCCCATTGTGTTAGATGATTTTAATTTGTATTCTCAAAGTGGTGAGAAGCCTGTCTGTGGGAGAATTCCAGTATTATGTAAATACATATAAATAAATGGGCTGTCCAAAAGATGGGCTGTAATTCATTACATTTGTTTTTCTGACCTCTCTGCTCAGTTACAGCATTCCCACCTTACTCTATAGCTGGACTCTAATTTCCTTTAAATTGGTGTCCACTCCAAGTTATCCATGGTGAATAATTAGTTTGTTGAATACTTTGGCTCCAACAGCTGCAGAGGGGGGTCTCTTTCAGACTTTCAAAGTCTTTCACTTATTCTGAAAGAAATTACTTTTCTGTCAAGCTTAACACTTTTTTTCCCCCCACAAATGAGGCTTTCATTATCTGTGTGTCTGCTTTCAAAGGCCCTGCGAACGGAAAATTCATCTCTGAGAAAAGAACTTCAAAGCCTGCAAATTCAGCAATCGGAGCAGGTAGTACTTTTCATCTAAAACTTTTATTACACCTAAACTAAATCTGAAGGAATCTTGCTGTGGTTGCAAAAGTCAAGGGAAGAAGGTGGAGATGCCTTTGAAGCCTGTTGGCAAAGCAACCTGTTTTCTTTCAGCGTTGGTCTGGGAGCTGATACTTCTGTCAAATATTTCCTTTGCAGAAGTGTCAGAAGCGGGGCAGACATACAGGATCCAGTCAGTGCTGGCTGAGGGTTGGTTTGAGTTTGCCATGCTCTGAAATGGCTGTGAATCTCCTTTTCCAGAAGCCTGGAGCAGCAGGCATTGCTGGCAGGCAGCTTGTCCTGCCTCAGCTTCATAATGAATGTTTGAGCTTCCCAGTGTCAATCCACACTCTGCAGGTGTCACTTATCCCCCTTGTCCTTGTGACTGATCAGTGACACTGTCACTGTGTTGTCACTTCTGATGTGCTATCAGGAGGTGCCTTTCCTTGACATCCAGCTCTGCTTGGTCACCTCAGGAGGGCAATTAGTTCCTAAAAAATCATTTATGGAAGAGAGGGAGGCACAGTGACCCTGAAGAGGGTTACAGTAGTGTCAGTATTAAAGGGTACCTGATGAAATGCTGGTCCTGAACCTCACCCCCTCCTGGTGTGGGTTTGCTTTTGTTTTCCTGGAACTTGCAGCAAGCTTAGTATTACTGGTTTGCCAGGAACTGGAGACTGACAGCTAATTTTCTCAGGAGCAGCCAGATAAATAAAATCATTAGGCTGCTACATAGTTCATCCAGTGCCAGAGAACTCCAGCTCTCTATCCTCACCCCTCAATTCACAGATTGTTCTGCTCTGTTCTGTTCTTCCTAAGATGAAGCTCTGTTTTTAACAGGTTTCCTTCCAATCACTGGTGGAAGAACTGCAGAAAGTGTAAGTTACTGCACAGATTCAATTCCTGATTGTTAATTCTCTCTGTCTTTATTCTATGACAAGTGTATTGCTTCCCTGAAATGCTTGGCTTTTAACTGGGTGAAGTGTGTGTGTGGCAGGAAATATTTTCATTTTTGAAACATGTCATGCCAGATCAATACCTGCTGAAAATCCAGTTGCTTCTCTGCTAAGCAGTTAATTTCATAAACTTGACTTTGACTAGGTGAAGAAATGCTCTGGTTTGTCAGATAATCATTTTTGTTCAGCAGGCATTTTAAAAGGAGTAGGATTGTCCCCTGTGTGTGTGTTTTAAGTTGATAAATACTTTGCTGGAATGTCCAGTGAAGGCTGATTTTAAGTGTGTGTCATTCCAGCCACTCTTGATATCTTAATCTGCATTTTTTGACTGTAATAGTATTGATTTAGCATGTGAGCTACTGGTTATATAAAGCCAGCTGGTTCTGCACTAGCCCCAGTCTTATTCTTCCTATTTGTTCCTTCTGTCTGTTCCCACTGTGGATCCCAGAGGCTGGTCATGGGATGGGATGTGATGTGATAGTAGAACCAAATTTTGTGTATTTGCTTGAGTAGCACGCTTTTTCCCAGCTAATGTTGTTTCTCTGCTCTTCTTAAGGATCCACGAGAAGGATGGAAAAATAAAATCAGTGGAAGAGCTCCTACAAGCTGAAATCCTAAAAGTAGCAAGCAAGGAGAAGACTGTTCAGGTATCTCTGTGCAATCCCTGCCTTCCTTTCTGTGTTGATGCCACGACCACGTTTGTCTGTTACTGCATTGCATTCTACAGTGATCAATTTGTAGCATCCATTTTTGTGGTGTTTTTGTGTTTCCATTGTCCAACCCTGTCTTGTTTTGTCATTGAAAAGGCTTTGACACAGGAAATAGAGGCTCTGAAAGAAGAAGTAGGAAATTCCCAGCTTGAGATGGAAAAACAGGTAAAATACTTTAGTGCCAGCAATGTGAACCAGCCTTGCCTTGGATGTGCTGCTCACTCGTTTCTGTTCTAGTGTGTTCTGTTTCACTGGTGAATGTCATTGGGTAAGGAACTTTTTAATGCTGGAGCTACGCTGTTGTTGGATATAAAGCCATAAAAATGTAGGATAACTAGTGCTGTCCTTCAGAAACCACACACCCCTGGAAGCATGAGCTTTTTGGATCATTAGTGTGAAATTTGGCAAGAATTGCTACAGCTTAATTCATTGCAACATTAGCTCTGCCTGGGCACAGTGTCTCTGTAGTAAACATGAAACCCTGGGGCATCCTTGGGGGCTGGCAAATTGGAAATTTCAAGTGCTTAAGTTACTACTCCTGTTGTTGGCTTTTCTGTGCTGCTGGAGCAATACTGCAGGCCCAGATAGCATCTGGTTTCCAGGTAAACTCAAAACTGTTTTGTGGGGTTTTTTTAACCAAAAAAGAGTTCAGTCTTGGCACAGTCAGTTTTACTTTAGATATCAGGAATGCAGGGATGGAGGAATATGGGCTTTTTTGGCATGATTGCTGTCTGGCATCCAAAACAAGGGAAGCCCACGTTTCCTTAGGGAGCCCATTCTGCAGGCAGCTTAATCGATTGTGCTGTCAGGAAGTTTGCTTGTTTGTGTGGGTTTTGTTTTTGGTCTGCACTCTATTCAGTCCCATTAGCTACATTCCAATGTCACCCCCTTCTCAGTGTTAGAGTTTTGTCCTTTTTAGGCAAAGCTTCACAGAATGTGTTTCCATCTTGGGCTTTTCCTCCAAAGCAAATTTCCAGGAGCTAAGGGAGTTATTTGTGTGTGTTTTGTTCCCAGAAAAAAAATAAAAATAATGCAGATTAGGTTTGCTGCTTCTGGAGTGCTTTGTGAGGAATACTTGCTCCAAAGGTGATGTAGCTGTGCACCTTTGGGTCTCCTGCAAGCAGAAGAGAGATTTTTGGCAATGTCTGAAACTCCTGCTATATTGTGGTAGAGGATTGACAGATAACCACTGTCAGGCTTTCACACAGCATTCAAAAGTAACATTCCCACTAAATCTTAAGTCTTCAATCCATATTCAGCCTTAGAATGGGAATCTAAAGGAGTGCTGACTTTTCAGAGAGCACCCAAAAAACACTTCCTTATGCAAAAAAAATGGCCAGGGGTGATCTCTGTGGTTGGAGCTGCAGTTGCCAGTGAGATGATGGTCACAGTCACTCTCTGCTTCTTCCTGTGTGTCTCCTGTGGACCTGCTTGTTGTTCCCATTTGCACTGTTTCCTTTGCTGTTCTGGAAGGCACATTTTAAATGTGGGGAATGTAAACAGTTGGAGACACTTGGTGCCTTGTAATTGAAAAAAAATGTGTTTATGCTTACTGCAATAAACTGTGCCCATTTTGATAATGTCTGATAGTTTTTCCCTGTGTTTCTTCATAGAGCAATTTTTAGTATTTATGTGCCTTTTCCACGTGCATTGAACTGAAGTGCTGATTATTTTCTTTAGGTAACAATAACATCACAAGTCAAAGAACTTCAGACTCTGTAAGTGCAGTTGTTAATGTCTGATCTGCCCTTTGCACCCCTTATGACCCCTTAAATCCAAGTCAGGATGGAGGGATATAGGCAGGGCAGAGTGGAAAACCTGCTTGGGTAATATCTGAGCTGTAGGGCTGGGGAAATGATCAATCAGTCCATTGTATCCTCAGCTGGGGAGGGGCAAGGAAGTATTTTTGGCTGAGGAGAGCACAGGTTTGTGAAACCCCTGCATTGTGTCAGCACAGAGTTTGCTTTCACCTTAGTGAGCAGTGCCATTGATCAAGGGCATCTCCTGCTAGCCCAGGCTGAAGTGGAAGTGTTCACACATTGATTCTTAGTAGGTGAATTGTGCTTGTGCCTTTGATCACAGATGCTGCTTTTGTTAGGTGTTGCAAAGCATAGGATGTTTTATTTTCAGGTGGATGAAAGAGCAGGGGGTTTATGCTGTGTGTCTGTGTTCAATGGCTCAGGTTGAAGGGGAAGGAAAAGCAGGTGAAAACCATGGAGGCCTTACTGGAAGAGAAGGAGAAAGAGATTGTTAAGAAAGGAGAATGTCTGCAGGTAAGCTGCTTTAATATTCTGAAGGGAAATAAGTTCTGGTGCAGCATTTCTGGCTGGGAAAAATAAATTCAGTCTTCTAAACTTGCTTTTTATCTATCCAAAGGGTCAGAAGGATACAATTGCACAATTAACCAGTAAAGTTCAGGAGCTGGAACAACAGAACCTGCAACAACTCCAACAGGTACAGCCTGCAGAGTGGATGTGCTGTGGGAGAGCTGCTTGGTTGAACAGGAAGCTGTTTTTTCTCCTCTACCTCACACAGAGGATTTGCATTGGTTTCAACTAGGAGATGTTTTAAATCCTGCTTGCCTAAGCTCTTTGTAATTCAGAGAACCCACAAGTTCAGCTATGTTCATCCAAAACAGGTTTTACATGGATAACAAGTTCTGGGAGGTTTTAACTGGGATGATACTGTGGATAAAGAGGAGCTTTGGTGGTCTGAAAGCCTTGGAGCTCACAGAGAGTCCCAGCTGTGTCCCAGCCTCCTCCTTCAGCCAGGCTGAATCAGCATTTCTGCAAGGCTGTGGTCATGCAGGAACTTTGGCTGTAACTGAACACAGCAACATCTCTTGAAGTGACCAGGCTGTGCTGTGATTCCTTCCTGCCTTTCCTTGGTGCTGGAATATTGTGGCTTTTGCTTTCCTGCACTGGACTTGAGAGTAGACAACTGGACAACATCTAAGCCAGGTGTTATTTAATGGAAGAATTTTACCAATAAGGTGGTGTTCTGGCTCAGTTTGATTTTTGTTGATGGTAAAAGGAGACTCTTGAGTTGAACTTTTATTTTGGGTGGATGTCTAGACACAGGCATTTATCCCAGGGGAAAGATGGAATGGAGAGCAATTGGCTGTTGTGAAGTTTGGGATGCTTGGTGTAAGCTCTGTTTCTGAAATCCATGATGTGTTTTGATATTCTTGGAGCAATGCCTGATGCAAAATTCCTGGTATTTCCTTGGCAAGTGTCTTGCAAGCTGTGTGTTGTCCCTTCTCGTGCAAAGAGCTGCTGTTAATTTGAAAACTGTGCCATCAGAATGAGACCCAGAATTACTTTTTCAGGTACCTGCTGCATCCCAAGTCCAGGACATAGAGAACCTGTGAGTATGCAGAGTAGCAGTTCCTCAAGTGCCTGCTGGGAATATGCATTGAGTTTCTCTTCAATTAGAATGGTTGAATTGGTGTCAGGAATTTCATGGGCTTTGCTAGAATAAGCTGTCGGTGCCGGTGGCTGGAGCGCGGTGTTGCCGTGCCTGGCATCGCTGCCCTGAGCTGTGCTGCTCTCACACACTGGGAATGTGCACCCAGGGCTCTATTAACCAGTGGAACTGCTGCTGCTTCTTGTGTCTAGTGCTAATTTCTCCTTCTGTTCAGCATGTTTAAGGGTTGCAGTGCCTGTGGCTCAGTCGGTAGCAGCAGTGAACAGATCTGGTTTGTGCCGTTTTCAGGCTGAGATGCAATAGCAAATTCTCCAGCTCCTGTTTTATGGAGAGATGCTGCCAAGCTTTCCTGTGCTTTGACTCTGCTTTGTCTGGCTGCTCCAAGTCAGAGGAAGGTTGTAGGAGATTGTGCCAGAGAGGGCTCTGTCTTCAAAGCAGCTCCTGTGACGTGCTGCTCTCCCAGCAGAGCTCTGCTACAGCCGGTGTGTGGTACCTGAGGCAGCCTCAACACACAAAATGGATTTATCTTCTGCTGCACAAAATGCCCCAGTTTGAGTGTCTGTCACTTTTTAACATAAATTCTTACTTCAAATTGTTTTTTCCATACTTTAACCCTTTCTCCTTATTTTCTAAACCACCTCTGCAGGTTGAAAGGGGAAGAAGAACAAGTTAAGAAGTTGAAAGCTATGGTGGAAGAAAAAGAGAAAGAAATTGCAAACCAAGTAAAACAGTTACAGGTAAAGTTTTGATAGAAACACCTTGTCTTGAGGAGTGTGTATATTGTGAGTGTATATCTCTGTTTATACATGAGTATATAATGCCTTTTTTCTTTCAACAGGATGTGCAAAAAGAAAATGAATCATTCAAAGCTCAGATACAGGAATTAAAGCAGGAAAACTGCAAACAGGTACAGCTTCCAATTGCAGTGTTACTGAGTGAAGTTAAAAGTGGGTGGTGGTAGCTTGCGTGGATGGCATGGAAAACCAGGAATTGTACTGCCCATGGAAATCCAGGGGATCCTTTGGGGCTGGGTTGCACTGAGCCAGCTTTTCTGGCTGTTGCATATCTGTTCCTGCTTCCTTTTATCACATGGTTTTGCAGCCTTGTCCTCTTTCTTATGCCTGCTATGTTCCTGGCCAGAGGAGGCTGGACAGGATTCCTTCAGAGGCCCAGAGAGCATCTTTCTGGTGTTGCAGCAGTGCCTGGTTAACAAGGCAGATCCTGGTCTTAGCAGCTGCTCTGCTCCTAACACAACTCTGATCTCTTTGTAGGCATCTCTGGCTGTCCAAAGTGAGGAGCTTCTGCAAGTGTGAGTACTGCCAGGAGTTGAATGCATTAGAGAATTAATTCAGTTCACTTTAATTGCTCAGGAAATTTAGAAATAAATGCCAAATGTACGATACCAGAGTATGTGAAGTGGCCAGTAAAAAAAAAAATTAAATTACTGTCTAATAAAAGTTGAGTATGGGAGATTCTGCTCACACTGCTAATCCTCAGGTGTAATCTCCTGCAGACAGACAGTGCTGGCAATGTGCTGTGCCCACCACAGAAGCAAGCCTTGATTGATGTTATTTTGAATGCATGCCAGCTCAGCTGTATGGCTGAAGAGTTAAATGTTGGTGTTTCAAGCAAAAGCAACAGGCTTTTTTCTTGGAACTTCAGCTTAGCAGAGGGTTGTTCCTATTATAAAATCATCTGGAAATCTCTTCCAGGGAAAATCTCAGGGGTAAAAGTGTGTTATAATGTAGGCCTGAAGCACATTAAATAACTATGTAGAAACTAATGCTATATTGTGCTGAGCAAATTGCCACTGTCATGCATTTTTGGCTGGCTGAATTATTTGTCTTTCAAGTCAAATGACTTACAAATTGTGGATTAGGTGCTTGAAAGGGAACGCTCTCATCCAGCAGGCAGTGCCTGTTCTGTGGTGCTGTACTGGTGTGGGCTGGCTGATTCTACCCTCAGCTAATGTGTTGCCTTTCCATGGCCTTGATAAATGTGTGCAGATGCCTGTTGTAGGCAAACAACAGCTTTACAATGGCTTTGCTGAGGCAGAGTGGCTCAGGGAGCAGTGGGAAGCAGGCGATGCTGCCAAGTCAGTGAGA
This sequence comes from Anthoscopus minutus, assembly GCA_013399455.1. Lineage (NCBI taxonomy): Eukaryota > Metazoa > Chordata > Aves > Passeriformes > Paridae > Anthoscopus > Anthoscopus minutus. Next base: position 41,565 of record VWYI01046382.1, on the reverse strand, counting down.
ACAGCTCTGCAGAGAGAGCGTGTTGCTGGAAGGGAAGGCAAGTTAGTGTGTGGGAAAGGGTGTCAGTGCTTCACTGGAAATTTCTTCAATACCTCCTGACTTCTTTGTGGTTCCCTTTGTTAATTCAGGGTTGCAGGCAAGGAGAAGGAAATTGCCAGTCTCCAGAGCGAGCTCGCCTCTCAGAGGAATGCTTTTGAGCAGCAGAGGAAAAAGAACAACGTAAGGAAATTCTTCCCCCACCACCCCAGAAAAATCCCTCAAAACAACCAAGTGTTCCCAGCACTTCTTGAAGCCTGGGGTGTTTTGCAGAGAGCATTTCTGACAGCTGTCTGCTGTACTGTGTCCCTGGGCACTCCTTTCCTCTTGGCAGTGACTCAGCACACCTGACTTCACTGCTCAGAGTTGTGTCAGCTCCTGGATAATTTCTTGATTGGATGAGGGGAAGGAGATTTGCTAGGGGACACATCCCCCACAGCAAGTTCTTGGATTTGGATTCAAGCCTGGTTAACCCTGTTCTGAAACATGTGCTTTGCCAAGAGGAGGGATGGTGGGAGGAGGAAAGGTGCTGTGCTCTGACAGAGTTCTGGTCCCTTTGTGTGGGCATTACCTTCAGGGTGCTGAGATCTGGCTCTTCCCATTCCTAAGAGTGACTAATCCTGATCTTCCAAAGGAAGTGAAGGACTGAGCCTTCCTTCAGCTGCTGATCGTGCAGCCTGGATTGTATGTAGATGAAATTAAAGATTATATCTTCCATCACAGAGGTGTGGAGTTACTTCCTTGTAGTGCATTACCTGTGCAGGGCAAGGGAGTGTTACCTTTTAAGTTACTTGGAAGAAAGTTAAAATTCAGGGTGTTTATCTCACCTGTCTCTCCTGGATACCCTGTAAAATCCAATGAATACCAGGCAATAAGCTTTGTTTCTTAATAGTCAGACAATCTAAGGAAAATATTGAGAACTTTTGGGCAAGGAGTTTAAGAGCTGGAATAAAGTAGAGAGAAAGAGGCTGAGTATTCTCAGAAGACAGATGAGCTGGAAAGGTGGAGCAGAAGGTCTGATCCTGTGGATTCACAGGGTCTGAATACCCTTTGTGCTGCAGACAGAAGTCTGGCTGCTGTTAAAGGCAGACCAGGCCTGTAAGTCCCAGCTTTCTCTCAGTTTTATCCAATGTTGTGTTTATATCCTGTGAACAGCCCTTAGGATTGTGAGCAAGTAGAAGTGGTAAAGTAAAACTAGTGTAGGTGCTTGCTAGGCTTTTGATGAATTTAAAACGCAACCTTTCCAAAACAGCCCTTTGCTAAAGGAGATTTGCTCTGAGGGTTGGAAAAAATTAAATCTAAATCCCAAGCACTGTAATCTCCTCGCTGCAAGGCCCCACCATCCTTCCTAGAGAAGAGCTGTGAGGCTGCTCTTAGAAGAGCTCTCAGCCTCTCACTGACTTGTGTTGACATCTTGTGGAGTACACGTTTGATGACCTCGCCAAGAAAGACACACAAGGAGCACGGCACCGTGGCCTTCCCACGTGGATCTGGGATGTGCTCACCACTGCAGAAATTCCAGAGCCTCCCAGGAGGGCTGGTGAGCACCAAACCAGTTTTCTGAGGGTGCAGTGGAGAGAGAGCTGCAAACCCTGAGCTGTGTGTTCCCGAAATCAGCCGTGGCGCAGCAGCAGGTCTGGGCTGAGGTCTGGTTGCAGGGTCAGGGGCGTAAATGTGCACACCTCCATGTCTCCTGGGTCCATGCTGGGTTCTGCACTGTGACATGCCTAACACTCTGTTGTGTAATCTGTGGTTTTGGTGTCTGTGTTCCTCACTACTTTTGAAAACTTCCCTCTTTCTTCTTACAAGTGCAGTCAAAGTGTGGGGTCGCTGTAATGATAATGCTCTGCAGTAACATTTGCATCAGTTTTGGACACAGAGGCAGGTTGGGCAGAAATTGGCATTTCCTTCCCCTTTTCATTCAGACTCTTTGAACATCCCACTTGTTTTTGCTAGTGTATGTCATACTCCCCAGCAAAATCACCTTGCAGTAACCAGCACTTAAATGCAAATGGTGGAATGTAATGCAAAATATTTATCTGAAGTAAAAGCGAAAACAGTTTGAATATTGGCTGAACTGAAATCATTCTTTCTAAAAATGATTAGGACCTTCGGGAGAAAAACTGGGAAGCAATGGAAGCATTGGCATCAACTGAAAAATTGCTGCAGGACAAAGTGAACAAGACTGCCAAGGTCGTAATGTTGACTGCTAGAAATGATGCATTAAGCTAGAAGCAGATCTGCAGCTGGTTTAAGTGAAATGGAGACATTTAACTTTTACTGCAGTTTAAGTATAATCTCTTCTGAGTGATCATTCATATACTTTCACCTCTGCTTCTTCCTGTTGTCTTTAGGTTGTTTGTTTTTTTTTCTTTAATGGTTAGTTTGTGGGCATGCTGACTTTTGATTCCTGTTTGCATAATTGTTAGAGCTGTTGTGAATTGTTTTTGATTTGTGGGGAGCTTCAGATTAAAAGCTGTGCTGATGAGCAGCCTGCTTTCTTCTACTGGGCTTTGGCTGTGCTTGAACAAATCTGTTGGACCTGGGAAGAACCAGGACTAAATTATTATTATTAAAAAACCTGAGAGCTTCTCAGAAAAATGATAGGCCCACAGCTGTGAATTTCCTCCTTGAAGGCGTCTGAAGCTCGACAGGGACTATTGGACCAATGTTCAAAATGATACCGGGGTGTGAACTGCTCTGAAAGGAGCTTGTGTTAGCTGTGGGCCTGGTTCAGTGTTCACTGCCACTGTGCAGAACTCAAAAAGCATCCAGCTATAACTGGAAGAGCAGCAGTCAGGCAGCCAGGAGCAGAGGAGCTCTGCTTTGGGGTTGTGTGTCTGTGTTTTGGAGCCGTCTCTGCTCTACGCTGGCCCCGTGCTGGGAGGAGCCTGTCCCTGCTCTTGCTGTGTGCTAACGCTTGCCTGCTCTCTCTTGCAGCTGGAAGACTTCAGCAAAACAGCCCTTTGCCACTTGATGGTGGCTCCCAAACTGCTGCCAACTAACACACTTAGCACAGCCTCACCACCTAATGTCTCCTGTCTGTTCCTGTCCCTGAATCTCAGCCTGCTCACACCACTGATCCCTTGCAGCAGAGGAACTCAGAGCAGCCAGGCAGTAGCACTCAAAGGGAAAAACAATCCTAAATATCAGTGAAGGATTTTGGCTGAAGGCTGTCCTTCTGTGCAGTGCTTCAGGCTTTCTACATTTAAATGGGAGCCTGAGTGTTGAATGGCTAAACTAACCCAATCTGCCACAAGCACAGCAAGCACATGTCCTGCGGCTGCTCTGCTTGTAATGTTAAATACATGGTAGGCCAGATCTGTGGTGCCTGTGGCTCTGGGTATTTTTATTTGCAGAGCACTAACAAAAACAACCTGGAGATTGTCACACAGCTCTAATAATTATCTCCCATTGCATCCAGGGTTGAGAAAAGAGGATGTAAGTGGCTTCCTCTTAAGTATTTCTAAGTAATGTTTAAAAATCTTACTTTCTTGGCCTGGTTCAAATGTGCATTAACACAAAGTTACCTTTTGACTTTACTTCTCTGTTTTTGATGTGATGATCTTACCTTATGGTGATTTTTTTTCGCACCTAAAATTATTCTAAAAGTACGGATTAAAAAGAAAAAAATAAGTTGATTGACAAAACTGTTTGATTTTGAGCTCACTTAACTTGAGTGGCAGGGCTGGTGTGATCTGTGGGTGCAGTTACTCAGCACAGTGCAGTTTGTGTTGTGGACAAGTGAACAAAGGTGTAATTTCTGTACAAACAGGCTAGATGAGAACTTCAGAAAATAAAAGCTTAAGTGAGAGCAAATGCGATGGCTGAATTCTGAAGCAATTCAGTGCCCATTTCTGAAGCAATTTACTGGCAATTTTAGGGACTAAAGCACCTTTCTCACTTAGAAAAAGACTTGCTGGGTTAAGTCAGTTGCTGTAGGCAGAGGAGAGGCTGGTGGCAGGTCAGGGAACGTGGTGCCCAAGCTCACCTGTGCCCCCCTCTTGCTTTAGGAGAAGCAGCAGCATTTGGAAGCTGCTGAAGTGGAGACACGCCAGCTCCTCCAGAAGCTCTTCCCCAAAGTCTCTCTTCCTTCCAACATGGTAAGAGAAGTGGCTCTTAACCTCCTGCTGGCAGTCAGGGAGCTCTGGTCCTGCTGTGTTGGGAAATCCTGAAGGGTTTCCTCACAGCTCCTCTATCCCAAGGGTTTGGCAGTGGGATGAGTTTCTCTTGCTGGTGATGCCTGTACTTGTGCAGGAAGGCAAAGCTGCAGATAGGTTGCTTTAAGAAGTGTTAAAAGAGCAAAATAAAAGTTATTATCTTGTGGTTTTTATGCCCCAGCATCTGAGTTACCTGTGTTATCTCATGTCTCACTGAGATAGTAAATTTTCAGGGGTGGATAATGCCTGCTGTGTTAGCTCACTGCATGGCACAATGGGGATCTGATATATTCCCAGCCTTTCCAGAGGAGGTGCAGTGCCTCATTGACAGATTATACAATTTAGAGGTGTTTTATTTTGTTCCCAATCACTGGTTTCCAATTTTATATTTTTAGATTTTATATTTTTGATGGCTTTCAGTGGTTTGCAGGGAAAATGCCCTGGGTTCATGGGGTTCAGATGGGGTGAATAACATCAAGAGAGTCTGGAAAAGAGGGTCCATTTCATTTATAACCTCTAGAGGTTTTGAATATTCATATTTAAAATTGTTCCCAAATGTGCTGAAGTATCCCGATGAACCAGTCTGTAAATTCTGTAAGGTTGTAAAACAACCTTTTTAGAGTTATACAGCATCTGCTTGAAGTGCTCAGGAATTTTGGGAAAGGTTCCTTTGAATCTTCAAATGCTTATTGCAAAGCCCTGACACTTGCAGGGAGTCCTTTTGTCACCCAGCTGGATTTCAGCTCATCCAGGCCCCCCTGAACTGTGTGTGTTTCATCACCTCGTGCTCCTGGGTTGCTGCCAGCTGTGTGTGGCACTGGCTGAGCAACAACCTGTGTGTGAGCTCCAGGGACTTGTGGCACTGAAGCCCTGCTCCCTCAGCCTGCAGTGGGGGGGGAAAAAGTCCTGAGCAGAGTTCTCCTGAGGTTATTCTCAGCCTTAAATGATTTCCCAACAGAGCCACAGCGAGTGGATATGTGGGTTTGAAAAGATGGCTAAAGAATACTTAAGAGATGCTTCAGGATCTGAAGATGTCAAGGTAGGCACAAAAGATGGAAAGCTGGTGTGTGGCATGATGTATTAGTCCAGTGTAAATCTTACAAATTGTGCTGTTGGGAAGTTCAGGTTCTCAGACAATTCACAAGAGAATTGTTTTATATTAATTCTAGAATGATTTGGGTTAAAGATCATCCAGTTCCAACCCCTCTGCCTTGGCCAGGGGTGCCACTCACTATCCCAGATTGTTCCAAGTCTCATCCGGCCTGGGCTTGAGCACTTCCAGAGATGAGTCAGCCACAGCTTCTCTGGGCAGCCTGCTGTTTAGATATTTACAGACATGTATTTGCATCTTTGATAGGTACCTTGTGGAATTGAGTGTTCATGAAATTGAAGATCCCCATTCTCTTGTTTTTTTTTAAGTAAGGGGTTTGGGTTTTTTTCAGTAACTCAAAGTTTGTGGTTGGGTATTGAGAGTTTTTGGTTGAACAGTGCACTTGCTGGTGTCTTTTCATGGCTTGGAAATACAGACTTGCCCAGGAGTGATACCAGCTAGCTGAAATAAGATGAATAGAACTGAAATCCATCCACTGAGGTGTGACTCTTGTGGTCCCTTTCCTCCTTTGCCAGGCTATGGAGCAGAAGTTGAAGGAGGCTGAGGAATTGCACATCCTGCTGCAGCTGGAGTGTGAGAAATACAAATCTGTTCTGGCAGAGACAGTAAGTGGGATGCCTGGTCCCCTCTGTGATGTTCCAGCTGCTTTTCTTCTGCTCTGAGCTTTCAAATCCCTCTCTCTTCTTAGGAGGGGATTTTACAAAGGCTACAGAGGAGTGTGGAAGAGGAAGAAAGCAAATGGAAGATAAAAGTTGAAGAATCACAGAAGGAACTTAAACAGGTATTTCTGAAGTTGTTTTTCTTTTTTTCCTCAGCAGCCAGGCAGGTTCTGCTTGAAGTCACAGAGGGTGTCTGAGCTCTGTGAAAGCAGGTGTGGAACAGCCCTGGCTGCCTGGTTTGATGTTTGCATGACCAAGGGATGAAAAAGGTGAAACCTGCAACAAGTGTAATAGGAATGATTCTTCATATCAATGGTATTTTGGTGCTCTGATACTTAGCTTCATGTAAAGGCTGGGTTTTCATTTTTGAAGGAATGTATTTCCACTCAAGAGACTGAAAAATGGAGGATTTGTTGAGATCTTTAGATTTGTGTCACTATTTCTGTTGCCATTTTTGTAGAACCAAGAAAAATGAACAGCACAAGTATAAAGTCTTTGAACATAAATCTGTGTCACAGTCACAGAATCACAGTGGTTTGGGTGGGAAGGAGCCTTAAAACTCATCCAGTTCCACCCTATGCCATGGCAAGGAAACCTTCCAGTATCCCAGGGTGATCCAGGTTCCATCCAACCTGGCCTGGGTCAATTCCAGGAATGGGGAATCCTTTGCAGCTGCTGCAGGAAGAAGCCAAATACTGAGTAACAATATTAATGTTAATGGGATAGGAAGCCAAATGTACAAGTGTCTCATTAATGTGCCCAGGAATATATATTTTTCTGATCCTGGTAACTTGGATTCTGTTTTTAATGAGCACATAGGTTGTTTTCCAAGTTACATTTGTGAGCAGATATGGACTCTTTGTGCTAAAATTGAAGTATCATAGAATCATAACAGTTTTTTAAAAGCTGTTAAAGTAGTACTCAATCCATTTTGGTCAACTAATTACACTTGAAATTGCCTGCAAAGCTTTCCTTTTAGGAAGGCTCTGTTGCTAGCAAAAGTGGGAAGAGAAAAGGCTTTTATGTTTCTTTTCTAATCTAGAATTAAAGTAGGTCAAACTGCTTTTTTGAAAAGTAGTTTCTAAAGTATCTCTCTGCTTAGTGAATTTGAGTGCCACTGTGTGAGCCTGGCAGCAAACAGATAATTTATAAACATCTTGTTTGAGGTGCTTGTAAAGGCTGTCAGATCTTGAACTATAGATGTGCTGCCATCTGCTGCACTTCCACAGCCCCAAAAAACGCTAAAAATGCTGGGTTTGGGTACATGGATGGTGACTATTCCCAGTCTGGGAAGGATATGCTCCTTACCATGGCTAATGGACAACTGGATTAGTGCTTATATTCCAAATCTTTCAGGCATGTGGGCTCTAAATATGTCAAAGAACTTGGACTGGGAATGGGTAGGAATGGTGTAGACTCAGTATATTGAATTATTTGAGTGAGCATCTTATTTTATTCAGCCACTCTGATTTCATCCTTAATATTAAATTGTTTCTACAATCTTGTGTAGTTAAGCAGTTTATCTTAGACCAACCCAACTAATTATCTTTATTTTCCCCCCAAACTGCAGATGCATTCCGCGGTCACTTCTTTGCAGCACGAGGTGGAGAGGTTAAAGGAAGAAAACAAAGAAATTGAAACTGTATGTGCAGGTGTTCTTTTCTTCTTGCCTTTGAAGCTTTATGTTGTTGAAACACAATTTAGGCTTGTGCTGTAAATCTGAACTTCTCTCCTGCCAGTGGCACACTCTGTGCTGCAGTTTAACCTGAGCCTTTGGGGCAGTGTTTTTTAAAAGGCAGAGAAACTGGAAAGTTGTTCTGGTTTTTAACTTCTGTGCTCACCCACTGGGGTTGTTTCTCTTGAGATTGAGCAGTTCACTGCTTGTTGACAATCATGGGCTTGATTCTTTCTCTTTTTATCTCATTTTTGAGGTTTAAATCTGCACTGTGCAATCACTGGGCTTGAAATGCTCTTTAAACATCATGGAATATCTGATAAAAATTTGCAGCCAATTATGAATCAAGCAAATTATACTGCAAGAAAATACTGAAAACATCTGTTTTAACTCTGTTTTTCTGTTTCTAGCTTAAAAAAGAGAGAGAACATTTGGAAAGTGAACTAGAAAAGGCAGAAATAGAACGATCTACTTATGTTTCAGAAGTCAGAGAGGTAAACATAATTGTCCAAGCTGTACTTTCTTTTTTTTTTTTAATTTCTTTTGGTTACCAGTTGGCTGGCAAACTAACCTAGTGCTTAGCCCCTGTGGCTGAGGAGTTTGTATGCTTGTGACCTTAGGGTAGAGCAGCACACTAATAACTGAGCAGAAGAGAACGGGCATACTAAGGAGACAAATCCTAAAACTCTAAACTTCATTTCAGCTCAAAGATCTCTTGACTGAATTGCAGAAAAAACTTGATGATTCATATTCTGAAGCAGTAAGACAGAATGAAGAGTTAAATTTGGTAAGAAGCTTGTTCTCCATTGGGCACAAACGAGACTCCCAGCATACGTATGAAGCGGAGACTTATTTCAAATCCTGTCTGTTCTGCTAACCTCTTCAGCTTGATATTTTTGTCCATTGAAATCATTTATGTAGTCTGACTTTTACAATTTGTCTCTTTTCTCTGCTCCTAACAATAGCATGTCTGGTTCTTAAGACCTTTTCCCAAAGTCTGTAAGACTTTTCATTCCTGAAACTTCTTGAGAAGATTTGCAGTGTAGGCATGTGCAGCAGCAAATGTAATGTCCTTGGAGCAACAAAAGTGGTGCTCACATTGGTTTAACTGGAGGATTATTCTCTGGTTCTCTGGGGTTTTCTTTTCCCAAAGCTTTTGAGGATGCAGCAGTGCTATCTGTGCTGTGACTGTGCAGAGCCTTTTCCATCCTGCTCTGTATGAACAGAAATTGGCCAGACCCAAAGTTAGATTAATTCAGAGTATTCAGCCATTCAGCTGCTGACACCCTGCTGTTGCTGAATGGCTGTGCTGGCTTGGTGCTTGCATGTCTTACAGAGTGTTTGGATAGAAATGCTTCCAGCCAATAATGCTCCTATAGCAGCTTTCTCAAGAAGGACTTGGATTTACAGGATAGACCTGAGGATGCATGGATTTTCCATTTTGAGCCTTTTCCCTTCTTACTTCTTTCAGTGACCTTATTTTAAGGCTGCAGGAGCAGTCAGAGCCTTCCTCTGCTTGTGTTTGGCCAGTGCTTTCCTGCTTTTGAGCTAGAATTGGGGAGGGTTGTCTCTGTCACCGTGTCTGTGGGGTGATGGGACAACCAGGCTCCTGCCAGTGATGTAACTGGGTTGAAATAGTTGATTTAGAGAAATAACCATCACCACAGTAACAATCTGCTCAAGTTAATAGTACACTAGCCTCAGCAAGCAAAGCCTCTCGCTCTGAAAGCAAGGGAAATTGGAATTGAATGCATATTTTGGAGTTAATCAGTAAACACTAACCTCTTTGAAACAACAATTTATTATGTCTGTGCACAAAAAAAAGCTTAAAAAGCTGAGCTCCCTGCTAGGGCAGCTTGTGTGCAATGTGATGCTGCTGTGCTGGAGGAGTGTGAGGATGTGTTCAACAGCCACCTCCCTGCAGCTGGCTCAGGAGAGCTGTCCTGAGTGTGTGTGAGGGGCTTTTGCAGGAGGCTGAGGAATAGAAATGATGGGATTTCAGAATGGGTTCCCCACTCTCTAAGAGGTAAACAGGGAGAAGCTGAAACTGCAGAGGAGCTTCCCCCAAATCTATAAGCCCAGCATTCACCAGCCCAGGTACTCCAAAGGGGGAATCCATCCAAGGGTGAGACAAATATGATGTGTAGGTTTGGAGCTGGTGAGAATTCAGGGCTCTGAGTAGCCCATTGTTCCCTCCTTTAATCTCCTGCTGGCTTCCAGGAAGATTGACAGCAGGAACAGTGAACATTAGCACAGTTCACTTCAGAGGCACAAATCCAGCAAAATTGGCACTCGAGCTCCTTGTTAGCACTTCTGTGTGAGGCTCAAGCCTCAAGTGCTGTGGCTGGTTCTGTGTGCAGTGCTGAAGAGCAATCAAAATATCCTTTAAAAAACTATGTATCCTTTGGAAGGCTGCAGTTTAAGTACTGACTGCAGCCAGTAGGAAGTATTCATCCCTCTTGACTAAAATAGTTTCACTTTTTTGGATTGAATCTAAACACAATCGACAGCTTAATATCCCCCTGTCAGTGATTCATGCCTTGATGTGCCATTAACAGACTGGTTAAGTCAACATAGTTGTAGTAAGTGGTGCTTTATTAAGATGACAAGTAGAGCTTTTTAGTTTATTCAGCAGTAGAGAGACTGTTTAGCCTGCTCTAGGAAGATGACAATCTTCATTCTTGCAGATTTGCTGTGAATTAAGTTGGGAGTCTGGGCTGACTCCCGTGGTAAGGATGCTGGAGAGGCTGATGCTCCTCCTGAAATGGATTTGCAAAGTTGAAACCACTCATAAGGGAGCCATTGCCAACCACATTTTTGTCTTCTGTAGTTTCCATTCTTTACCTTTATCTCTACAGATGGGATCTCTCTTCCTTGACTGTCCTTTTAGACCTCATCATACATGTCAACTAATCCCATGTGTGCAGTAATTGTTAGTAAATCTTACTCTCTTTGCAGTCCATGTGCACTGGATTAATCCCTGGGACAGACAGATGAGATCTGTGTGTGTGAGGGGAAACTGATTTGCTTTGTTACTGTTTTGCAGCTGAAAACACAGCTAAACGAAACACTGTCAAAACTCAAAGTTGATCAAAATGAGAGAGAAAAAGTAGCTGGTGACTTGCCCAAGGTAAGCAGAGACCCTTAGCAGTTGCACATATAAATGTTAGCAAAACCCCTCAATGTCTGTAGTTCTGCAGTGCTGGAAATGATTTGAAGGAACTTGATTTGAGCTGCCTGCCTGGTGGGGTGTTTTGTTCCATGAGCTGGGACTGTAAGAGCTCTACCTGCACGTCTGCAGAAATGATAAAACTGCAACTAAAAGCTCTGTTTAATCATCCTTCTTGAAAGACTCCCCTGTTCATGATAATTTTATACCAATAGGAACAAGTGGTGATTTGGGGTTGACAAATCTTTATTTTAAAGGAAGCCTCAGCCTAACAAAAAGCCTGTCCCACAGCCCTCCACCCACACTGCAGCCTGAGGCTTTTAAATCCAGTCTCAAATGGCAGAGGGTTGCAAGCTGGTTTACAAAACATCTGCCCTTTTGCACATGGTGACATATCCACTGTAACCCAAGAGGCTGCAAATCCTGAAAGTTAGATCTGTGCAAATGTGATGGGACAAACAGGTGGGTTTCCTGTGCTTTTCCTCAATGATGGGTTGGAGTGGAAAATCTTGAAGCATGAGAGGTCTCAGTGCTGTCTGTCACCTCAGAAACAAAACTATCATGGGATAATTGATAAATGGAGACAGGAATAGCCTGTGCAGTGGCTGGGCTTTGGCTCCAGACCCTGCAACTCCTTCTTCCTTCAGCACAGTAAACAAATGGGACTGAGTTCTTCCAGGACTGGAGAGGGAAATGCTGTTGGGGTAGCATATCTTGTGCTGGACAGGGATAGATGATCACCAAAGCACTGGAGGAGGTGAGAAGCTAAAGGAAAACCTGATGTAATGAAGAATTTAAAACATTTTGCTCTGAACAGTTATGTTGGGTGTTGACATACAAAGCCACCTGTACTGATGTCTGTGGTTCATTATATATTCTACATAAATACAGAGCTGAGGTTAGGATTTTGGAGACCTGCACTCCTGCTCTTGTGAAATTTACTGCATGATTTTTACCTAATAACTTAATGTGAGACTATTAAAGCTTCCCTGTAGGATAGCTCTCAGATGCAGACAGGCTGACATGCAGCATGCTGACTGTGAGGAGACATGTCAGTCTTGGCAAATGGGTTGGTCCCTGGAGCAAATCTGGCATAAAAACAGATTTCCTCCTGAACAGTGATTTCCTGTGTCTCTGATGCTCTCAGGGACATAGGGGCTTGCTAATTGTTGTGCCTTCCCTGTTTCTGCCTTTTCTTTTTTTTTTTTTTCAATAACATCTCTCCCTTACAGGCCCAGGAGTCTTTGGCAGCTCTCGAGAGAGAAATTGGGAAGGTTTTTGGGGATGCCAATGTTATTGAAAACAGCGACGTTTGCACAGACTCGGTGAGTGTTTCCTGGAGCTCCTGCTCAGGAGCCACACAAATCCCAGGCAAAGTGGCCACTCTGGGAAGTGAGGCCCAGCAAAGGAACAGGATGTTTGCTGCTGGTGGGTGATTGGGGCTTCATGAAGATTCCAGTGCTACAGCTTGCTGGGGTATCAGGTGTTCACTGGGAATTTTGCTGCTGTCTGCATTGGGATCTCCTTCCTGTGGCTCAGATTTGCAAGGAGGGAGGAGAGAAATTCTGGGCTTTTCATGGGTTTTTGGCTTGGTTTGGGCAAAAGTGGGGAGATCCCCAGGCTTGTCCCTTCAAGAAGGGAAAAGGGAAGCTAAAACTAACTCTACTGATGACTGAGTGGGCTGAAAACACTGTTGGGTTGGCCCTTGCTGACATCAGTAATGCCAAAGAAAGGCAGTCTTGCACAACCTGTAACACTCAGGCAGAGATTCTCTTGCCAGAGCATAGTTCCTTCTGCTCCTCTGCAGCTGTGACCAAGACCCAGAACTTGATTTCAGCTGGTCCTGGCTCCTGGGAATTTGTGTTGACCTTGATGTGGCCCAGCACCAAAATCTTGCTAGGATGAGCTTCAGTAGGGACCAGCCCTGAGTGCTGTGAGTGGGTGACTCTGCAGACTGCTGGTGTTCCTGTATCCTCCAGCAGTGGCATTCCAGCTTGAGGGTCTGGAATTGGGTGGACAAGTGACTCACCTGAGCCTGTGGGTTGCTGTTAGCACGCTTGGCTGTGGAGCTGGTACTCAGGGTGTTGCCCTAAAGACACCCACCTGCACAGGGGAGTGGGACTTTTGCCATGTCTGGAAAAAAGAGCTGTCACCAGCCCTGGCATAGCTTTCCAGAAGGCATTTGGGAAGAGAAAGGCTGAAGGAGATTCTCTCCCAACTCACTGGTGTCAGTGGAACTTATTACCCATTTTCTTCTGAGGGATGGAGTGGAGGGAACCGCTGTTGTTTGAGGGGGAGAGGAGCACTTGAAGATAGGACAAATAATTTAGATCAACTCCTTTTAGCTGCTGAACCAAAGTGGCTTCATCAGCTGCAAGAGGAAGCTCAGGGTCCTCTGAGGAGAGCTGCAGAAAAGCCTTTGTAGTCATTAGCAGGAATGAAATGGCTTTTCCAGGCTAATCAGTCATGGGTGCTGATGGACCCCTGCACTGGGCTCACCATATCTGAGCCAGAGATGCAGCTGGACCTGTGAGACTTCAGATGTGGCAACCCTGGGAGCTGATTCCTGGAGGATGGGAAGGCTGCTGAGCCCTCCCTGCTTTCCCAGGAGGGGAGGCCAGGGATTTCTGGTGCCAGTCAGGTTCTGTGTGTCCCTGTGTGCAGCAGGCTGGAGAATACCCCTCTCAAGCATTGCCCAGCTCTCTCTGCTGTGCCCGTATGGCTTGTCCATGTGGTGCATGGGGACAGTGATGCCATCAGCTGTGGCAGTCGTGGCTGGTGGCTCTGCAGCCCTCCTGAGCTGGGCTCTCAGTGGATGTGCCCTGTGCTGGTCCAAATGCACTCGTTTGGCTTTAATTGTCTTAACTCACAAAACCCCTCTGGCATTGCTCTGCTCTTGCTGCACATCGTGGAGCCCAGGTTTCTGCCAGAATATCCATGGCTTTATTCTAAAGAGGAGTGTGGAAAAACAGTCCTAATAAACCTGCAATTAAGCCTTCATTAGTAAAAATACATTAATTGTCTAAGCAGCGCTCTTGACAGGTAGCCATTGGCAGAGGCTGGAATTAGAACATTATCTTTTCTCCAAGCCTTTTCTGCTTCCTTTTTTTCCCTCTCTTTTTGAGGGGAGAAAAGGAAACTGTCTCCCCAGAAGCCTTAAAAACCCAGCTGAAAATAGCTCTGAGATCAAAAAAGAAAGTCTTCCAGCCACTTCCACCTAGCAACAGTGCCTCATTTTTTTTTTTTTTTTTTACTTAGGACCTGAAAACACATGCTCGAAAATGAACATATTTGTTCCTTCTGAGTGCTGGAACCAACCCACAAAATTGAGAAATGATACTTGCATAAGCCCTCAAACACACTCAGAGTGTTTTCTTTAGACTTCTTTTCTTTCTATTTAAAAATAGACCATTTGGGGTTTCTAATCAGCTGCTTTGTCACTTAGGGGACCAGCTGATGACTAAAGGGGGCTTTTTAGTGTGCTTTAAGGAAGTCATTTATATTCAGCAGCTTGCTTAGGCACTGAGCTTTTTTTGAGGCTTATGTGAAATCTAATGTGCTTTTCCCCCCAAATCTCAGTGCAGAACACTCCATCACTGCAAACTGGGAATGCCATATGTGTGAAACAGTGGAGGGGAATCTGTCCAGACGGTTCAGCTCTTGTTTTAGCTGCTGGGTCTGAAATCACAGGGGCTTCCCTACTGCCATCCTCTTCCTCTCTTCATCCTCATGCCCCAAAGAAGTGGAGTCACAGAATCCCAAAATGGTTTGGGTTAGAAGGGACCTTAAGGACCATCCATTTTCCACCCCCTGCCACGGGCAGGGACACCTTCCACAGGTTGCTCCCTGTCCAGCCTGGCCTTGGAAACTTCCAGGGTTCCAGGGGCAGCCACAGCTCCTCTGGGCACCCTGTGCCAGGGCCTCCCCACCCTCACAGGGAAGGATTTTTTCTGCATATCTGACCTGAATTTCCCCTCTTTCTCCTGAGTCGTGGGGAGCACAGGGCTGGGGCTCAGCAGTGGCTGTGTAAGGCAGCTGTGCACTCCTGGGTTAGCAGGAGCTGCAGGAGGTCTGTGCTGAGCCCAAATCCATTGGCATCTAGTCAGGATTGGCCCAGGAGGATTGGGATGTGTCTGTAATTCATGAGTGAGCACTGCCTGAGATGAGTGAGGTCACAAGACAGAAGGGAGATGCAGTAAATGAGGGAGGGAGGGAGGAGCTGTTCCCAGAGAGGGGAGTGGGCTGGAGGGCTCCTTCCTTGTTCCTGCTGGTTCTGCTGCTGCCCAGGCAGCCTCACTGCTGGTCAGTGCTGGATTCATTCATTTACTGGGCTGCTAATTGCCTTTGCCTTCCCACTTCCATCAATCTGTATGAGACTGCTAAGCCAAGTCTCAGCCTTGACAGACCTGATTTTCTGTTTTAATAAGGGTAAAACAGGTTAAGGCTACCCTATGACAGATCCCAATGTTGTTTGTTTTTTTTTTACAGTAGAAAAATGTTTACCAGTTGCACAGGAGTAAGAGCTTTGCTGTAGATTTTGTTCTCTTGTCTGAGCTCGGAGTCGTTTCTGTAATGGTGCAGGTGCTTGAGTTTGATTTACTGCTCATTCTGCATTTCCAGCCAAATGGGAGCAGGGAAAGTGGCCCTCTCTGAACTCCCTCGAATTTCCCTGGAGCTCTGGGGAGAGATTTGCACCCACATTATGCATCAGTCTCATTCTGTGGGTAACACCAGAGTGGGGCTGATGGATGCTGAGCACCTGCAAACACCTCTGTGCTCCTGTGGAGAATTGGGTACTTCTGCATTGCTGACATCATGGCAGAATTGCTTATTTTTAGCTGTTAAATTTTAAGGAAAAGCTCTCCTGCAGGTGATCTGCATGTCTGTGTTCTGAGCTGAATAAGGAGCAGGAAGGTGTGTGTTAGATGTGGAGTGCTCTGTGCATCTCTGGAGGAGTTAATCAATAAAGGTAATAAAGCAGGGATTACACAGCACTGTTAGCCCAGCAAGGCTGACAGGCAGGGAGGCAGGAGGGGGAGAGTCCATCTTCAGCTGTGACACTTCCTGATTTATAAACTGTCGAATTCCTAGGAAAAAAAAAAAGGCATTTATTTAAACACAAGCTCAGCATTTTCATTTCAGCACAGGAAACTTCCTAGCTCGTGGTAGCTTTCATTTTTCCTTTTCTCTGTGTTTTCTGGCATTTGGACTGCTTTGTGAAGCCCTCATATAAGTCCAGGTGTTGCTGGCAAGTGGGAGTTTTCCCAGGGGTTTGAAGCAGAGGGTGAATCCATGGAATGGCTGTGGGTGGGGAAGATTGAGGATCTCCAGGTTGCTGTTCCAAATGCTGTTTCAAGCTGGAGCTGCTTTGGGCTGGAGTGTTTGTACTGCTGAGGACACCATCCCACAGATCCTCAGTCACACCCAGTCCTTGGTGGTCCAGGAGTTTTGCTGTTCCAGCTGTGGGGTCAGAAGTTTTCTCTGTGTTATAAACCACATCTGTGGGGGTTCAGCCAGGCTGGTGGGGAAATAACCTTTAAGGCTGGGTCACATGTGGATACCAGCACAATTCCTGGAAGCAGGGAGTGCTGGAGTCCCAGGCAGGGAGGGGAAGAGCTGGATGTGCAGGTGATTCCCTGGAACAGGAAAGAGTTCCTTGACTTTGAACCTTTTCTCCTTTAACATGGCCATAACCTCTCTGACTGACAAGAATTGTTCCCATCTGCACCACGAGTTGTAATTTTATACAGAGGATCTAATTCTAGGTTTTCTTGGTAATTAGATTGTAAATGAGTTTTTAATGATTTCCTTTTTTTTTTTTTTTTTTATCTTCTTCCAGGAATTGAGTGATAAAAGGCGAAATGTGGTGGTGAATCTTACCCAGGATGTGGGTCACCTCAAGAAGCTGCTTGTGTCAATAAGCCAAATGCTGTCAAAGGGATGAGGACACTACAGCCAGGTGGGTGTGGACAGTGCCCCCCTCCCAGTTCAGCTGTTGGGAAGGCCACTGGTGTGTCATGGTGGGACTTTGTTCAAATTAACAGCTCTCCTCTCTGAATATGAGACTTTTTAAAACTAGATCACAAAATCAGTGAATTATTAAGGCTGGAAAAGCCTTCTAAGAGTGTGAGTCCAGCCATTCCCCCAGCTCTGCCAAGGCCACTGACCATGTCCCCAAATTCCACATCCACACAGCTTTTAAATCCAGGGATGGAGATTCCATCACTGCCCTGTTCCAATGCCTGACCCTGATAATGCTTTCAGTGAACAATCTTCTCCTAATACTGATCCAAATTCCATGTGCAAATCATAAAAAGCTTCAGGTAGGCACTGGATTTGTTCCTCTCTGGATGCACATGTCAATTAGCTGAGATTAATCCTGAGTCCCCATGTCCCTCTGCAGGTAATTCCACCCCTCCCTGCCACTTGGTTGCCCCAAGTTTTGTCCTCCCAGAGCCTGTGCCTTTTTTCCTCTTTGTTTGCTCCACCAAGCAAACTGTCTGCACTTCCACTTAGCACTTCTGTAAGCCTGTTCCTATTTGAAATACCCAAATGTTCGTGGGAAGACTGAATATTTCTCATGTACTCCATACAGTGTATTTAGATATGGAGAAATTACTTCATTCATGTAGTGATCTCTCTATATTTATCCATATTACATGGTACCCTGAAAATATTGCTTGAAATAAAAATGGTTTAGAAAACAGAGACCATCAGCAGATTCTGTTCACACAGCTTTTATTTATGACAGATAAAAGACTGTATATGAATCCATAAAAATCAGTCTGAGAGTGGGCAGGCTAAGACTACCATTGCTTTGGGATGGAGGGTAGAAAATAATCCCCTGGGCTTTCACTGAGCTGCCAGCAGTGGCTGAATGTCTGAAGCATCAGCCTGGCATGAGCTCTTCTTGCAGTCACAGACACATGGACAAGGCTTTGACTGGAATTCAGCCTGGAAACCTGGACCTTTGTGCTGACAAAGTTAAATGACCCAGAGGTAGCTGAAGGTTGGATAAGCTCAAGACACTGAACTTTTTAAGGCAGGTGACCCAGATTTGGGTCTGAACTGGGAACTGTTTGTCACTGAGCAAGGAGTGTCAGAGCTCCCTCTCATCTGCTGAGGATGGGCTTTTTTTGTATTCCAGATTCAGGTGGTTTTTATGCTCCTGCCTCTGTAATTCAGGCCCAGCAGAGCTGCTAGAGGGCACACCTGGGTGTCCAGGTGGGAGGGAGGTGCTGCTGCACCTTGGCCTCTGCTCTGGGAGGCTGTTCCTGCTCAGTCTGCACCACCCAGGCTCATTCCCCAGGGCTTCCTTGTGAGCTGGCACCAAGGAAATGCAGCAAGGGCCGGGCTTTTTCCTTGGGAGGCTGCTCCTCTGACCTGGTGATTTGTGTTTCTCTTGCAGAGTGAAGTCACGGGGGAATCGTTCATTTGAGGATAGCAGAAGGCATTGTATTATATTTTGCCAAATTAAAGCCTTATTTATGTTTTCACCCTTTCTACTTCGTCAGAAACACTGAACAGAGTTTTGTCTTTTCTAATCCTTGTTAGACTACTGATTTAAAGAAAAAAAAAAACCCACAACTCTCTAGACACCTCCAGAGTTTAGTTTTATAATAAAAACAAACCTGTTTGGATAATTAGACCTTTACATTCCTGGAGAGACAGTAAACACATAATCTTTTATCTTATTTTGCTCAATAAAACTTGTTCAGAAAACTCCAACGTGGTAAAGGCACCGATGGGAAATGGGAAATGACATTTTAATACTGATGTTGTACACTGTTTTACTTAATTACAATTTTGGGATTAGCTGCCTCTGACTTCAACCTCAAGTAAACACTCTTTTTTTTTTTTTTTTTTTTTTTGTTTTGTATTATNTTTTTTTTTTTTTTTTTGGTTGCTAATGTAATCAGTTTTTGTAATGGTGTCAGCAAATAAAGGGATGCTATTATTTAAGGTGTTCCTGCTCTCTTATTTCAAGTGAATTTGGATGACTCAAGTGAGGTTTCCACCTCTCCCCTCCCCAAAATGAGCATCAGGCTGCACCCACTGTGCTTGTTTTTGGGCAGAGGAGGAGGCAGCAGCTTGAGGCAAACTGGGGAGATTTGGCAACTCCAGAGCGAGTTTTTGTTCTAAAGAAAAGGTACTAGGGTTTTAAAAAAGACAAGAAATCCCCATCAGAGTGCCATGTAAATTGTGGTAATGTGTCATGTGTTGTCTTTGGGAAAGACCAGGGAGTGCCAGGGGGAGGAACAGCTGGAAATACTGGATGTGGCGAAGGCAGTGGTGAGCAGAGTGTGTCCATTTGCCCCAGATCCAACCCCTGGATGGGAGTCTGGGGTAGAAGGAGTTCTGGGAGAGGGCTTGGATGCTCTGTTACCTTGTGCTTTGTTGGGAACAAGTGTGGGGAGGGTCTTTGATGGGACAGGGATTCTCCTGGGGGCGTGGGGAGATCAGGTGCTCCCTCCTCTGTGTGTCTTAGAGGAACCTCTGAGTCCTGTGGGATTCTGCAGTGAGCAAGGTGAGGGTGGTTTGGTTTTTTAGAACACTTGAGGACGTGATTATCTGAGGGAAGGCAATAAAAGAGAGGTCAGTCGTTAATTGGGGGTTAATTACAGAGGTGAAACAGATCAAACTGCTCACCCCGAGCTGTTCACACTCCCCTCTGTGCTGTTTTTTTAGTTAACATTTGGCCTTCACCAAGCAGGAGGTAAAGAAGCCTCTTCCTTACATGGTTCCAGTGATCTAGATCATGCCAAGTCCTGCTGAGAGCTGTGAAACAGCTCAGAAGAGGGAGAAAAAACTGGAAAATGTGGTTTCCTCACAGCAGGAGCTACCCCTGGTCCTCTGCTGTGGCCACTAAAGTGCTGTGTTCCATGGAGATGTTATTCCATGGAGTTAAAACCCAAATGCCATTAGCCTGACTTGTAGAGGTGCTTGATGTGGAAACTAGAAAGACATCCCCTGCAACTGCAGGTCCAAGGAAAACCTGAACCCTGGAGGGTCTCCACACTTGCCCAGGATTTAAAGAGAGGCTTTAGCAGGCATCCAAACACCTATTTTGGGGTGTAAAGGGCAATTTAATTTATCCCTGCAGGTTTGGCTGGTTTAAAATTATTTAAAAACATAACCCAGGAGCTTCAGTGGTGGTGGTTTGGGCTGGGACTGTCCCTGTGGCTCTGATTCTTTCCTGCCCCTCAGGGGTGTCCCTTTGGCCACCCATGCTGAGAAGCTCCTCTGAAGCATTATCCCAATGGGAACTGGGCTCTGCAGGTAAAGTGATGTCATTTTTTCCATAAAAAGGTGGATTTGCAGATGCTGGGGGTGCCTCATTCAACGAATAAATGCTTTTGGAAGGGACAGCAGTGCCTGGAGAGCCTCTGGATGCAGCCCTTGAAGCCTGGCTGTGTCTCCAGGCTCTTGACTTTCTGTGGGTTGAGCTGCAGAGGTTGCAGTGCTCAGTTGAAAAGGGGAGGGATTTGCAGCATCATCCCCTTTCTCTCGTGGCAGGAATTCTCCCTGGAGAGGACGGGAGTTCTTTTCGTTTTGAAATGTAAGCGCAGGGTTTTATTTCGCTTTAGGGGATGTGCAGGAGGTGTTAAAGGCAGCTGTGGAAAGATCCCCTGCAAAGCTCAGCTGAGCAAAGCCTGATCCCCTCTCTGAAGGGTGAGGAGAGGTCAGGCTGGTTCCCCAGGAGCACTGGGAAGAGGGAAGGATGCTGTTTCATCTCTCTGTCCTCTCCAGCCCTGGATGAAACCTTGCTCATCTCCAATTTGGAAAGCTTTGCCTCCCTGCTTTGGTCACTAAGAAATCCCTCCTGCTCTGAGCATCTGCTGAGAGAAAAAAAAATTTAAAAGTGTGGGAAGCTGATACATCAGTGCAAAGGGTAGAGCTGGTACTTGTCTGGATCTCTGCAGAGCTCCAGCCCAGCCAGGCCGGGAGCCACGGCAGCAGAGAAGGCAGGATGGTGTCTGCCTGCACTAGAGGGAGACAATAGCTAATGGATACAGGGATGCTTTTCTTGGAAAAAAGCCCGAAATGGGATGTTCAGATGCTGGCAAATGGATTTTTCTTTGTATTTATTTGTATTTTCAGGGGTGATTTGCACCGGCAGAACCCGCGCCGTGCGATGCGAGCGCTTCCCGTGAGGTGCTGCCTGTCGAGCCTGGCTCCTCTTGCTCTCAGTCCATCATCATCCCTCGAAATGGGAGTGGGAGGTGCAGGGGGAGGCTCTGAGTTCTCTCCCTGAAGTTGTGCTGCCTCTTCTGAGTCTCCCAGCACAGCCCTCCCAGCCTTTCCTGGCTGGATCTGGCACTGGGGAGCAGCAGGTTGTTTACCCAGGAGCTGCTGCTGGGTTTTCTCAGGCAGTGACTCACTCAGCTGTTTATTCCTGCCATTAAAAACAGGAAAGCTCGTGGAGCTTTAATTCAACCCCAAATAATTCAGGTGATTTTGCTATAAAAGCCCTCTGCAGTGACACAACTGTGTTCTCCCGGGGGTCCCGGTGTCCCCCTTGCTCCCTGTGTGACCTTGGCTTTCTCCTGCAGCTCTCTCAGTTTGGTGGTCGCCAAGATCTTGCCAGGCTGCTTTTGGCAGGGCTCTGCCAAAGGGGTTGTGCTGGGGGAGCTCTTCTGTGGGCCTTGGTGGGAGCTGAGTGGGGGGAGCTTCTGCTGGCTGAGTGGGAATTCCTAAGGGAGCATCCAGAAGGTGAAAACCACCATATTTCTGCCAGACTTCAAGGTTAAACATCATCTTCCAGCAGAAAGATCTCTTCCCTAGGCCCTGCCTCTGCTTCTGCCCTGGCTGGAGAGGAAGGGCTTTGGGGAGAAAGCCTCTGGTGATGCCATGGGATGTAAAGTCTCCAAAAGCTTTAAAACAAATTAGAGGTGATGATGATTTCCCAGCCTTCAGGCTTTCTCTCACAGCCTGCTGCAGATCTGTCCTGCTCTCACAAATCCCTGTGGATCCCTTGTCAGCCCTGGCTGTGGGCAGTGGCTGTGAGTGGAACAGTGGGCAAGGGGTGCTCCTTAGAGGGAGATTTAACCAAATATCTTCACAGAGGGTGTGTTCTCTCCCAGACTTGCTTTCAAATAAGGCTGGACTAATTCCTGAAGGCACAGGTTTTGCTGGGAGCTCTGCCTGTCAGAGGAGCAGGAGTAGAGCCTGAGAGGAGGCTCCTCTGGAGCTTCATCTGGATGTTTTGCTCTGTGAGACTGCCACAGCAAGCAGGTCAGTCTTGAGGAGTTTTCCAAGCCTGGATGAATGGCCAGAAGTACAGGAGAACCCATGGGAATGCCAAGACTTGCTCAGGTGTTCACTGGGGGAGGTCACCTGTGGTGTGTCCCCTTGCAAGCCCCACTTCTCCTCGTGCTGTGGCACGGGGATGTACAAAATGTTTAATTTCTGTTCAAATTTCCATGTTTCTGTTTTCCCAAGGGCATGGCTGGGAGGGTGCTGAGGTGGCTGCTGGAAGTGCCCCTGTTCTGATGTCCCCTGTGCTTGGGATGGCTGCAAGTTTTGCTCTCAGCTCGTGTATCCACAGCACAGCCCGCACGTGGCTCCTTGGTGGCTGTTTGCAGCTTCCTGTGGGGATGCTTCTATTTTTGGAGTGGTTGCACCTAAAAATACATCTTCAGGCTCCTGGGGAAGCTGGATCTGCATCACTGAGGAGCTAATTAAACTGGGGGAAACGCAGGCCCTTGAGCAGGGCTGATTCCATGTTGCTGAAAATGTGGGTTTGTTTTTTTTCCTGTTTTCCATGTTCCTCTTGCATGGCATGAGCAAGGTCCTGAGGTTTATCCTTCCTCTGTGGGAAGGGCAGGTTTGCACCTGGGTGTTTGAGCATTCATGCTTTGTTTTTTGGTGCAGCTGTGACCTCCCCAGACCCTGAACTTCAGCCTCAGCCCCACTGTGACCATGGAGGACCCTCCTGAGCAGCCCCTCAGTGGAGAAGGGATGGGGGCCTGGCAAACAGCTTTAAATTTCACCCTGCACATTCCTGGAGATCTGGGGTTAATTTCCAGCTCTGATGTGCTGAGGGCTCCCAGTGGATCCTCAGCTTGGCCATCAGCAATTCTTTACATGAACAAAACCACTGCCAAATGTGGCTGTGGGTCCTGTTTGTGTCACTGTGGGTCCCAAAGCCATGAGAGGATGGAGACTCTGAAGGTTCAAGGCCTTTGTGATGTTCTCACAGGACTTACTTGGGTAAAACACCCCTCACCACCTCAACCAGGCTTAAAGCAGAGAAAAAAGGACCTCCAAGACCATTTCAAAGCTCATATTCAGAGCCAGAGTGTTCCTGCAGCACATCAATGCTGCCCAGGGCCATCCTGGAAGAACCTGATCTCTTGCTTAAGCAAATGGGCTCATCCTGATCCAACCCTATTGAAAACAACCTGAGCTGCACCAGGCTTGGGATATAATTCTTTAAAATCAATAAATATTTCAGGAGCAGAGGGAGCTGGTCTGTATCAGCAATGCTGGTCCTGGCTGGTCATTATTAATTCAATGGATACAGTTGTAAATTGGCTGAGGAAGCACAACAGCTGAAATTTTAAGTGCTGCTTCCCCCCACATGGCTGAGATGATTTGCTGGATCTTCAGTGACTCAGAATGGAGCCCCCAGCCTTCACCCAGGTGTTAAATACAGAAAAAAATCCCAGTTGTTTTCACATGCCTCAGTCTGAGTCCCTGGGTGTATGAAGCTGGGACAGCAGGGCTTGGGCTCCCAAACAATCACTTGTGCTTTCTAGGATGTCTGCCCTAAATCTCCTGCTTTTGGGGCTCTGTGATGGAGTGAAAATCTTGGATTAAGGAGACTCCAAGATGATGGCTCTCCTGAGAGAGTGGGATCAATCCCTGTACCCAGCCCAACGTTTGTTACCCAGCTGAAACAAAGAGAAACTGATACCTCTGTCCTCTCAAAGGGCTTCTGAAACCTGATAAGGAAAACCAGCAAGAGCAACCTGTTTGTTGGTCTGTGTGAGAACACAGTTGCTCTCTTGAGAATAAGTGTTTGTAGGGAAAAAGCCTGAAAATGGGACACTCAGGGAACAGGAACTTACTAAATATCATGGAATCACAGGATGGTTTGGGTTAGAAGGGACATCAAAGATTGTCCAGTTCTACCCCTGCTATGGCAGGGACACCTTCCACCATCCCAGGGTGCTCCAAGCCCTGTCCAGCCTGGCCTGGAACACTTCCAGGGATCCAGGGGCAGCCACAGCTTCTCTGGGCACCCTGTGCCGGGGCCTGCCCACCCTCACAGGGAAGAATTCCTTCCCAATATCTGATCTCTATATCTTTGACTTATTATGTATTTTTATATGTATAATAGAATGCAAATGTGACCTCCCCTCTCCCCTTACCCTGCTGGGTGCAGCTGGGCTCTGTGCTGGTGTTGGGGGGATGTGGGGTTGCTCTCTGGCTCTGTCCCCATGTGGCAGAGTGCCCTTGGTCTGGCCCTCTGTCCCCTTGGGAGGTGTCCTTTGAAGAGCTGTGCAGCACACAGTGTGTTTATTTTAAATACACATGTAGGTGCTGCTGCTGGGCTTAGGGGCTGTGCAGGCAGAAATACAAACTCTCCCAAAGTTTCTTTGCCCTGGGATTCTTGCTCTTGCTGGTCAGGGTGAGTTTATTGCAAACCTGGTGGTATTTGCCAGGTGAATCTCTCTCTGCAGGATCCTTTTGGAAGCTGAGGCAGTTTCACCCCCTGTAGATGGGTAAATGGTGAATCCTATGGGGCCAAGAGCAGCAGAGGATTCCCCCAACACTGCCTGTTTAGCATGAGAGGGCTCAGATCCCATACAAACTCCCTGTCCCTATGTTACATGTAGATCTCTATTTGTGTGTGTGTGTTTCACCACTAAGGGGAGGAGTTCTGTGCTTCCAGCCCGGGCTGGACAGGGCTTGGAGCAACCTGGGATAGTGGAAGGTGTCCCTGCCCATGGCAGGGGGCTGAAATGAAACCATCTTTAACCAACCCAAACCATTCTGTGACTCTGTAAGTCCTAATTTGCAGTTAAATCTTACATGAGGGTGGCTAAATCCAAGCATAATTTTTTCCCCCTCACCTTTTGCTTAAAATCCATGTTCCAGGCTCATCTTTTACTAACTAAATCCACCTTTCAGCATTAGCCTTTGCCATCATCCTGGTTGCCCAGGCCCTGCAGCTGACAATAAGCTGCTGTAACAGCAACCAGCATTAACACAAGGGCTACTCTTAATTACAGGAGCTGCTGTTTATCTCCCCAGTTCTGTTTGCTGCTGACAAAAGCCTGCTCAGGAGGGAAGTCTCTTGTTAATAAGCTGCATGTGCACCCCAGCAGCGATATATTGATGTATTTTTAATAAATATTCTCCTTTAAAGGGCCACATATGTATTCTGGGCTAATCCTCTCATTACAAGATCGCGGGACGGCTCCGAGGTCGGTGAGAGTGTGCCTGGCAAAGCTGGATTTCCTATTCATGGCTGGTGCCTTAGATCTTGTACTTCCTGAAGGGGAGAGATGATGAGAGTAATAACAGCTCACTGTGCTAATTATTGTCATCCTTGAAGTTTAGAGGATGGAGGTGCATTGCCTCAATTAGGATAAACGGGGAGCGATAACCCGATAATAGAGAAGCCTTTCATTAATCAGTCCCCCTGGGAATGGGAGGCTCTGCTGAGGCTTCTCCCTGTCCACTGTCACCAAACAGCTCCGTTAGGATGGGATAAATGGGAGGGAAATGGGGATTAAGTGTTGGGATGGTGGCAAAAGCTCGTCCTTGGCAGGAACCCTTCTAGCGAGAGCTTCGCTCCGTGCCAGGTGGGTGCAGGGGCCGCGTCCTTTTGCTGCCTAAGCTGGAGCAAACCTGGAGTTAGTGGGATGGAAAGGCACATTCAAGCCTTCCTCTCTGCTGTTTGCCTTGCTCTCCCACTCAGGTTGCAGGGGCTTTAATTGTTTTAAAATCTGATTAAAATATTCCCTTAGCATTTGCTCAGCGGCTGCGTAGCGGCGGCTCTGTGTACACTGGGCATCTCAGGAAAGGGAGAAAGGGCTCAGATTAAGGCAGCTAAGCCTGCACAGGCCAGCAACCACACAGGCTTTGAACTGCTGCATCCTGGTTTCAGTCTGTGTTTTCCACTCACTTATGTCTTCCCTATTTTCATCCATTTTCTCCCATGAAAAAGTCTCCTTTTATGTGAATCCTCCAAGTCTTTTCTTCTGCTGACTGGGGAGAATGAGGCATCCTGGAGGTAGAGAGACTTTTAAATCAGGCTGGTACTTTGCAGGATAAAACATTCCTGGCTCTGTAATAGTTTTCCTGTCTGTGGTGGCTCTGGATGGATCCCATGTGCAGGTTGATAAAACAGCACCACAAATACACAATTTTTTACCTCTTTACCCCAAACTGGAGTGCAGACACTTAGTGAAGAGCATCTTATTTAATTTCCTGAAATATTTACACATTGCATGGTGCAATGGTAGGGCTGGTGTGAATCCCCTGGCAGTTTTAGGAGGGTTTGGATGGTTCACATCTCTTCCTGCTTGGGTTAAAACTCCTTGGCTACCAGACATGGGAGCAAGTGGTGAAGGCAGCCTTGGCTTTGCAGGAGCTTTCTGCCTGCAGGGAGTTGCAAGATGGGACAAGCATCAGCCTGGAAGGGAATTTAGGGAGGTGTGAGCTGTCCCTCACCACTCTCCCAAGGTAGGAGTGAGGAGTAGAAGCCCTGGGAGAGGTGTGACGCTGTCTTTTGCCTTTTCCCAGTTGTTTTAGTAATGAGACAGAGGTTTTCCTCTTCTTCAGCTGCATCCCATGGGGAGCCTGTCTTGGGGGTTGCTGCAGCATCCACGCCTCCATGGAGCTCGTTCTGGGGATGGGGACAGGCTGCCACTCATGAGCAGGGCTGTCCCCATCATCCTCTTGGCTTGGGATGCTGTTTAGGGGGAAAACCTGGGCAGAGAAATCGCATTTGTGGCTGCTGTCTGCGCCCAAGGGTTGCTCCACCCACTGCGGGGTCATGGGCGGCACACACATCCTGCAGGGATGGGGTTTTGGCAGAGCTCCGGGTTGTGGGTTTTTTTCCCCCTTCCTCTCACCAGCAGCAAGGGAGCCTGGAGGGGAAGGATTGCCTCCTGTTCTTTGCTGAGGACGCTCAGCACCGGGGGAGGAGGTGGCGGTGGAAATGACTCATCCGTCTAGCGGGTCCCTTCTCCTCAGCGCTGCTCCCACGCGGGAAGGTGATGGTTCTGCTCCTTCCTCGTCAGGGGAGCCATGGAGCTGCCGGAGCTGTTCCCTCTGCAGCCGGGTGCTTTCAGAGATGCCTTCAGGAGGAGCAGGCTGAAGGCTGGGGTGGCACCGTGGCTCTCCAGTGCCTCAAACACCTCTCAGCCCCGGGGGATTTGTGGTTTTGTGCATCACCTGAGGGAAAATCAAAGGGGTTTTGGACAGGGTAAAGACAAAAGCCCTCTCCAGCTGCTGCCAGCCCTGGGGCTGGGCTGGGTGTAGTGATGCTCTGCCAGCTGCTGGTGGTCTGCAGCACGGGATAGCCTCAGCCACGTGTGCTTCCCATGTGCTTAAGAACCATCCATGAGCTTATCCTGTCCCTGCTGGAGCTCTCTGAACCGCGGTGTCCCGAGGCAAGGAGATCCACTGATTAAACACCCACACAGTGGGGATCCACTGTTAAACCCTGCTGGCCCTGTGCTTGCAACCCTAAACGTGAACAAAGCTCTTAAAGCCTGCAGGATTTGTTCCAGAAATTCCTGGCGCGTTTCAGCAGCTCCTGGGAACTGATTTCATATTTTGTACAAATGTTTCCCTGGTCCCTGTGAGCAGAAGGCGAGCGAGCAGCTCGTGCAGCAGCTGTTGGTGTCACAGCTGATTTTAGCCCAAGTTTGGCAGCTCCAAGCTCAGAGCCTGCCCAAAGGTTTCAGCTTCTCCATCTCTCCCAGCAGCAGGGTTTGATTTTTCCATGGGTTCAGACACTAAAATGAGTCCCAGAAATTTGAAGCAAATCAGCAGCAACAGAGAAATCAGCCTCAGCCTCTCCTCAGGGCTCCAATCAGCTGTCCCAGAGGTTACAGGTGCTGGGTGATGGAGCAAAGTCTGGATGCTTTCCATAAGCTGTGGGGGAGCCCCCCAAAGGTCTGGGTGTGGGGAGAGATGCAATGGGATGGGCAATCACAGCTGAGCCAGTGGTGCTTGGCCCTGGGAGAACTTATTTCTCCATGCTTCTCCATATCTGCATTCCCAGCCTGTGCCAGTGGTGGATCCTGCCCTCCTCCAGTGTCTGCTGATGCCCTGGCAGCTTCCAGGCAGCTTTTTAGCTCCAGGACTCTGCCACTGGCATTTTGGGATTAGAGGGAAACTCCTGCTCATGAACAGGTGGCTGAACTCCATCAGCATCAGCATGGGCCATGGTGATCTGCTTCCCACATCCATCCATCCACCCATCCATCCCTCATCAATCTATCCATCATCTACCCATCCATCCATCCATCCATCCATCATCCATCCATCCATCATCCATCCATCCATCATCCATCCATCCATCATCCATCCATCCATCATCCATCCATCCATCATCCATCCATCCATCATCCATCCATCCATCATCCATCCATCCATCATCCATCCATCCATCATCCATCCATCCATCATCCATCCATCCATCATCCATCCATCCATCATCCATCCATCCATCATCCATCCATCCATCATCCATCCATCCATCATCCATCCATCCATCATCCATCCATCCATCATCCATCCATCCATCATCCATCCATCCATCATCCATCCATCCATCATCCATCCATCCATCATCCATCCATCCATCATCCATCCATCCATCATCCATCCATCCATCATCCATCCATCCATCATCCATCCATCCATCATCCATCCATCCATCATCCATCCATCCATCATCCATCCATCCATCATCCATCCATCCATCATCCATCCATCCATCATCCATCCATCCATCATCCATCCATCCATCCATCCATCCATGGATCCATCCATCATCCATCCATCCTCCACCATCTGCTCATTCCACAGCCCTGGTACCCTCTGGCCTTTTGCGCTGTGCATTTCAAGGAAAGTTGAGCGCCGATATTAATTTCCAGATTAATTTTTTGGGGAGCTATTAATCCAGCTCCAACTCAAAAGCCTATTGTGGCAAATAGTAGGCTGCTTGTGTGGCATCCCTGAATAGGAGGGGTGTTATCCCATCCCCATGACAACGAGCATTTGAATTAAGAGTCATCTACTCGGAACAATTTGCTGTCACATGGTTCAGAGGAAACACTTTGAAACCCTTGTAGTTCTTTTCAATAGGCTTGATTGTTAGCATCTCCCAAACTTAATCATCAACAGGGTTCTGCAACAGATAATTACTGTGCTTTGCATTTTTCTGCCCCGCACGTGAGCAATGCCGCCCTGGGACTCCTCTGAGCTCCTTCTCCTCCTGGAGGAAGTTGGATGAAGGAATTCTTTGAGGTTGGATGAAGGAATTCTTTGAGGTTGGATGAAGGAAATTTTGAAGGTTGGATGAGGGAAGTGGGTGATGGATTTTTGGCTGGCCTGAAAAATTTGGGCAGTTTGGGCAGTGGCCTCAGTGCTCAGGGATGGATGGTTTGGAGGGTGAGAGGCTGAGCCTTGCTCTGAGGCAACCTCCATGGAGTGACCATGGGATGTTTGGGACTTTCTCTCCTGTAAATATCCAACCCCCTGCCACCTTTCCTTGGCCATGCAGAGACATGAAAAGGCAGTTTAAAACACATCCTGGTGCTTTGCCTAACTGTGGGATTTGAAGGGCAGCTGGGTGCTGACTGTGCTGCTCAGTGCCTGAAGGAGCCAGCCCTGGCTGCTCCGACATCAGCAAGAGACACAGAAATTGAATACATAAAACGTAAATATGTCCTTTTTTGGGTGTTTTGCTTTATTTTTGGGGTGGCTTTGGAGGTGTTTTTTTGCTGCTCAGTTTGTATTACCCAGGTGAGGAGGAGACTCATTTTGCATCCCAGGGCAGGACCACCTGCAGGATGCTCCCAGCAGGACCCAGCACCCCTGAGTGCAGCGCTCTTCCCCGAGCCACGGTGGTGAACTGGGAGCACTGGTGTGGCACTGGCTCAGCCGAGGGGCTCCTGCCAGCAGCTCCTTGTCCCAATGAATGGGATTTGCATTGTGCAGGAGCAGGTGGCAACAGCCTCATTTGCAATTTCTGTGCCTGCCACATGTCCCTGCAGCAGCAGGTTTTAACAGCAGGTGAAGAGATGGGGATGGCAGGACAAAAAGAAAGAGGCTTGAAAGGGCTTCCTACACCTTCAAAATATTCTTGGGTGTATACAACATCCCCTTCCCATCCCTCCCCTGGCCAATGTGAATGAAGCAGCCAGGACTCAGCAGGTCAATAAAGCAATTTGCACCCTTGTACAGGGCCATCCATCAAGTGACATGATTGCATCTCCACTGGTTCCAGGGTGTAATGTAAATTATGTCATGGTGATAGAAGTATCCAAGGATTCATTTCTTCTGCCTCTGGAAACACCTTGCCCCTCCCTGCATTTATGTGGAGTCAAGGGTAGCATTATCCCATGCCAATAGTATTTCTGTTTAATGTTATTGTTTGATTAAGGAATACTTATGGCTTGTTTGGCCTTTAGAAGGGAAATCCTTATGGTTTTTCTGGCTGAGTGCTGGGCTGTGTGTCAGCAGGGTGAGCATCCTGTCCTGTGCCAAAACTGCCACATCCTGTCCCTGCCTGCACTGCTGTGGGATTCCCCTGGGTTATCACAGAATCATAGAATGGCTTGGGTTGGAAGGGACCATTAGAGTCCAAACCCCATGACAAGAACGGCTCTAGATCAAATCTGTGTCCAGCAGAGGAGCTGGCAGGGAATTTGGCCCCTGCTAATTCAGAGAGCTTTTTTTGCTTGCTGAAAAGATGCTGGTGCCTCCTCTCTCCTCTGTTTCTTGATCTCAGTTTCCAGAAAACTTGCTTCTGGGTTATGTCTCACCCACACATCTGGGTTTCTCACCCTGACAGGATCAAGGAATTTACAGAAATTGCCTTCCCAGAAAGGTCCTGATGTCCTGACAGGTCCATGTGTTGCTCCTTGCCAGAGCCCAGCTCAGTTCAGTGCATTAGCTGGTAGGGCAGGGTGATTCTTTGCTTCCCAAATCAGCTCTGGAGAAATCACAAGTTTTATTTCCTTGGCTCTTTTTGTAGAATTATTGAATGGTTTGTGTTGGAAGGAACCTTAAAGCTCATCCAGTTCCACCCCCTGCCATGGGCAGTGGCACCTTCCACTGTCCCACATTGCTCCAAGCCCTGTGCAACCTGATCTGGAATTCTTCCAGGGTTCCAGGGGCAGCCACAAATTCTCTGGGCAACCTTTAATCTTCTTCAGCCTGTACTTTCCTCCCCAGCCTGAGGAAAGTGGCTCAGAACCACATGGCAAAAGATTTGGGGATGGGACATCCATTGCTTCTTTTGTCTGAGCAGGTTGGGGTCTCCATGCCCTGGGAAGGGGGTGGTCCTGGGATGACCCAGGAGTGGTTCTGGGTGTGGCCAGAGCTCCTGAAGGAACATCCATCCTCATGTTCCTGTCCCTTCCAGCCCTCCTGATGGGAAGGAGTGCAGCCACACGAGCCAACTCCTCCTCTTCCTCTTTGTGTGTATTTTGGGGTGAGAAGGGGTAGAGGAAGTCCCCCCTCCCCAGAGCAATGTGTGGGACTGGAAGGAGGTTGTTTAAAACCACTGGGAGAAGTCAGGCCTGCAAATCCTTCCATGCTTTCACCTGTGGTGGGGACTGGAGATGGTTTGGCAGGGGGAGAGGGGTCAGAACCTTGGCTCTGTGCTATCTCCACATGGGCACTGCCTCCTCCTGCTGCCCAGTGCTGTCCAGCAGGGATGGGATGGAGCTCCAGGAAGAGGAGAAGCCTCCCTGCAGCCAGCCTCTGGCTGAGCAGCTGCCATGCAATGAAAAGATTTTACCAGTGAGAGGCTGAATTAATTCTGGATTTCTAGGGCTGTACCCACCTGTGTGTTCTGCAGCCAGGCCTTTCTGTTGCATGAGCTGCAGTTTTGCCCTTGGCTGCAAGAAATTCCTGATGGGACTCGTTTGGGTCGCAGCACATGGTGGTGGCTCTGGTTGTGGAGATACAAACACTGTGAATGAAGCAATTCCATGGGGAGAAGGTGAATGGAATGGAAGTGCAGGATTTTAGGGACTTGAAAACCTCAAACCATCAGTGATGGTGATCCCACCACGCCCTGGACAACCTGAACCAGTGGCTATCATAAAGGAAGGTCTCAGACTGAGCCCTGGCTGTCCTATCCATCTCCTGTCAAGCCTTTACTAAATATCTCCTTCCCTCCTGGTCCTTCATGATTTTAGACAGCCAACCCCAGCCCTGCACTTTTCAAGGTGTTTGAGAGTGTCTGGCGGAAGGAAATGGATTTTGGGTTGGCTGTGGCAGCCTAACAGGAAAAAACTGATGGGAAGACTTGGGATGATTAAAACATTTCCCTTGTTTTCACTTAAAAGGCACTGACACAGCTTTTCCTTGCCCATCCCGCTCTCCAGGCTGGTTAGGAGACCCTGCAGGAAGACTTCAGCCTCTTTGACCTGAGCCAATTTTGAGTTATTAGGGCCAAAAAGAGGCTCTCATTTTCATGGCACCCAACATTTTTAACAGGCTCAGCTGAAAACAAACCCCTTTTTTCCCCCAGTATTGTTTTGTGGCACAGTGGGTTTTTTTCTTTATTTTTTTTTGGTTGAAACAGATATCCTTGGGAAGAGCTGTAACCCACTGCCCTAGAGGGGATGCAGTAACATCTGTGGAGCACCCTGCTGTGAGAAGGCGTTAACCAGGGTCAGCAGCTTGTTATTTTCTGACCCCCTGCAGCTGATAAGGAAAAGGAAGTTGATATTTGTGTCCCTGGGACTGCCTCGTTAAATAGGAAAATAACAAATGGAAAAATCACACGTTTCCAGTGGTACCCCTCTTTCCTGTAGCTACAAAACACCAGCTTGGGCTGCCTCTCCTGCCATGCAAGAGTGAGTGCTGTTGATTGGTTTCGTAGGGATGTGGGTTTTTCCTGGTGAACAGGCTCGCCATTTGCTCTGGGAACACCCCAGTCTTGAGCTAAATGCACGTAAATATCTTTTTTTTTGTTGGCTTTTTGTGGTTCGGGGTATAAGCTTTTATGAGATCCATGGGGTTCCCAGCCCACTGTTCTCTCTTCCCTCCATCCTCCAAGCCTTGGGCAGCTCCTCCAGCTCCTTCTTCCTGCCTCAGTGATGCCAAACTCTGTCATCACCTGCAAGAATGCTGCTCGTGAGGGATGGTGTGTGCTCCAGTCACTCTGGATTTACCCTACAGTGACTGAAAATCGACACTAAACTCCAGCCCCTGCAGCTGAAGGAACTTCCTTTGCTCTTAAAATCACAGAATCTCTGAATGGTTTGGGTTAGAAAGGACCTTAAAGCTCATCCATGGGCAGGGGTACCTTCCACTATCCCAGGTTGCTCCAAGTCCTGTCCAACCTGGCCTTGGACACTACCAGGGCAGCCCCAGCTTCTCTGGGCACCTGTGCCAGGGCCTCCCCACCCTCCAAACCAGGAATTCCTTCCCAATATCCCATCCATCCCTGCCCTCTGGCACTGGGAGCCATTCCCTGTGTCCTGTCCCTCCATCCCTTGTCCCCAGTCCCTCTCCAGCTCTCCTGGAGCCCCTTTAGGCCCTGGCAGGGGCTCTGAGCTCTCCCTTCAGCAGAGCTTGGGAGGATGCTTGGGTAAGGGTGGTTGGCTCTGGGTGCCCAAATTCCCCTAAAAAAACCCCTGGAAGCTGCTCTGCTTCCTGCCCCTGTGTGCTCTGGCAAGCAAGGGCTTGTGGTTGCCCTTCTCCAGGCAGCACAAGGCACCAGGGCTCTGTGTCTGAAACCTGCAGCCCTGTGGGAGAGAGAAATGAGAGCTCCCGCTGACGCCAGCAGGGGAAGGGGGTTGTTAACATCCCCCAGGATTTATTCCAGCCGCCTCACCACTCTCATTATTAGCTGCACGAAACAGATAAATGAGCATTTCCACGTAGTCAAAGCAGTTATTGATCAGGGGCTGATCAATGGGATGCTGTTTTCCCTGGCTGGAGCCCGGCCCAGCCCCTGGGGACTTTGCCCATCATTAACAGTCACATGCACTCACACAACAAGGGCCTGTTCTATTATCCTAATGCCGGGCCAATCTGGGAATTAATCGGGATATTTGGAAGCACCTTAACTGCCTGTGCTGATACCTGGCCCTGAGTTTCCCTCTCCTAATCTCCCCCAGGCAGCCAAGCTCTCCCACAGGTCCCGGCTGGATAATGGCCTAAGCTGGTTACAGTGAATTTGCATGAATAAACAGGCAATTCTGCCCGGGCTGAAAGCAACTTCATTAAAGCCCAGCGATAATTTCAGCTTGCTTATTGCCTGTCCTTTGAACCCTAAAAAGGGAAGATTTTGAGCAACAATTGACTTTGTGTTTGGGGTCACGGGCTGCTCCAGCTCCCAGGCAGGATTTGCCTCTCTAGAAATGTCCTTTTTGCTTTTCTCCACAATCACTCTGCCAAGGTGAATAATTGTCCTGGGATGTTTTGTTTGTGGAAAAAGGTTACCTGTGCCCATGGATAAAAAAGTGCTGGCTGGCTGAAAGAGGGCACACAACGATTTACTGGTGGCTCTCAGCACAAGGAAATTTGGATTGTGCCAAATTTCATGGCTGGAAATTTGGATTGTGCCAAATTTCATGGCTGTGCCAGCCATGCCTGGAAACCCAGATGGAGCTGGGATGGGGGGATTGCTGTGGGCAAAATGGTCAGATAGGGGTGGCAGTGGGGCTGGGGATGCAGGAGGTGGAAATGTGCCAGGGAATATTGGGAGGGAGGGGATGAACATCCGTGCCTGGGTAGGAGGTGAAGGGAAGCAAGCAGGACAGGGATGAGCCTGGAAAAGCTTTCACTGAGCAACCATGAAAACGAGCTGTGCAACCACAGAAAACGAGAGGCATTTTGGGGGCTGAAAGAGGAGGGGCAGGGAAGGGCAGGGTCCCCCCAGGGATGGAGGGCACAGTGAGGAGGATGAGCTTGGGGACAAGTTCAGCTCCCTGCTGCACATTCCTAGATTGATGACCTCTCGTGGGTTTGTGGGCTCTGCTCCAGCTGTGCCAGGGCTGCCAGCTCGGGCTGGGCACTGCTCAGAGCCACGTGTGGCATTTACCTGGTGGACCCACCCTGTACTCAAACAAGGCATCCACCTGGGCTGGGCAAACACTGGGATTGGGAGAGCCTTTGGTGGTTTACCTGGATACAAGAAGCGTAAAAATAAAGCAATAAATAAATAAAAAAAAAAGTAAATAAAGCAAGGTTTGCAGCTTGCTTTGGGAATTTTAGCTTTGGGATGGGCTCATCCCTTCAGCAGAAAATTTATTAGCCTGTCAACAAATTGGCCTGGCTTTGGTGGCTTTCAGCCTCACAGCCAGCCCTCCAAACCTCCAGCCAAGGAGCATCCACACAGAGTCTGGGCATTGTCCTGGCATGAACAAAGGCAGAAACATCCACTGAATTCCCAGGTGAAGCTCAGCCACTTAAGGAAAAGGTGCCTTTCTTAACTCCCAGGCTCTTGGCTGTGTGTTCTTGCCCTACTGTGTATACCAGTAGCACTTTGGGGCAAGTTCCTGCATTTAAGAGTGGGCACTGAGCCTTGTTTTAGGGATTTGGTGATTTTTAGGGCTTTTTGGGATTTTAGGCATTTCTCAGACCTCAGCATATTCCAGTTTTGACCAGGTGCTGACAAAATGTCCATGAGGCCATTCCCAGGATAGCTGCCTGTGCTTCCCCAGCTCTGGCCAAACAGGTGTCAAAGAGTCGTGGGGGCTGTAGAAAAGTCCCAGGTTCTGAGATGAAACTCAGGTTTCTGGCTGAAGAACCACGTGCAGTGTGACAGTGAGGGGACAAGGAGTGTCTTGCTCCCCTCTGTGCCAGCTCAGCAATGCCAGAGCCTGGGCACGCCAATTTTGTGTTCACACCAAAATCTGGGGCTGGCCAGGGCCAGCACTGCAAACAGGAATCCTGCAGGCATGAGGAGAATCAGGATTCTGGCCCAGATCCGGGAAAAGCCAGAGGGATTGTTCAAGGGGAAGCCAGGATCTCGTGAGGGGCAGTGGAAGCTGCTTTTCCAGCTGTTTTGCACATCCGCAAGGCTTGACTGAGCGAAGAAGAAAGGCTGGAATTTGCCCTCGATTACCCTGACGTGATCCTGGGCTGGCAGTGGAGGCAT
This sequence comes from Anthoscopus minutus, assembly GCA_013399455.1. Taxonomy (NCBI): domain Eukaryota; kingdom Metazoa; phylum Chordata; class Aves; order Passeriformes; family Paridae; genus Anthoscopus; species Anthoscopus minutus. The sequence goes on along the minus strand of VWYI01046382.1, from coordinate 5,437 downwards.
TTTCAAACATTTCCGCGGCTCCACGGAGTGTCCCCTGCCAGCAGGAGCACCCAGGGAAATGGGAAATGAGGGAAAACCGGATTTGGGTCGGAGCTGGCTGCGTGTTTTTGTTCCGGGGGTGCCCAGCAAAGGCGGGGAGCCGGGAGGGGGAGGAAGAGGAGGAGGGTGATGGCTCCCGGCAGAGCCCAGCTCCCATCTGGCTCCCTTATCACGGCCGGCACAGCCTCGCGTGTCACATTGGGATGTAAATCGCATTAATTGAATTCACTTTGGCTGTGCTTTTGGGAGCAGACAATGACTGAGTCAAAATCTCATTTACATACTGATAAGACACTGTTGAAAAATGATGCCTTCTAATGAATAAAATGTGTGTAACTGGACCAGCTTGATATTAGCATTAAAGTGTTAATCACTTTGGCATACAAGTTTATAGTGCTGAGTAAATTTGTCTTCAAAGGGTCCTGAAACAGAAATCTGTGTTTCTGGACTGCCATAGCAACATATAGACGTCTTCATTGTATTTCTTGGTCAGAAAGCAGGTGCCAGCTTCTAATTAAAGCCTAATTTGCAATTTGTGTCCTATTCAGTGTTTTCATGGGAACTTTGATGGCTGATACAGCGGTAAGCAATAACCTGCAGCACGACTTGAAAGCAGTGATGGAAATTCATCCTCCCCCGGGGCTGAGGAGGGCCAGGAGCAGGTTGTGACATGTGTCCCTGGTCCAGGAGGCTGCTGGCAGAGAGGGAAGATGGAGCTCAAGCCACGAGCCAGCCTCGCAGGGGCTGGTGGTCACCCTGCCCCAGCCTCCTCCCGGCAGCTCTGGCCCTCCTTCTTTGAAGACAGATGGAAAAGGCTCCTTCCAAACTCCCAATTAGAGGCTCCAGATTAATGATGCTCGTGAAGGTTTCTTGTTGCCCATGTTCTCCAGCCCGCCCGCTGCCCTGGAGCAGCTCGTGCTTCCCAGCCTTCCTCCTGCCACCTCTCCATCTCCTCTTTTTGCTTCTAATTACAGGCTCAGGAGCTCCTGGCAGCTTTAATGTCGAGGGTAATTAGCAGCAGCAGGTCTGTGGGTGCCGGGACCCGAGGTGGGAAGGTGTGCTGAGGAGCTGGCTGCCCTGGGAGCAGTAGTATGAGGAGCCAGCCCCGGTCTATGGGAGATGCTGCTCCTGATAAATGCTGTGTTTGGGAAGGGCCCTGAGGGGAACGGGGCTCAGATCCCGGTGAAATTCAATCCTTCAGATTCCTTTCCCTATTGCAGCCTCGGGCACCGGCTCAGGAGCTGAGCCTCCCAAAAACTTTCAGAGCCAGAGCCATGAGCTTTTCTGGAGCTATTGCCCAGCTGCAGGGGCTGAGTGCCTTCACTGCCCAGACCATGGGACCCCAGCCCCACTCTTGCACCCCTGAAAGTGGGGTGAAAGCCCCTCGGTGTGTTTTGGCCGCCCCTCAGCTCCTTGCAGGGTTTGTTGCTGATAATAATTGGTGTGGCAGCAGCCAGGGGTCACAGCAAGGGTGGCTGAAGGGCCACAGGGGTCTCTGCCTTGACAAGGGGACAGCTGACACGGTTTGGTCTGGGTGTGCCAATGTGCTGGGTGTCCCCTCCCATCCTGGGACAGCTGGGGACAAACCAACAGGGAAAAAGTGACACTTGTGTCCTTCAGGAGAAAACCACACACCCTGCACCAGGAATCCCAGCAGTGCTGGAGGGGAGTCTGGGGATCTGTGATGCCCCTGCTCCGTGAAATGGGATTTTCCTGGTGCATGCTGATTAAATGAGCCCTGGAAACCCCTGGAGACAGAGATGCCACCCTGGCTCCATGCTCCAAAGCTGCACTAGCCTCCAGCAGGGAAGCCTGTCCATGTCTCTCTGCTGGATGCTCCTTCCCATCTCAGCTCAGATTTTCAGCTGCAATAAATCAGCACAGTTCCACCAAAGCCAATTTCATGTCAGTCAGTGCTCTGACTCCTGGTACTCAACCTTCCCACTGAATTTATTCCCTCCATAGGGTCCATGTGCTTGTTTAAGTCTGATAATCCATCATGGAACGTCCCTGTTTTTATAGCAGAGGAAAAAAAGGAAAAAAAAATAAAAGCAGTCAGTGGCTTAGGCCAGGCTTCAGTGTGGACTGCTCCTGGAGAAGCTGATCCAAGTGCACCACACCTGGCTAAACAGGACAGCAAATTCTGCATCCTTCTGTCCTCAGCCCTGTAACTCCCATCCCCTCCTGGCTCAGGTACCACTTGGGCTGTTCAGCCTGCACAGGAGAAGGCTCCAGGGAGAGCTCAGAGACCCTGCCAGGGCCTGAAGGGGCTCCAGGAGAGCTGGAGAGGGACTAGGGACAGGGGATGGAGGGACAGGACACAGGGAATGGCTCCCACTGCTAGAGGGCAGGGATGGATGGGATATTGGGAAGGAATTCCTGGTTGTGAAGATATTAAGCCCCTGGCAAAGGTGCCCACAGCAGCTGTGGCTGCCCCTGGATCCCTGGCAGTGCCCAAGGCCAGGCTGGAAAGGGCTTGGAGCAGCCTGGGACGGTGGAAGGTGTCCCTGCCATGGCAGGGGGTGGCACTGGGTGGGATTTGAGGCCCCTTCCAACCATTTCAGGATCCTGTGATTCTACAATGTGAAAATTTTGCTGGACTATTCTATCAGCTGGGAATTTCCTTTTGGATTTGGCTCCCCCAGGGCAGGCTTCAACCACTGAATCCTGGGTGAGTGAACATCTCCTGAGAAGCACCTTCTGCCATGGACTTCCAGCTCCACAGACCCCTGAGCAGCGCACTGGGGCTCAAGTGCTCCAGCCTCTTGCTGTTATTTCCCCCCCTACTTGGATCTATTCTGATATTTTTGATGGGAATCCTTTTCCAACCATTTTTACACTTTTCAAGCAGTGTATAAAACACCCTGGGCCCATGCACATGATCAAGCAGTCATAACAATATCACATGTCCTGAAGCCTGGGTGAAAACCCCGACAAATTGGTGTGGCACAGTCAGATGTTCGACTAAATCAACAAAATAAATCCAGATTGTCCGAGATAAATGGAAAAAAAAAGAAAAAAAAAGGAAAGACTTTGCTAAAACTTTGCTCACATAACAGGAAAAGCACAGCCTGGGGCTCTGTCCACCTATTTCTACCAGTGAGTGGAAAATACCCTGCTCCAGGAATCCACCTCTTTCCTGCTTGCTGGGGGATATGAGTTTTCCCTGCAGGGAATATCCTGTTTACCTACAGCCCCATTTCCCACCATTCCAACAGGCACCACACAGGAGTGACATCCCCTAGAGAGCTGAAATCATCCTCTTCATAAGGAATTTATTAATATACGACTTGTTTTGCAAGGTGCTGGCAGGATAAGAAGTCCTCAGGGTCTGGAGCAGGGGCTTGGTGAGTGGGGTGGTGGAATCCAGGGCTGGGATTGCTTCTCTGAACCCAACACCTCCTCTCCATCCCCCTCAGTCCCTTCCCCAGGTGATGCTCCAGGAGATGCTGCACCTATTTCTGCCGTGTAATTCCCTGGGGCTCTGCTTAAACCCTCGTGGGAACATGAGTTGGAATTGCTGTGAAACACCTGCTTGGCTTTGTGTGGCATTATGTGCCTAAGTCACCGAGGCCATTAAAAATCATTTCCCAAAGAGTTTTGTGCTGCTTCCCATCCCTGGGGCCAGCCTGGGAAGGGTGTGAGTGAGGGCCATCAGCCCAGAGACAGGAGTTATTTGGTTCTGGGGTTTCTTCCAGCTGGAGTTATGGCTTATTCCAGCCCAAGCACCCCTAACCACATGATAAACATTATCAGGGCTATTAAAATGTTTTACCAGAGCCAGAAAGGTTTGAAAAACCTGTTGCAATGCTAAGCTAAGGGTTTTAATGCAGCCTGAGGAACAGGCTCTCTTTGTTCTTTGCACAAACTGGGGGATTTTGGTATTCCTTAAAGCAATTTGCCATGGATGGGGGACGTGTTCATGCTCAGCGGACCTGGGCCAAAGCTGCCAGAGGGTCTGGGATGGCAGCAGCCTCCATCTGGGTCTTTTCCCAGCTTCTTGTTGGTGTTTTGGACTGAGGGCACTTTGCTGATCTGAACATTCCCAGGAAGGAAAGGGGAGCTTGGATTTTTGTTTGTGAAGGGAGAGAATGGCACCTTGGCATGAAAGCACAACATCCAGCCTTTCCCATGGAGCCAAGAGCTGATCCAGCCAGGAATTGTGGCTTCAGTTCATCCTCCTGGCAGCCCATGGTGCTGACACATCCAGCCTGGTTTCACAGAGCAGCTGCTCTCCCAAGTGCTTCAGTGCCTAAACCAGGGTCTGACAAGGGATCTCAGAATGGTTTGGGTTGGAAGGAACCTTAAGGATCACCTAGGCAGGGAATTTTGGGATTCTTGGGGTTTTGGATCTTGACATCTCAGGATCCATGTCTGGAATATACTGGGGGCTCATGACATCAATCCACAGCTGGATCTGATGCAGATGGAGCCACCCTCTCCTCCTCTCTGCTGCCAGAGCAGAGCTGATGTTTTGATGCTTTGATGTTTTGATGCCAGAACAGAGCTGATGGCACCATGGCTGGAGAGCCAGCAGTGATTAACTCACTTAATTACAACTGGAACTGGCAGAAGGTCTCCAGAGGGAGAGTGGCAGCTCTCAGGAGTTTTGCTTGCTGGGGGCTCGTGCCAGGATTCAGTGTCTGAGCTGTGAGCTGGAGCAGCACAGCCTGGGCCATTTTACCTGTGCAGTCACTCACTGAGCTCTTCTGCATCCCCAGTTTAACATCACCTCTTTGCACACACACAGGCACTCACACAGGTACTGACACTGACACGGTATCGCCCCACGGCAAATATTTGCAAAATAGAGAAAAAAAGACTCGGTGACAGAGCTGGGACTCACTCAGCTCCTCTTTGGGCTCAGGAGGAATAATTTCTGTGTGGTGCTGACTGTGCAGCTCAGCTGCAAATGTCTCAGGTTTTGCTGAAGAGAGAGGATTTGGGAGTGAGTGTATTGATACCCTTTTAGTTCATATGGGGAAATGTTTTGCCTGTTTTCTCTACTATGTGGCTATAGAAACGATGGTATCTGTGTATATTTATTTAGTATATAGATATAGCATCTCCTTCTGTCTGCTAGAGCAATAGTGAGACATTTCCCACTGCCTGGGAAAGGTTGTCTTCATCCTGCTGTGGAGCAAGAAGTTCAGCACCACTTGTCACAGGCAGCATCTTTTAAACACAGGTGAGGAGAGGCCTCTGACAGCTTTATCTGTGTCAGATCAAGGACAGTGTTTCACCCAGAATCTGCAAAACCAGCTCCAGAGCCGGCTCCTGTCACTGCAGCCACGACCCAGCTCTGCTTTCCTTTCCTGGGATTGCCCCTGCTTGCTCCACTGAATCATTCCAGGGTGCCCATTGAATGGCCATATATCCCATTTCCCATATATCCCAT